>CM055124.1:257188892-257686392 GCA_029206835.1 Rana muscosa | reverse complement strand
GGGGCCTGCCGTATATACTCTGCAGAAATTTGCCCTATTAGATGTTGGTGTAGCCACAAGACTGGTGGGCACAGGAATGGGCCCTGCTGTGAGTTAATAGATCAAGATTTGTACTTGCATGCACCTGTTGAACCGGGCAGAAAAATTGGGCCTTTGGTGGTGGTGGTGGTGGTGGTGGACGGTGTTGCCACAAGACTGTAAGCCCTCACAGTTACTCTTGGTGGGTGCAGGAATGGGCCCTGCTGTGAGTTATTAGATCAAGATTTGTAATTGCATGCACCTGTTGAACAGGGCAGAAAAATTGGGCCTTTGGTGGTGGTGGTGGTGGTGGACGGTGTTGCCACAAGACTGTAGGCCCTCATAGTTACTCTTGGTGGGCGCAGGAATAGGCCCTGCTGTGAACTATTAGATCAAGATTTGTAATTACACGCCCCTGTTAAACAGGGGCTGAAAAATTGTGCCTTAGGCATTGGTGCTGGTGCCACAACACTGCAACCCCTCACAGATACTGTACTTAGAGCACAGCAGTCACACCTGTTGCGAAGCATCTTTTTAAAAAATTGTAATTACACGCCCCTGTTATACAGGGGCTGAAAAATTGTGCCTTAGGCACTGGTGCTGGTGCCACAACACTGCAACCCCTCACAGATACTGTACTCTGAGCACAGCAATGAGACCTGTTGCAAAGCATTGCCTAAAAATTGTAATTACACGCCCCAACAGGGGCTGAAAAATTGTGCCTTAGGCACTGGTGCTGGTGCCACAACACTGCAACCCCTCACAGATACTGTACTCTGAGCACAGCAGTCACACCTGTTGCGAAGCATCTTTTTAAAAAATTGTAATTACACGCCCCTGTTATACAGGGGCTGAAAAATAGTGCCTTAGGCACTGGTGTGGTGGCATGGATCATTGAGGAGGAGGAAGAGGATAGTCAGTGAACATAACAGGACAGTCACTCAGCATCAGCATAGGCAGTCTTGAAGGGATGTGACATTATAAATTATTCCGTTATATCCGCTTCAGGTGTCTGGTAGCTGGTGGTGATCCAAGACTGATTCATTTTTATGAAGGTCAGTCGATCAACCGAGTCGGTGGACAGGCGCACCCTATGATCGGTGACAAATCCTCCAGCAGCACTGAATGTGCGTTCGGAAAGAACGCTGGATGCAGGACAGGCCAGTAGCTCAATTGCATACTGTGCAAGCTCTGGCCAGTGATCCATCCTCAGGACCCAGTAAGCCAGAGGATTTTCGGTGGGAAAGGTGTCCAAGTCTGACCTTGCCCCTAGGTATTCCT
The DNA here is from genome assembly GCA_029206835.1 of Rana muscosa. Classification (NCBI taxonomy): domain Eukaryota; kingdom Metazoa; phylum Chordata; class Amphibia; order Anura; family Ranidae; genus Rana; species Rana muscosa. The sequence goes on along the minus strand of CM055124.1, from coordinate 257,685,093 downwards.
GCACCATGTATATCAGACGCTGGCGATGGTTGCTGGAACCGATCATACCTTGGGGCTGCGGACTAAAAAATTGTCTGAACGCATCGGTCAGACGTCCACCTTCCCCACCGCTCCTTCTGCTACTGACCGAAGCCTCAGCAACTCGTCGTCCAGGACCAGGAGTTTGTAACCTCCCAGTTTCTGGGAACGCGTTGCACAGACCTTTCTGCAAGGCCTCCCTGAGATGTCTCATCCTCTGCTCCCTCTGCGACGGCAAGATAAGGTCCGCAACCTTACCCTTGTACCGTGGATCAAGGAGAGTGGCCAGCCAGTAATGGTCACTCTCCTTGATCCGAAGAACACGAGGATCCTTCCGCAGGCTTTGCAGGATCAGGGAGGCCATGCAGCGTAGGTTAGCTGAGGCATTCGGTCCGGAGTCTTCTGGGTCACTGAGGATGACATGATCGCCAGCCACCTCCTCCCAGCCACGTACAAGTCCACTGGTTTGTTGGGACTGTACATCATCCCTAAAAGACTGCTGCTGCTGATGCTGAGTGCCAGGCTCCACCTCCATGCTCACACAATCCTCCTCCTCCTCCTCCTCCTCTTCCTGTGTGATGGGTGGGACAGAAGGAACATTGTCTGGATAAAGGGGGCCTTGAGAGACAAGGAAGTCCTCCTCTTCCTGCCTCTGTTCTGCCTCAAGTGCCCTGTCCATTATCCCACGCAGCGTATGCTCCAACAGGTGGACAAGAGGTACAGTGTCACTGATGCATGCACTGTCACTGCTCACCATCCTCGTGGCCTCCTCAAATGGTGAGAGGACAGTGCATGCATCCCTGATCATGCTCCACTGGCGTGGGGAAAAAAAGCCAAGCTCCCCTGACCCTGTCCTGGTGCCGTAGTCGCAAAGGTACTCATTGATGGCCCTCTGCTGCGTGTGCAGTCGCTGCAGCATGGCCAACGTTGAGTTCCACCTGGTGGGCATGTCACATATTAGGCGGTTCTTGGGCAGGTTCAGCTCCTTTTGCAGCTCAGTCAGCCGAGCACTGGCATTATAAGATCGGCGGAAATGCACACAGACTTTCCTGGCCTGCCTCAGGACATCCTGTAAGCCTGGGAACCTGCCCAAGAACCGCTGCACCACCAGGTTGAGGACGTGAGCCATACAGGGCACATGGGTGAGCTGCCCCTGTCGCAGGGCGGAGAGGAGGTTGGTGCCATTATCAGAAACGACCATTCCTGGCTTAAGCTGGCGTGGCGTCAACCACCTCTCGGCCTGCCCCTGCAGAGCTGCCAGAACCTCTGGCCCAGTGTGGCTCCTGTCCCCCAAACACACCAGCGCAAGCACGGCATGGCATCTTTTTGCCTGCGTACTCGCGTAGCCCCTTGTACGCCTACGGAGCACCGCTGGTTCCGAGGACAGAGCACTCGAAGAGGACATGGAGGAAGAAGAAGAGGAGGGGGTGGAGGAGAGAGGTGTGTCACAACCAGTAGTAGCATTTTGGAGGCGTGGTGGCGGAACAACCTCCAACACTACTGCACCTTGTCCTGCATCCCTCCCAGCTGCCAATAGAGTGACCCAATGGGCCGTGAAAGAAAGATAACGTCCCTGTCCATGCCTGCTGGACCATGAGTCAGCGGTAATATGCACCTTACCGCTGACCGCCCTGTCCAGCGAGGCATGGACATTGCCTTCCACATGCCAGTAGAGAGACGGAATCGCCTTCCGTGAGAAAAAGTGGCGTTTGGGAACCTGCCACTGAGGAACCGCACATTGAACAAACTCACGGAAGGGGGCCGAGTCTATCAACTGAAAAGGCAGCAGTTGAAGTGCTAGCAATTTAGCCAAGCTAGCATTCAACCGCTGGGCATGTGGATGGCTGGGAGTATACTTCTTTCGACGGTCCAGCAGCTGGGGCAGGGAAATTTGCCTGCTACAATCGGACGTCGGTGTACTGCAAGTACTTGGTTGTGACACACCTAATTCTACACCTTCAGTCCTCTCAGAGCAGCTTTCAGAGAGGACTGAAGATATAGTGGGGATGGAGATCCCAGCTGATGAGGAGCAAGGAGAGGTCCGCTTTGTTCTTTGGTGTGGGTCTTTTATGTGTGCTTGCCAACGAGCTGCAGGGCAGGTCGACATATGTCTGCTCATGCTTGTGGTGCCCAAGCGGCTGATGTTTTGGCCACGCGAGATACGCTTGAGACAAATATTGCAAATAGCAGTGGTGCGATCTGATGCACTCGTCTCAAAAAAGGCCCACACCAAAGAACTTTTGTGATAACGTGCAGAGGCAGCGCCCTGCACAGGCGGAGCTCTGCGGTGTGGTACAGTTGCTGTGCTGGCCTCTAGCTGGCCTCCAGGGGGCATCCTGCCTCGTTGCACATGTGACGCTGCATCCTCCTCCTCCTCCTCCTCTCTCCCTTCAGGCACCCACGTGGAGTCAGTGACCTCATCATCCCCTCCCTCTTCACCACTAGAGCAAACCTGGCAGTAAGCTGCAGCTGGTGGAACACTACTGCCAGATTGCTGTCCTTCAGCATCCCCTCTCTCTGCGCGCACACTACTGACTTCCTCAAGCTGGGTATCATCATCCGAGCCTTCGAATCGTTGGGCATCCTCCTGGAGCATGTACCCAACACTGTGCTCAAACAGTTCGGGGGACTCCTCAGGAGGACATGGTGGGTCTAGGGAAGGGGTGGCTGATGATGCCATTGAGTACGCGTTGGCAGCTGCTCTGCCAGTACCCTGAGCCTGGGTGAGAGAGGATGAGGAGGATGAGGAGGGCTTGGTCATCCATTCTACCAAGCCTTCGGCATGATGCGGCTCCACATGTCCAGCTGCCGAAAACAAAGACAAGCGTGTCCCATGGCCACGTGCTGATGACGATGCACGACCACGTCCACGGCCAGCACTGTTGTCTCTAGAAACAGAGCCTGCCTGCCCTGTGTTCTTGCCTCGGCACGCTCTGCCTCTCCTTGGCGGTCTTCCAGCCATTGTAGTCGGTAGTGTATATAGTATAAAAAATAGAACTCCTATGTGTGCTCACAACACACTGTAGGTCCTATGGGTGCTGACACTAACACACTATAGGTACTATGTGTGCTGCTGACAAGAAAATATAGGAGCTCTGTTTGCTGCCACTAACACACTAGAAGTCCTATTGGTGCTTCTGAGATGAAAATATAGGAACTCTGTGTGATGCCACTAACACATTAGAAGTCCTATGGGTGCTGCTGAGAAGAAAATATAGGAGCTCTGTTTGCTGCCACTAACACACTAGAAGTCCTATGGGTGCTTCTGAGATGAAAATATAGGAACTCTGTGTGATGCCACTAACACATTAGAAGTCCTATGGGTGCTGCTGAGAAGAAAATATAGGAGCTCTGTTTGCTGCCACTAACACACTAGAAGTCCTAAGGGTGCTGCTGAGAAGAAAATATAGGAGCTCTGTGTGATGCCACTAACACACTAGAAGTCCTATGGGTGCTGCTGAGAAGAAAATATAGGAGCTCTGTTTGCTGCCACTAACACACTAGAAGTCCTATGGGTGCTGCTGAGAAGAAAATATAGGAGCTCTGTTTGCTGCCACTAACACACTAGAAGTCCTATGGGTGCTGCTGAGAAGAAAATATAGGAGCTCTGTGTGATGCCACTAACACACTAGAAGTCCTATGGGTGCTTCTGAGATGAAAATATAGGAGCTCTGTGTGATGCCACTAACACACTAGAAGTCCTATGGGTGCTGCTGAGAAGAAAATATAGGAGCTCTGTTTGCTGCCACTAACACACTAGAAGTCCTATGGGTGCTGCTGAGAAGAAAATATAGGAGCTCTGTGTGATGCCACTAACACACTAGAAGTCCTATGGGTGCTTCTGAGATGAAAATATAGGAGCTCTGTGTGATGCCACTAACACACTAGAAGTCCTATGGGTGCTGCTGAGAAGAAAATATAGGAGCTCTGTGTGATGCCACTAACACACTAGAAGTCCTATGGGTGCTTCTGAGATGAAAATATAGGAACTCTGTGTGATACCACTAACACACTAGAAGTCCTATGGGTGCTTCTGAGAAGAAAATATAGGAGCTCTGCTTGCTGCCACTAACACACTAGAAGTCCTATGGGTGCTGCTGAGAAGAAAATATAGGAGCTCTGTGTGATGCCACTAACACACTAGAAGTCCTATGGGTGCTTCTGAGATGAAAATATAGGAGCTCTGTGTGATGCCACTAACACACTAGAAGTCCTATGGGTGCTTCTGAGATGAAAATATAGGAGCTCTGTGTGATGCCACTAACACACTAGAAGTCCTATGGGTGCTGCTGAGAAGAAAATATAGGAGCTCTGTGTGATGCCACTAACACACTAGAAGTCCTATGGGTGCTTCTGAGAAGAAAATATAGGAGCTCTGTTTGCTGCCACTAACACACTAGAAGTCCTATGGGTGCTGCTGAGAAGAAAATATAGGAGCTCTGTGTGATGCCACTAACACACTAGAAGTCCTATGGGTGCTTCTGAGATGAAAATATAGGAGCTCTGTGTGATGCCACTAACACACTAGAAGTCCTATGGGTGCTTCTGAGATGAAAATATAGGAGCTCTGTGTGATGCCACTAACACACTAGAAGTCCTATGGGTGCTGCTGAGAAGAAAATATAGGAGCTCTGTGTGATGCCACTAACACACTAGAAGTCCTATGGGTGCTGCTAAGAAGAAAATATAGGAGCTCTGTTTGCTGCCACTAACACACTAGAAGTCCTATGGGTGCTTCTGAGAAGAAAATATAGGAACTCTGTGTGATGCCACTAACACACTAGAAGTCCTATGGGTGCTGCTGAGAAGAAAATATAGGAGCTCTGTGTGATGCCACTAACACACTAGAAGTCCTATGGGTGCTTCTGAGATGAAAATATAGGAGCTCTGTGTGATGCCACTAACACACTAGAAGTCCTATGGGTGCTGCTGAGAAGAAAATATAGGAGCTCTGTTTGCTGCCACTAACACACTAGAAGTCCTATGGGTGCTGCTGAGAAGAAAATATAGGAGCTCTGTGTGATGCCACTAACACACTAAAAGTCCTATGGGTGCTGCTGAGAAGAAAATATAGGAGCTCTGTTTGCTGCCACTAACACACTAGAAGTCCTATGGGTGCTGCTGAGAAGAAAATATAGGAGCTCTGTTTGCTGCCACTAACACACTAGAAGTCCTATGGGTGCTGCTGAGAAGAAAATATAGGAGCTCTGTGTGATGCCACTAACACACTAGAAGTCCTATGGGTGCTGCTGAGAAGAAAATATAGGAGCTCTGTTTGCTGCCACTAACACACTAGAAGTCCTATGGGTGCTGCTGAGAAGAAAATATAGGAGCTCTGTTTGCTGCCACTAACACACTAGAAGTCCTATGGGTGCTGTTGGGGTGCAATGCTGTGCTAACAGCACTGCGGTTGGTACTACTGCAATACTGTACTAACAGTAAGCACGCACCAGACTAATCCCCAGCAGCAGCTAATAACACGCTAACTGTGCAATCAGCAGCAATGAACGATCAATGACTTAGGTAGCAATGGTTTAGCAAAGAAATAGCCAATGGTTTAGCAAAGAAGAGCAAATCTTTCAGTATCAAGCAAAGACAGAATCAGCAGACTGATCTCTCCTAAAGCCAGAACTCATGTGACCGGGGCCGATGGCGTGGCGGCCTTTTAAATGGTGGGGCATGTACTAAAGCCCCTGAGCTGTAATTGGCTACAGGCGTCCTGCCTGTAGCCAATTATTGCTCTCCGAGTTTCGGGCGCTGTGATTGGCCAAGCATGCGGGGTCACAGTGCATGCTTGGCCAATCATCAGCCAGCAATGCACTGCGCCGGCCGCGCCGGCCGCAATGCATTGCGGGGCCGCTCGCATCACACGAATGTGATGCGAACGGCCCAAATAGTTCTGGGCTCGACGAGCGAGCGAACGCCCGGTGCTCGATTCGAACATGGGTTCGAATTGAGCACCGGGCCCATCCCTAACTCCAATTCATGTTCTTCAGAGTCGCTGGTAGAGACTCACAAGTTTCAAGTTCCTCTCTCTAGCCAATGGCTATAGCAACCGCTGGTGAAACCACAGTGGTTTAGTTTTATCATTAGGACAGTGCCTCGACCTGCTCACCCCACCGTATTGAACTGTTTATGGATCTCAACCAGTTGGCTGACTAAGAACTGTTTATTGTGTGTTACAATAAAACAAGTGTTGGATCCTTATCGGTGTGTGGAACTCTGGTTAATGGGAGTGAAGGGGAGTGTCAGCACAGCAAGACTTGGTTGTGAATAGAAACACACAGGCCCGAGAAGAATAACTGGTACTGGCCTTCACCTCACCCGCTGCAATGGGGAGGACATGGGCCGTAGCGCATCTCACCCTCAAGTACAACATACCCCTAGACCAAAAAGAGGGGGTGAGGCCGCTACATGTGTATATATAATTGCATTTTGTAGTTGGCCCCCCGACTTTTGTCCCTGTCCACCCTAAATATGAAATCTGGAGACGTCTCTCACTGCCCCCCTGCATCACCCCATTTATGCATCTAAAATAGGACTGCCATTATTGTGCAGGCGCGGGTAGTAGAGAGATTACATCATCTCTCACTGCCCGCCCTCACTCTGGGACAACATGGACACTGTCACTGGCCACTGGCAATTTACAATCCGCAACTGGTGGCATGCAATGGTGGCAAGTGACCCGCTCATGGCTCCCACTGATTCAGCATTATGGTGAGTTCGAACTATTTTATTTTATATTACAATGTAATAATAGAAATAATGTGCTTCAATCATCATGACACCATAACAACCATGGTGCCTTGATGATTGAAGCGCCAACACCAGGCATTGCTCCAACAAATTTCCCAGCAAAAATTTTGACAGTGCCCATCCAGAGATTAGACTCTGAATCCGCCCTTGGCCTGAGAAGCCTCTGCCTATCTGAAAAACAAAGTGGGTTAGGTTGGTATTACAACTTCAAGTGGTTTCTCTCTATAAGATTTTTTTTTATAATGGACTCAAGCTGGATTGAATCTGACTGATCTTTGTATTGTTCACTCTGGGACACAGCAAGTGGCAATCCACTACGTGTGGCAGGTGACGTTGTGGCAGGTGACAATCAGCAATGTGTGGCAAGTGACAATCCACAATCCGCATGTGTCACATGACAATCCGCATGTGTGGCAGGTGACGTCGTGGCAAGTGACATTCACATAAACAAAAAAACTGAGACAATTTAGAGTTTTTTTTTTTTTTTTGCTTTAGTAAACATCCAAAAATGTAATCACTAGGAACATCAGATCTGTCTTTCTTCCCCTGTCAGAATGGGGATCTGTCTGTTTACATTTACAGATCCCCGTTCTGGCTCTCTGTGGAGCGATCGCGGATGGATGGCTGACATCGCGAACGCCGGCCATGCACAGGTCGTTTTATACTCCTACAGTGGCGGAATTATCATGGTCGCAGCAGTCGCAATTGCGACTGGGCCCCGCAGTTCCGCTACTTCAGGGGGGCCCGCGGGCCCCTCTTCGTCCGTCCGCCAGTGTGAGGTGCCCGTGGGGCCCCCTTCGTCCGTCCGCCAGTGTAAGGTGCCCGCGGGGCCCCCTTCGTCCGTCCGCCAGTGTGAGGTGCCCGCGGGGCCCCCTTCGTCTGTCCGCCAGTGTGAGGTGCCCGCGGACCCCCCCCGGCCATCCATCTGCCAGTGTGAGGGGCCTGCCAGTTAGCTACGCCGCAGGAGGAGGGGGGGTTTCGTCCACTAATAGTGTTGAGGATGAGGGGAGAGAAGGCAGAGCTGAGACAGTGGACGTGGACCGCCCGCCCCTATCCAAAGAGAATGTAGGGAGGCGAGGGCGGTCACTGAAAAAAGTCAGCTGACACCAATCGCGTAAAGGGGGAGGAGCTCTCTCTTGTGATTGCCAGGAGTGCACATGAGGAAAAGGCATCCCTAGGCTCACCGTGTGACAGAGTTATGAGGAGGAATCAATTGCCTGAACTAAGTAAGTGACAAATTGCCAGTGCAATCGATTCCAACCTCCACCACCTCTGCCTCTTACTGATCCCATCCCCCCACCACCGCTGCCACCCCCCCCCCTCAATACCACCGCTGGCACCCCCCTCAATACCACCGCTGCCACCCCCCCTCAATACCACCACTGCCACCCCCCCTCAACACTGCCACCTCTGACACCCCCCAAATGACAGGGGGATGCATATGACAGGTAGTACAAGGGGGGATGATGATGACAGGGGGGTGCATGTGACAGGGGGGATAATGATGACAAGGTGACGCATATGACTGGGTACTGGGGGGGGCGATTATGACAGGGAGGTGCAACTGCATATGACAGGGAGTACAGGTGGGATGATGATAAAAAGTTTGATAACAGGAATTGGAGGTAGGGTGATGGGATGCCAGGAACAGGGAAATGATGAGGGGCATCATGACGATGACGACAGAGGACAGTAGATGGCATCATATCATTAGGGCTGTGTGTGTCTGATGATAGCAAGGATGTTCGGGTCACCCTAGGTCAGGGAATGACATCACAGGATGTGTCAGTGTCGGGCAGCAGGACATATTGTATGTACCTTGAGACTCTAGCAGACTGGCTCTTCGCAGATCGCCATGCCTGCTCTGACAGGTCCTCCACCAGGCCGTCCATCCCGGAGATGAGGTCAGGCAGCTGCTCAGCCAGGCGGCCATTATCCGTGCTCTGCACATGTTAGGAGATCCGCAGAGCGCAGAAGAAGGGGAGAAGCCGGTGTAGGGGAGCACATGTTAGGCATTATTTATTTATGTATTTTTAACAGAGAGGCATTATTATTTTTTAAGGTTTTTATTCACTTTTATGTTTCAATGATGTTTATTAAAGATTTTCAAAACAATACAAAAGAATCTCAGCGCATTTTTGTACAGTATTCAAAGCCATTAGGGAGCCATACATTATTCAATTAGCATAACATAGATCAAACCTGCCTTATCAACATTGTCCAATGAGTCCTTAAGATGTGCGCCAAATAGCTAAAGTATCATAATAAGCAATGTACAAGTCTCCCATAACAGGGGCCTACTAGACTTTATATGTTTCCGGCCCATCCGGAGCTCCACCTACTGGGAAGAGCCCACCCCCCATCCAGCTATCATGTTGTCCCAGAGTGAGGGCGGGCAGTGAGAGATGATGTAATCTCTCTACTACCCGCGTCTGCACAATAATGGCAGTCCTATTTTAGATGCATAAATGGGGTGATGCAGGGGGGCAGTGAGAGACGTCTCCAGATTTCATATTTAGGGTGGACAGGGACAAAAGTCGGGGGGCCAACTACAAAATGCAATTATATATACACATGTAGCGGCCTCACCCCCTCTTTTTGGTCTAGGGGTATGTTGTACTTGAGGGTGAGATGCGCTACGGCCCATGTCCTCCCCATTGCAGCAGGTAAGGTGAAGGCCAGTACCAGTTATTCTTCTCGGGCCTGTGTGTTTCTATTCACAACCAAGTCTTGCTGTGCTGACACTCCCCTTCACTCCCATTAACCAGAGTTCCACACACCGATAAGGATCCAACACTTCTTTTATTGTAACACACAATAAACAGTTCTTAGTCAGCCAACTGGTTGAGATCCATAAACAGTTCAATACGGTGGGGTGAGCAGGTCGAGGCACTGTCCTAATGATAAAACTAAACCACTGTGGTTTCACCAGCGGTTGCTATAGCCATTGGCTGGAGAGAGGAACTTGAAACTTATTAGTCACTACCAGCGACTCTGAAGAACATGAATGGAGTACCTTCGCTGCGTTGCGGCCCCTGTCAGGGGGAAGATGTCCCTCCAAGGGAGTTACCAGAGGCCCCTCCGTCACTGGGTTGATGCTGCTCCGGACTCTTCAGATGGGTAACCTCTCCGGCCTCCTCACCTCAGACATGGGCCCCATCCACCTCAGGGTCCCTCGGACTCATCTGCCCTTGCGGAGCCCAGTCGAAGTTACTGGGCCCCAGGCCTCCGGTGTAGTATCTCACCACAGGCTTAAGGTGCCTGAGATGGACGCCAACACTGCTCCAACCAGGCCATGGGCACCTGGGCTGGAACTCCGGACCGACCGCACCCAGGCCTAAGGTGCCTGGGCGCCAGATGTAGAAAAAGACCTCGTGGCGAGGGCGTCTCTCCCCTTTATCCCCTCCCGTGGTTCTCTGCCCCCGCTGTACCACCGCCGGAACAGGACAAAAAGGACAGCCCTGCGGCAGTGATTCTACCTCGACCTGTGGGAACACCGCCACCCCAGGCCAAGGAGAATAGTACACCACCAAAGTCCTCCACGACTGAAAGTGGTCTAAATCCTCTAGGATTTACACACACCTGGGTCATACTACCACCCAGGTGTATCCCCCTAAATTTAGACCCCCGCTACACACACATATAAATACAAAGTGTCTTAAAAAAGTATTGGTGATTGCAGCCAGGTGGAGGGGAGGACAGAGTGGGAGCAGCCAAGGGGCGTGGAGGACGGGGTAGGAGAAGCCAGGTGAAGGGAGTAGAGCAGTCAGGGAAACCATACACAAGTGTTTTTAACCCTTGAAGTGCCGTGGAAGCTATATTGGGAGGGGGCACCAAATTCGGCAGCCATATGCAGCTTGCTGCCGAATTCCGCTTCCCCTGGACAGAAAGGGTCTGGGGTAAGAAAGAAAAGCAATTATGATTTATACAAAGAGTAGAGCAGTCAGGGAAACCATACACAAGTGTTTTTAACCCTTGAAGTGCCGTGGAAGCTATATTGGGGGGGGCACCAAATTCGGCAGCCATATTCATGTTGCTGCCGAATTCCGCTTCCCCTGGACAGAAAGGGTCTGGGGTAAGAAAGAAAAGCAATTATGATTTATACAAAGAGTAGAGCAGTCAGGGAAACCATACACAAGTGTTTTTAACCCTTGAAGTGCCGTGGAAGCTATATTGGGAGGGGGCACCAAATTCGGCAGCCATATTCATGTTGCTGCCGAATTCCGCTTCCCCTGGACAGAACGGGTCTGGGGTAAGAAAGAAAAGCGATTATGATTTATACAAAGAGTAGAGCAGTCAGGGAAACCATACACAAGTGTTTTTAACCCTTGAAGTGCCGTGGAAGCTATATTGGGAGGGGGCACCAAATTCGGCAGCCATAGTCAGCTTAGTGCCGAATTCTGCTTCCCCTGGACAGAAAGGGTCTGGGGTAAGAAAGAAAAGTAATTAGGATTTATACAAAGAGTAGAGCAGTCAGGGAAACCATACACAAGTGTTTTTAACCCTTGAAGTGCCGTGGAAGCTATATTGGGAGGGGGCACCAAATTCGGTAGCCATAGTCCGCTTAGTGCCGAATTCCGCTTCCCCTGGACAGAAAGGGTCTGGGGTAAGAAAGAAAAGTGATTAGGATTTATACAAAGAGTAGAGCAGTCAGGGAAACCATACACAAGTGTTTTTAACCCTTGAAGTGCCGTGGAAGCTATATTGGGAGGGGGCACCAAATTCGGCAGCCATATGCAGCTTGCTGCCGAATTCCGCTTCCCCTGGACAGAAAGGGTCTGGGGTAAGAAAGAAAAGCAATTATGATTCATACAAAGAGTAGAGCAGTCAGGGAAACCATACACAAGTGTTTTTAACCCTTGAAGTGCCGTGGAAGCTATATTGGGGGGGGCACCAAATTCGGCAGCCATATTCATGTTGCTGCCGAATTCCGCTTCCCCTGGACAGAAAGGGTCTGGGGTAAGAAAGAAAAGCAATTATGATTTATACAAAGAGTAGAGCAGTCAGGGAAACCATACACAAGTGTTTTTAACCCTTGAAGTGCCATGGAAGCTATATTGGGGGGGGCACCAAATTCGGCAGCCATATTCATGTTGCTGCCGAATTCCGCTTCCCCTGGACAGAAAGGGTCTGGGGTAAGAAAGAAAAGCAATTATGATTTATACAAAGAGTAGAGCAGTCAGGGAAACCATACACAAGTGTTTTTAACCTTTGAAGTGCCGTGGAAGCTATATTGGGAGGGGGCACCAAATTCGGCAGCCATATTCATGTTGCTGCCGAATTCCGCTTCCCCTGGACAGAACGGGTCTGGGGTAAGAAAGAAAAGCGATTATGATTTACACAAAGAGTAGAGCAGTCAGAGAAACACATGGAAAACTGGCTGCGTTTAATGGGCACAGTGGCTGTGTTTGATGGTACAGTGGCGGCAATTGATGGGCACAGTGGCGGTAATGAGATAAAATAATAATGTAAAATAATAGAATGGTTAAAAATAAATATAAAATAATAGGAGGTGTAATAAAAAATAAAATATAATAGGAGGGTTTATAAAAAAAAATTGATAAAATAATAGGAAGAGATGATAATGATGACGTGTATACTGATAGATAGCTAGATAGATAGATAATATGTGGTAGGAGTAATAATAATAATAGGGAGCGAGGCGGAGAATTTTTTCTGTGTATGGAAATAATAGGAGGGATAACAATAAAAAATTATAAATAATATGTTGACGTAATGAAGACGTGTGTATATATATATTATAATGTGGATGGAGTAATAAAAAAAAATATATATATAATTATATTTTTTAGTGTGTAAAAAAAAAATGGAGGGATAACAATAATATTGTTTATATTATATATAAACAGGGGGAGGGCGGGGCGGTAGAAGGATGATATATATGTATTTTTTTCAGTGTATAAAAATAATAGGAGGGGGTAATAATGAAGACGTGTAATGTTAAAAAATATATATATATATATATATATATATATATATATATATATATATATATATATATATATAAACATAATTTATACATTTTTTTTTTTTAAATAAAGATGTTTTTTTTTTTTTTTCACTATGTAAAAGATAAATAAATGGAGGGATAAACAATAACTAATATATGTTATATTATATATACACATGGGGCGGTAGAAGGATAATGTATATATATTAATAAGTAATGTAATATAATATATTTATATATGTTATAAATAATAATAATATATGTTATAAATAAGATAATAAATATATATATGTGGGAAGAAGTGTACCGGGGACGCGCACGGGGGCGGGGCGGGATTGGGATCATTAGCATTCGGCAAAGCAGAGGGCTGGAGAGGCGGGGCGGTATTAGGTCTATTTGCATTCGTGAGCAAACGTAGGAGGAGCGGCAATGTACAGGGCTGGGGGCGGAGTTCCGATACGAGCCGAGAGCTAGGGGACACAGAATTCGGCAGGGGCACCATTCTCGGCACAACACCGGGATACATAGTGACAGAGAATTCACTTTTAACAGCAGCATGGGAAGCAAATGTCCACACAGACAACACAACCTGCCCCCCTGTCTGTCAGTGCAGACACCCTCGTCCCCTGTACACAGCCTGCACCTACCTTTATTCCCCTTCATTGTCCGATGTTCTGTGGGGGGATGATGAAGATGAGGAGTTAAATGATTTTTGTGTCCTGGCATGTCCTCCGATCTGTCAATTCTCCAAGTTGTCCTGTTCTTCCAGCAGCAGCACCATCAGATCCCCTCACCCACATACTCAGCCCTCGTCCTGTCTGATAGTATAACATGGCAATGTTCTGATCCATCAGTACAGTATACATGGCAATGTTCTGATTCAGAACACTGCCATGTTACACTGTCTGTACCGATGGATCAGAAGAACATTGCCATGTTATACTATTCACATGAAGATGTCAGGGTCTCAGGGATTCCCAAAAAACTCTTCAGTAGATCTTCAAATAGTCCCCGCTCAAGCCGTGCATTCCTTCCAAGCAGCGGTGACATCACTTCCTGGTTTTCACTGGCACATTGAAACCGGAAGTGACGTCGGAGGGAAAGCATTACCCCCTCCAACATAAACAGAGCAAGAATGAGCCATAGTGGCGCACTGCAGAGCGCCACAAAGCATCAGAAACCCCGCAAATGAAGCATCTCGCTTGCAATCACGGGATTGCATTGGCGTCATGCTTCTCATAGGGCACTATGTCTGGCACCCATAGTGCACTTAAAGGAGTTTTTTTTTTTTTTTCTTAAAGAGCCCGTTTTTTTTTTTTACCAGATTGGGGGGCTAGGGGGGCGGCGCCCATGCGCCCCCTATGGACGGGCCGCCACTGCTTGTGTGTGAGTTTTATCCTTCCTTCCTTACAAGACACACATTGGGGCTAGGAGAAGCTAATACTCCTTTCTGACCACCTAAAACACTTCTATCAAGTCTATATGTAACAAAGACATTCATTGATTTCAAGTGTCTGGTGAGTTCAGCTAAATGATGAAGACATAGGTCAGTGGTCTCCAAACTGCGGCCCGAGGGCCAGATGCGGCCCTTTGCTTGCCTTAATCCGGCCCTTGGGCCAGTATCCCTCCCACTGATACAAGACACTATTCTGACATCTGACACCAACAGTGGAGCAACATTTCACCCACTGACACCACTAATGGGGCACTATTCCTCCCTATGATACCAACAATGGGGCACTATTTCTCCCCCTAATACCATATGTTTTAGTCCCACTGATGCTAGGAAATTTTTCACCCCCCGCTGGCCAAAGTCCGGCCCTCCAAGAGTCTGAAGGACAATAAACCGGCCCTTTGTTTAGAATGTTTGGAGACCCCTGACATAGGTTATAACCTTCCCTTACTCTACCCAAAATGAAAAAAATGTCTTTAGACACATTGTAATTTTGCTGAAAAAAATTGTAATTTTGCTCCAAAACACTTAAAGTGATTGTAAATGGGGATGAGCTTCGAGTTCGAGCCGAACTCATGTTCGACTCGAACATTGCCTGTTCGCCCGTTCGCCGAACAGCGAACAAATTGGGGTGTTCGCGGCAAATTCGAAAAATCTATTGGGAGAAATCTAAAGTGTTAATTATAAAGGCTAATATGCAAGTTATTGTCCTAAAAAGTGTTTGGGGACCGGGGTCCTGCCCCAGGGGACATGTATCAATGCAAAAAGAAGTTTTAAAAACGGCCGTTTTTTCGGGAGTAGTGATTTTAATAATGCTTAAAATGAAAAAATAAAAGTGAAATATTCCTTTAAATTTCGTACCTGGGGGGTGTGTATGATATGCATGTGAAGTGGCGCATGTTTCCCGTGCTTAGAACTGTCCCTGCAAAAAATGTCATTTTTGAAAGAAAAAAAGTCTTTTAAAACTGACTCGCGGCTATTAATGAATTGTCGGCTCCCGGCAATACATACAAAAGTCATTGATAAAAAAAAAAAAAAAAAGAGTGGGGGTTCCCCAGAATTCAATTACCAGGCCCTTCAGGTCTGGAATGGATATTAAGGGGAACCCCGCCGCAAATTTAAAAAAAATTGACGTGGGGTTCCCCCAAATATCCATTCCAGGCCCTTCAGATCTGGCATGGATTTTAAGGGGAACTCCACCCCAAATTTAAAAAAAAATGGCGTGGAGTCCCCCTAAAAATCCATACCAGACCCCTTATCCGAGCACGCAACCTGGCCGGCCGCAGGGGAAAAGGGGGGGACGAGAGAGCGGCCCCCCCTCCCTCCTGAACCGTACCAGGCCACATGCCCTCAACATGGGGAGGATGTCCCCATGTTGATGGGGACAAGGGCCTCATCCCCACAACCCTTGCCCGGTGGTTGTGGGGGTCTGCGGGCGGGGGGCTTATCGGAATCTGGAAGACCCCTTTAACAAAGGGGACCCCCAGATCCCGGCCCCCCCCTATGTGAATTGGTAAGGGGTATGTTGTACCCCTACCATTTCACGAAGAAAGCGTAAAAAAATGTTTAAAAAAACACAGAAACACCTTGAAAAAGTCCTTTATTAAAAAAAAAAACAAAATAAAAAATTCCAGCGGTGAAATCCAGTGTCCCGCGGCGATCCCGATGTCCAGCGCTGTCCTTCATTGGTTGTGCCTGAGCGGACCTGATGGGGAACTCCCTCTCAGTATTTTAAATGTATAAACCCGCCCCTTCTAAAGTTCCCCATCAGGTCCGCTCCCTCGGTATGTCGGACCCGCCTACGTCATTGGCTTGAGCGGGGAACTTCCTTCACTGTGTAATTTAAATTTACATAGTGAAGGAAGTTCCCCGCTCAAGCCAATGACGTAGGCGGGTCTGACATACCGAGGGGGCGGACCTGATGGGGGACTGCTCTCACTTTGGTAATACATGTATAGACCCGCCCCTTCTCATGTTCCGCATCTGGTCCGCTGAGCGGACCTGATGGGGAACTTTAGAAGGGGCGGGTCTATACATTTAAAATACTGAGAGGGAGTTCCCCATCAGGTCCGCTCAGGCACAACCAATGAAGGACAGCGCTGGACATCGGGATCGCCGCGGGACACTGGATTTCACCGCTGGAATGTTTTTTTTTTTTTTAAATAAAGGACTTTTTCAAGGTGTTTGTGTGTTTTTTTAAACATTTTTTTACGCTTTCTTCGTGAAATGGTAGGGGTACAATGTACCTCTTACCAATTCACATAGGGGGGGGCGGGATCTGGGGGTCCCCTTTGTTAAAGGGGTCTTCCAGATTCCGATAAGCCCCCCGCCCGCAGACCCCCACAACCACCGGGCAAGGGTTGTGGGGATGAGGCCCTTGTCCCCATCAACATGGGGACATCCTCCCCATGTTGAGGGAATGTGGCCTGGTACGGTTCAGGAGGGAGGGGGGGCGCTCTCTCGTCCCCCCCTTTTCCCCTGCGGCCGGCCAGGTTGCGTGCTCGGATAAGGGGTCTGGTATGGATTTTTAGGGGGACTCCACGCCATTTTTTTTTAAATTTGGGGTGGAGTTCCCCTTAAAATCCATGCCAGATCTGAAGGGCCTGGAATGGATATTTGGGGGAACCCCACGTCAATTTTTTTTAAATTTGCGGCGGGGTTCCCCTTAATATCCATTCCAGACCTGAAGGGCCTGGTAATTGAATTCTGGGGAACCCCCACTCTTTTTTTTTTTTTTTTTATCAATGACTTTTGTATGTATTGCCGGGAGCCGACAATTCATTAATAGCCGCGAGTCAGTTTTAAAAGACTTTTTTTCTTTCAAAAATGACATTTTTTGCAGGGACAGTTCTAAGCACGGGAAACATGCGCCACTTCACATGCATATCATACACACCCCCCAGGTACGAAATTTAAAGGAATATTTCACTTTTATTTTTTCATTTTAAGCATTATTAAAATCACTGCTCCCAAAAAAACGGCCGTTTTTAAAACTTCTTTTTGCATTGATACATGTCCCCTGGGGCAGGACCCGGGTCCCCAAACACTTTTTAGGACAATAACTTGCATATTAGCCTTTATAATTAACACTTTAGATTTCGAACGTTCGAGTCCATTGTATTTAATAGGGTTCTAAAGTTTACACGAACATTTTGTCTGTTCGCAGGTTCTGGTGCGAACCGAACAGGGGGATGTTCGGCTCATCCCTGATTGTAAACAATCAGACTTGTAAATTAAAACACCTGTGAGGGGGTTAACTCGGTAGCGGGTGTGTGTGACCCCCTGGTTGGGCTCCCCACACAAAAACAGGGCCAGCAGACGGAGGTTGTGGTTTTCAAAATCAAAAGGTGCGGTTTATTTCTCTATGTACAGTGACAAAAACACAGCAAAGCCAAAAAGAAACATAAACAAAATAAATCCTGGTCAGTTTGACCTCTGACTAAACATGCAGGTTTCCTAAACTAACAACTGGGATCAGCCTGGTGCTGTCCTAGTCCCTAAGTCCCTGGTTTAGTAAAAGTCCAAACAAATAGCCACACAGGCTTTGCCTCACCGCACAGGGGTTCACTCTCCCTAGACAGTCCACACAGGTCTGGGTCCAGGCATGAGCTAACATCTAATGAAGCTGGGAGTTTTTATAAAGGCCTTAAATGAGCTGACAAGCTTCAGCTGGTCTCATCAACTCCCTGCCTGCACGACGCCCAGCCCTCTCTCTAGAGGTATGAGTCATCCATGAGCCCACTAGCCTCAGCTGGGCTTCATCAACTCCCTAGTTGTATAAGTCGGCATAAAGCCTGAATCTGGGAGAAATATATCTACCCCCCTGGATGCAACCAGGTGACTTTACCTTCCTGCTGTCACATACCCCCCCTCTTGTTTTAACCTTGGGGTTGGAACACCAGCAATCAGGCATTCATGTACTCGAGACAAAGCATCCACATTCCCCATTTGAACGCCAGGGCGATGCTTTACTGTGAAGTTGAATTCCTGTAGGGCCAGGAACCACCTATTCACTCTTCTATTTGTCTCCTTGTTTTGAGCCATCCACTTTAACGGAGCGTGATCCGTAACCATGTCAAAGTGCCTACCTAGCAGATAGTACCGAAGGGAATCTAGAGCCCACTTCACCGCTAAACACTCCTTTTCAACCGTGGCGTAATTTACCTCATGGGACTTCAACTTCCTGCTGAGGTAAATGACTGGGTGCTCTTCCCCGTTCCAGACCTGGGACAATACTGCTCCTAACCCCACATCTGACGCATCACTTTGTACGACAAAGTCTTTAGAGAAGTCGGGTGAGTACAACACTGGCTGGCTACATAAGGCTTGTTTCAAGAATTGGAATGCTGCCTCAGCCTCGGGGGTCCATTTAATCATGACCGACCCTTTCCCTTTCGTCAGGTTGGTTAGGGGCACAGCCTTAGAAGCAAAGTGGGGAATGAAGCGCCGATAATAACCCGCGATTCCCAGAAAGGCCCGTACCTGCTTCTTGCTGTTGGGACGTGGCCAACTCTGGATGGCCTCGACTTTGTTGAGTTGGGGTTTTATCACTCCCCTGCCAATGGTGTACCCAAGATATTTGGCCTCCTCCTGCCCAATGGTACACTTCTTGGGGTTAGCCGTAAACCCCGCTTCCCGGATAGAGTCTAGGACTGCTTGCACTTTTGGCAGATGTGAGGCCCAATCTGTGCTATGGACAATTACGTCATCCAGGTAAGCCGCAGCATACTTCCGATGGGGCCTCAGTATCTGGTCCATTTTCCGCTGGAATGTGGCCGGCGCATTCTGTAACCCGAACGGCATTCTCTTATATTGGAACGCCCCGTCTGGGGTTACAAATGCGGTTTTCTCTTTGGCCGACTTGGCCAGGGGAATTTGCCAATACCCTTTTGTGAGGTCAAGAGTCGTCATGTATCGGGCTGTTCCCAGCCGGTCGATCAACTCATCTATACGTGGCATGGGGTAGGTGTCAAATTTTGTAACTTTGTTCAACTGACGAAAATCGTTACAAAATCGCCAGCTCCCATCCGGTTTAGGCACCAACACAATGGGACTAGACCAATCACTTTGGGACTCCTCTATCACCCCTAAGTTCAGCATTTTCTATACTTCCTCCCGTATTGCCTCCCGTCGGGCCTCTGGGATCCGATAGGGTTTTAACTTCACCCTTTCATCGGGCGGGGTAATAATATCATGCTCTACCCCAGATGTTTGTCCC
Organism: Rana muscosa; assembly: GCA_029206835.1. Taxonomy (NCBI): domain Eukaryota; kingdom Metazoa; phylum Chordata; class Amphibia; order Anura; family Ranidae; genus Rana; species Rana muscosa. The sequence goes on along the minus strand of CM055124.1, from coordinate 257,665,677 downwards.
GGCAGCTCAGAGAACACCTCCTTGTTGCGAAGCACAAACTCCTTAACCTCCTGTTGTTGGGGTTGTGACAAGGTGGCTGCTATTCCAACCTCCGGAATCACGCAACCAGTTTGAGCTGGTGACCAAGTTTCTGCGACTAGGGACTCTCTATCCCTCCAGGCTTTCAACAGATTAACGTGATATATCTGTTCGGGCTTTCGCCTTCCTGGTTGTCTGACCTTGTAATTCACTTCGCTCACTTTTTCCATTATCTCGCAGGGGCCTTGCCATTTGGCAAGGAATTTACTTTCAACCGTAGGGACAAGTACCAATATCCTATCCCCCGGGGAAAAGGTACGGGTCTTTGCTCCACGGTTGTACACTCTCTGCTGTGCCAACTGCGCTTGGGCCAAATGTTCCTTCACGATGGGCATTACCTGTGCAATTCGATCTTGCATCAGGGCGACATGCTCAATCACACTCCTGTGGGGAGAACTCTCACTTTCCCAAGTTTCCTTGGCAATATCCAACAGCCCTCTTGGGTGTCTCCCATACAGTAACTCAAAGGGGGAGAATCCCGTAGAGGATTGGGGCACCTCCCTAATAGCAAACATCAAATAAGGAAGTAGACAGTCCCAATCCTTTCCATCTCTATCCACCACTTTCTTCAACATTTGTTTTAGGGTTTTGTTGAATCTTTCAACCAGCCCATCGGTTTGGGGGTGATACACAGATGTACGCAATTGCGTCACTTTGAACAATTTACACAGCTCTTTCATAACCCGGGACATAAAGGGTGTACCTTGGTCCGTAAGCAGTTCTTTACAAATACCCACCCGGCTAAAAACAAGAGATAGCTCTTTGGCTATGGTTTTGGCCGAGGTATTTCTGAGAGGGATCGCTTCTGGATAACGGGTGGCATAGTCCATTATAACCAATATGTACTGGTGCCCCCTAGCGGACTTGATTATAGGACCTACCAAATCCATTGCGATTCTCTCAAACGGGACCTCAATGATGGGTAGAGGGACCAGCGGGCTACGGAAATGTGGCATCGGGGCCGACCTCTGACACACAGGGCAGGAGGAACAATAATTTTCTATGTCCTTCATCACCCCAGGCCAATAGAATCTCTGTAATACCCTCTCTCGGGTTTTCTCTGTCCCCAGATGACCTCCAAGAATGTGCCCATGGGCCAACTCCAACACCAACTTCCTGTAAGGTTTGGGCACCACAAGCTGCTCAACGGTTTCTTCTGCCCTTTTTGCCACCCGATACAGTAGGTCCTTCTCTACGCTGAAGTATGGGTAAGTGCAGGTATTATCTGGGTTCACTAACTCGCCATCTATTTCCACTACGTTTTCCCGTGCCTTTATTAGGGCGGGGTCTTTTAACTGTTCTGTGGCAAAATTTTCCCTGTGAACCTCCAGATCAGAAAACTCCACAGACGGTAGGTTTTTGTCTGAGGAGGTGGGCTCCTCTCCAGTTTCTTGAGTCTCCCCTGCCAATACTGACAAGGGAAATTCTGGAGAGTCCTCACCACTCTCAGAGGAGTTCTGGCTATCACATTCCTGGTACATAGGGGCACCAGTGGGGGGCTCAGGATCATCCCACAGTTCCCAGAACTTCAGAAAATCCCTTCCCACAATGGCATCATGCGGTAATTGAGATACTAACCCCACTGGATGAGAGAGGGTACCTTTGGGGGTCTCGAAACACACTGTAGTCACTGGATACTCTCGGGTGTCCCCATGCACACAAATAACAGCTACCTTGCTATTCCCAGAGACCTCTGTTTTAACTAATTCAGCCTTTATCAGGGTCACAAGGCTACCTGAATCCAGTAATACCACAACATTTCTACCATTAATACACATTTTGCATAAATGTTTCTCAGTTCCCCGAATGGCAGTGCATGCGACTGTCGCACACAGCGACTGACGTCTGTCCATCAGAAAGTCACATTGCATGGGTTCCTCCACAACCGGGCAATTTGCTGCAATATGTCCCGCTTGCCGGCAGCGGTAGCAAACAATCCATTTGGCTGCCTCTTGAGCCCCTGACTTCCCAGGCTGTTCTCGCCAAACTTTGGGTAGAGCTCCCACCCTCTCACTCTCTCCACCCTCACCCCTTGGAATCCTCTTATCCGCCCCTGGGGATGGTCTGGTCTTAGGGTGGAAAGTCCGAGAGTCTCTGGAAGAGGCCGTCAGGTTCTCTGTAGCCAAGTATCTCTCTACACGATCCACAAGTTTACCGGCCGTTTCTGGGTCTCCATGGCTTACCCACTTTTGAATGGCGGTAGGAAGAGCTCTCAAGAAACGATCCATCACAACACGTTCCACAATCTCCGGTGCGGACAAAGTCTCTGGCTGTAGCCACTTCCTGCTCAGGTGAATGAGATCATACATTTGAGACCTGGGGGGTTTTCCAAGCTGGAAAGTCCAGTTATGCACACGCTGAGCCCGGACAGCCAGGGTGACACCCAGCCTTGCCAATATTTCAGCTTTTAGCATCACATAGTCTTTTGCTTGGTCAGGCTCTAGGTCATAGTAAGCCTTCTGCGATTCACCAGTTAACAGAGGAGCCACCAGTCCAGCCCACTGCTCCTCAGGCCACTTTTCTCTTTCAGCAGTCCTTTCAAATGTGGTCAAAAATACCTCTGGATCATCCTCTCCAGTCATTTTTGTCAATAAACGACTCACCCCAAAGGACGCGGTATTAGTGGGACGGCTTTCCTCACTGGTCTGCGGACGTTGCTGCATTACTGCTTCCATTTGTTGTAGTCTCTGCTCTTGCTTCTGTAACAGGTCTATGAAGCGGGCCTCAGATTGCTGCTGGGCTTGTTGATGAGCTTGCTGCTGGGCTGCAAGGCTCCTTTGCAAACCTGCATTTGTCTGTTGTTGATTGGCATTTGCTAGAGCCAGCTGTTTCAGTATCTCCTCCATGCTGGCTTAAAAAAAAACTGCCACTGGTTCTCCACCAACTGTGAGGGGGTTAACTCGGTAGCGGGTGTGTGTGACCCCCTGGTTGGGCTCCCCACACAAAAACAGGGCCAGCAGACGGAGGTTGTGGTTTTCAAAATCAAAAGGTGCGGTTTATTTCTCTATGTACAGTGACAAAAACACAGCAAAGCCAAAAAGAAACATAAACAAAATAAATCCTGGTCAGTTTGACCTCTGACTAAACATGCAGGTTTCCTAAACTAACAACTGGGATCAGCCTGGTGCTGTCCTAGTCCCTAAGTCCCTGGTTTAGTAAAAGTCCAAACAAATAGCCACACAGGCTTTGCCTCACCGCACAGGGGTTCACTCTCCCTAGACAGTCCACACAGGTCTGGGTCCAGGCATGAGCTAACATCTAATGAAGCTGGGAGTTTTTATAAAGGCCTTAAATGAGCTGACAAGCTTCAGCTGGTCTCATCAACTCCCTGCCTGCACGACGCCCAGCCCTCTCTCTAGGTATGAGTCATCCATGAGCCCACTAGCCTCAGCTGGGCTTCATCAACTCCCTAGTTGTATAAGTCGGCATAAAGCCTGAATCTGGGAGAAATATATCTACCCCCCTGGATGCAACCAGGTGACTTTACCTTCCTGCTGTCACACACCCCACTCAGTTTAAAACTTAAATGAAAGGCAAAACATTTGTTTATAGAAATAAAAAAAAAATATTATAAATACCTTTTTATTCCTTTTTTATGAGTGTTCACATAATCTTTGTTCTCAGCTGCATAACAGCTGGGAGAGGATAAGAAACAGCACACTGAATTCTCCAGTGAATTACTGTGCAGGGGAGGTGTGTCAGGACAAGTCTAATCATTGGAGGAGAGCGGGCTGAGTTCCCAGCATAGCTAGAGAGCTGGCCACAGTGTGCTCCTCTGCTTAGTGTGGTCAGTTTCTAATTGGAAAGCAGAGGGACTGGCAGGAACACCAGGGGTTTCACACAAAGGAAACAATATAAAGAGAACAGGATACTTTTCCATACAAGTTCATGGTACAGCAGGCACATATCAGGAATATGAAATGCTGGGGTAACAAAAACTTTAAATTGCTTAAACCATTTTGCTTTTATTTCTTAAAAAAAAATCTCTAAATAAACAATTTTTTATGTTTGATCACATGACCACAAGCCATCCCAATAGTGTGCCTCAGTAGGCAAAAACTATCACTAATGCCGCGTACACACGCTCGGAATTTCCGATGAAAAAAGTCAGACGGAATTTTTTCATGGGATATTCCGACCGTGTGTATGTCCCATCAGAATTTCCGACATTAGATAGAGAACATGTTCTCTATTTTTCCGATGAAAAAAAATTCTATCGGAATTTCCGTCCGTCTGGATGCAATTCCGATGGACTAAAAACCACGCATGCTCAGAAACAATTCTACGCATGCTCAGAAGCATAGAACTTAATTTTCTCGGCTCGTCGTAGTGTTTTACGTCACCGCATTCTTGACGGTCGGATTTTAGTGTGACCGTGTGTATGCAAGACAGCTTGAGCGGAATTCCGTCGGAACTCCGTTGGAAAAACCCATCAGAAATTCCACTCGTGTGTACAAGGCATTTTACCCATATAATGGCCAAAACTATTCTTAGCTCTCCTAGCTCTCATCACAATTCCCAGGCAGAATCCTGGAAACAAGGAGGAGGGAAGAGAGCTGCAGGGACCCCTTTGAAAGGGTGCACTCAGGGCCGATCCGCCCTATACGCGGACTACGCAAGCTGTAATACTCGGGGCCCCGCCGCTAGAGGTCCGCGGCCAGCGGAGATAATGTCTCCGCCGGCCGCCATTTTCCCGAAGACCAGGATGAGAAGGGAGGGATCCTGCCGAAATAGAAATAGCGCTGTGGCGCTGCCCACCCCCGCCCCCGGTCTGTCTGTCATCTGAGACTGTGACCTGTGGGGAAAAGGGTGGGCGGTGCCGCAGCTCACTGTAGCCGGCCGGCTCCGCCTCTAATTTGTTCCCCCTCGCCTCTCGCCGCTGCTGAGCTATAGGAAGCACTCCGCTGGCTGGGGACACCTGAGATGTAAGGAAGCACTCCGCTGGCTGGGGTCACCTGAGATGTAAGGAAGCACTCCGCTGGCTGGGGACACCTGAGATGTAAGGAAGCACCCAGCTGGCTGGGGACACTTGAGATGTAAGGAAGCACTCCGCTGGCTGGGGACACCTGAGATGTAAGGAAGCACTCCGCTGGCTGGGGACACCTGAGATGTAAGGAAGCACTCCGCTGGCTGGGGACACCTGAGATGTAAGGAAGCACTCCGCTGGCTGGGGACACCTGAGATGTAAGGAAGCACTCCGCTGACTGGGGACACCTGAGATGTAAGGAAGCACTCCGCTGGCTGGGGACACCTGAGATGTAAGGAAGCACTCCGCTGGCTGGGGACATCTGAGATGTAAGGAAGCACTCCGCTGGCTGGGGACACCTGAGATGTAAGGAGGCACTCCGCTGGCTGGGGACACCTGAGATGTAAGGAGGCACTCCGCTGGCTGGGGACACCTGAGATGTAAGGAGGCACTCCGCTGGGGACACCTGAGATGTAAGGAGGCACTCCGCTGGGGACACCTGAAATGTAAGGAGGCATTCCGCTGGGGACACCTGAGATGTAAGGAGGCACTCCGCTGGGGACACCTGAGATGTAAGGAGGCACTCCACTGGGGACACCTGAAATGTAAGGAGGCACTCCGCTGGGGACTGCTGAGATGTAAAGAGGCACTCCACTGGCTGGAGACACCTGAAATGTAAGGAGGCACGGCACTCCGCTGGCTGGGGACAGTGACATCAGGGCTCCCACTGATTCTGCATTATGGTGAGTTGAATGATTTCATTTTATATTACAATGTAATAATAGAAATAATGCGCTTTAATCACCCTGACACCATAACAACCATGGTGCCGGGATGATTGAATTGCTAACACCAGGTGTTTGGAGAATCTTGATCTGCTGATTGTTAAACTTTCTGGAATACTCATATTTCTATTGCGGTGTAAGATCTGGGCCTGCTGTCCCTCCATCCCTCTTTTTTTACTTCCTCTCTCTCTCTCTCTCTCTCTCTCTCTCTTTCTTCCTTTATTTCTCCCTCCATCCCTCGTTCATCTCAGACTCTAACCACACCCTTTGAGTCACGCCCCTTTAAGCCACGCCCAATATTATGCTTAAACAACGCCCATTATTCACGGGTCAGGTAGAGGGCCCCTTTGCAGAATTTTGCTTAGGGCCCCAGGGAGGTTAGGATCGGCACTGGGTGCACTAGTATTCATGTGCCTAGGAGGAAGTGTCCAACTGCCACAGACATAATGAATGAAAAGTTAGCTAAAGGAATCAAAACCACTGAGGTACTATGCAGTTGCATTAAAGGAACCTGTGTTTTTTGCCCAATTCTGTAATTAGCTGCATAAAGGTGGAATTTGCAGGATCACCAGGTAATAACTAGGGGAATACAAAGGCTAGAAAAATCTAAAGTTAATATGAAAAGCTGTTAAATAATATGTAGTCTTGGATATGCACTTGAAGTCTGTTTACATCTCTTCAGCCGACTGTCAGCTTTCTAGTGAAAATGATATACACATACTATAGTCTTTGCTGAAAATTTAGGTTTGAGAAACCGTTGTGCTTATATCATGTGGATCAAAAAATTACAGCTACAACTATTCTATTCCTAGTCTCCCCTTTCAGAATATATATGTTTGGAGGGTTTTTACCTAATCTTCAGGCCTAAACTATGTGTAAAAAATGAGAAAGAAAACAGCTTCTTTTTTTCTTAAAACGAAACTCCAGGAAACCTGAAAATCTTTGGTTCAGCCTCACTGCAAGGGTTAACTGCTCCTTTCTGCCTAGAGGACTTGGTAATGCACTTGTGCTTACTGAAACCTCTGCTTCTGCATGCTTCTCTGTCCCCTATGTACTAATGGTCTAAGGCCCTATGATGTCATCAAGACCAGTGCAGGGACCGTAGCCATGTATTGAACATGAGGTTGCTAAGGAGCAGTCCACTGCTGGAGGAGCATCATCTGCTGGGGGATCGAAGGATCCGGTAAGTAAAACTTATTTTAGGTCCCCTAGACCGAAACAAGCCCTTACAGTGCAGGTACAGCCCCACTGTATAGTATAAGTTCTTTATTTATTTTTTTATTTTTGGAGTTGGGCTTTAAAAACTGGATTTCCAGTTCTCACTCTCTTTATTGGAGTCTTAGTTCTTTTGCTTTAGTAGATCTTTTGCTTCTCTTGTCCTTTAAATACACTGTAAATGTAGGAAAGTGGATCTTCTGGTAATGGTTGTACCAGGTGAGTGGAACTGATTGATCCCTTTGCCATTCTTCCACTTTTCTGAGAACAGCTAAGGCATAATGAGAAAACACCATCACATCTCTTCTTGAGGGTTTCAAGATAAACCAAGAGGGAGGGGAGGATAACTTTTGCTTGAGGAGAAAACTTTGACCATTATTTCACCCCTTTGTAAACCTCCACCATAGGAGTCACTGCTTGTAGCTCCTTCAAATGTATAGTCATCAGCTTGTCCCAACAGGATAAGATGTCTTTTTAGACAAGCAATCAGTTGGAGGAGATTTTTTTTTCCTGCATCATACACCTGAACTGCTCACTGTATGGAAGTCTGCAGGGTAAACTGGCAGATTTTGCTATCAGCGGATCTTTTATGTGTTTTCAAACTAGATAAAATCAGCAGCTAAGTATAAATGGTTCATTATTTCATCACTTAAAATCATTTTGCCTTTCTGCCTTGAATTACCTTAGCATTTGTGTGCAATTAAACCTTACTGGGAAGCGATCTTTATCTGCCCAGTCTTGAAGATCTTGGTTAAGGTGGACCACACAGGATTAATTGTTAAAAAGAGATTCCAGTTATATTTATTGTTGTTTTTTTCCACTCTTATCACAGCAACAAGTTTTTTATTGTTTACCATCAAATTGTCTTTTGTTCTTTCCTCCTCTGTTTTGTAAAGCACAGTCAATGGTGTACCTGTTCAACTACAATCTATTCTGGTTATTTTTACTTGTGATCTAATCATGCTAAGCTCTTAAATTGGTATTCTATCTCAGCACAGAAAACTATCGACAATTCTCCCAATGGGTATATAGGCAGCAATAATTATGACTTTCCAAAGTTAAAATTAAATGATAAAAATAGTAGATTGAGTTCCAGATTAGATATTCTCTTAAAACACAACATCTCTACCCTTTTTGGCTGTTGACATATATCTACGTAAAAACAATGTCTGCAGTGGCATCATTTATTATAGGTAGTTTCTCCCCTCAGTGTTGCAGGATATAAATTGATTACAGGTGCCCTTGGGTGGTAATCAACACCCTGGATAACAAAAGTGCCACGTCCTAATGGTTATTGGTTTAAAACTGGATATGGAAAAATTTACTTTATAGGCACGTGTATAAAATATAACAATTTTTAATATTTCACAAAATGTGACATGTCAATCAACAACTGCATCTTAAATAGAATTCAAAAATAGAAAATGCACAATGAACAGAAGGTCACGTAGTAAATCCCAGGGAGAATAACTCAATGGTAATATTGAAGACTTGCTGCGATGGTGTCTACAATATAGATGCCCACGCTGAGCAGAGAGTGTCTCCTGGGTATATATCCACGGGATCCTTGAAGAGGTTAAAATTAAGCTCTACATGTTTCGCGATCTATATAATCGCTTCCTCAGGATCTTCTAAGTTATAAAAAGAACATTCCTCAGTTAGATAAATGAATACAGCAATGTATACTTTAACATGATCAAAAAACAATACATGTGAAACACTCACCAAGAAATTGGTGCGGATTGAGAGTGTTCAAAACAGCCACCCCAGCCCTACAGATGCAGCAACTAGGTGGACCGCCACCCCAAATGAAGGGTATTGGGGCGGTGGTCCATCAACCCCCAGACACCAGGCGGAAAGCCCATGTAGACAGTGGGAGAGAATATGGGGATGCACCAGATAGCTATGAAAGATACACAACTGTATAAAATTAAATTGCTATATTGAAAAACTTTAGGGTGACACATATATTCCGATGAGGAAAATTGTGTCAATACTTACATTGAAGCTATCAAATGCAGAGAAAATAAATGACAGGTAGCTTAGGACTGTATGCGGAACTACTGGCTTGAAAAGGGAGATGTTTCTAGATTGAAAAAGAAATGGACGTATTGGCTTGTATTTCTATACTGAAAATGCCTAAGGCTGAAAGATTGCACATATTTGATAGTTAGTGTGTGGGTCTGGGACAACATACCTTGATAAGATTTGATGTTGCCAATAGTCGTACTTTGTTTCTAGCCCAAGCACTGAAATAACATCAGATTCTCAGACGAAACCAAGATATTGTAAGTATCACTATAAAAATGTTTAAAGAATGAAATTACTAATTGGCTTATTAATGAACGCATGTAATACAGACTTGACTAAATATGCCTATACATGATGAAAATGAAGACAGTATATATATATATATATATATATATATATATATATATATATATACCTTGTTGTTGAATTAGTTGTAGCCAACAAGGGGTTAATAAGTCCTTTAAATTGCTGCTGGCAATATAAGGCTGGTTGGAATACAGGCAGTACAGACCAATCTAGCAGAGAGGGGAATACAAGCACCATCATAAGCATGGGAAACATAAAGGACAGGCCTAAGCTTGCATAGATAATGTTATATATAGGGGTACATACCCTGTCCTATAATGCCTCCAGATCCACATCCAGTTGGAACGTCCTAGGACCGTCGTGTGAGCGGGGTGATCCTGATGACTCCACTCCTCAATACAGGGTTCGTACGGTCATTAAATTCCTGGAAAAGTCATGGGATTTTGACATGGCACTTTCCAGGCCTGGAAAAGTTTTGGAAAATGACTGAACCCCACTAAGTTTTGGAAAAGTCATGGAATATTTTAGTCACTACTAGTCGTGCAACGGATCGTAAGCGATCCTTGATCCGAACAGGTCATCCTGTTCGGATCGGCACACGGCGCGATCCGCGGAGCGCTCCGGAGCCTCGGCCATTAGGAAAGGCCGCGGCTTCGGCCTAGCTCCGGAGCCGCACCCATCTTGGTACACCCGGCGGCAGCCTATTGGTGGCTTAGCGGCACGCTGACGTCAGCAGGAACTCAAGGGACACACACCGCGCCGTGTATTGCTGTTCTGAGGTCTATAGGGGTGGGGTGCCTGCATTACTGGGGGGTGTCTGCCTGCATTACTGGGGGGTGTCTGTACTGGGAGGTCTGCACTGGGGGTGTCTGTACTACTGGGGGTGTCTGCACTGGGGGTGTCTGCACTGGGGGGGGTCTGCACTGGGGGGGTCTGCACTGGGGGGGTCTGCACTGGGGGTTTCTGTACTACTGGGGGTGTCTGTACTGGGAGGTCTGCACTGGGGGTGTCTGTACTGGGAGGTCTGCACTGGGGGTGTCTGCACTGGGGGTTTCTGTACTACTGGGGGTGTCTGTACTGGGAGGTCTGCACTGGGGGTGTCTGTACTGGGATGTCTGCACTGGGAGTGTCTGCACTGGGGGTTTCTGTACTACTGGGGAGGTCTGCACTGGGGGTGTCTGTACTGGGAGGTCTGCACTGGGGGTGTCTGCACTGGGGGTTTCTGTACTACTGGGAGGTCTGCACTGGGGGTGTCTGTACTGGGAGGTCTGCACTGGGGGTGTCTGTACTTGGAGGTCTGCACTGGGGGTGTCTGCACTGGGGGTTTCTGTACTACTGGGGGTGTCTGTACTGGAAGGTCTGCACTGGGGGTGTCTGTACTGGGAGGTCTGCACTGGGGGTGTCTGTACTGGGAGGTCTGCACTGGGGATGTCTGTACTACTGAGGGTGTCTGTACTGTACTGTACTTACGTCAGTTCTACAGTTTGAATTTATTTGTGTGAACTGTGAAGTTAAGTCATGGATTGTGGAAACTAACTAGTGTCGGGTGATTGTATATAGTGTTTATACCACATTTACCACTGACTAATGCAGAGTTGCAATGCAAGGAAATCAGCTAAAAGTAGTTGGATCTGTATGTGCGTTATAATTAATTAATCAAAATTAGTCGTTTAATCAATTAAAAAAAAGATTAATCGAACACAAAAATTTTAATCAGTAACAGCCCTAATTTATATTAGTAAAAATATGCTGGGTGTGACATGGATTTTCTTCTTATTTAACATGTATACATAGACATTTCATGAAACATAAGGGCATGAATATTTACGTGAAGTCATGGAAAAGTCATGGAAAAGTCATGGAAAAGTCATGGAATTTGATTGGTAAAAATGTGTATGAACCCTGTCAATTGCATCTGAGGAATGGAGTCTCAGCCTCGCTGATTTGTGCATCCCGCTCGGGTGTGCGTCAGACAGCGTCTGACGTCACGCGAGCCGGCTGAAAAATGTACACGGCGCATGCGCCAGCCGGCCGCATGCGCAACCGGGCCGTGAGTATTATCCGGGTGCTGAGGGCGGAAGTACTAAGAGAGAACACTTGGTGGAAGGTGTCTCTCATGATGCCATTGGGAACTGTGGTTGTCAGTCCTCTCTCTGGATTGGGAGGGACTGAACCAGGATACCAATGGCTTGGGTGGCCACATATTCCTCCCACTGGCTGAGCCCAACGCCCGGCACTGGGGGGCGGGGATTTTGGTCCACACAGGCGCCGCAAGGCAGGGTGGATGGAAGAAAAACACCCAATTATTGGGTGCATGCATATAGCATACCATAACAAACCAAAAAATATTTTTTTTGGGCAATATGCATCAAAACAGTCATGCTGTAGGACCAGCGCGGTAGGCAACCAAGGACCACCAAACTGCCCACCAAGCATGTACTGCATGGAATTGGAGGATTAAAGTTAAAAATATGTGTATAATGTTGTTTGTTGCTGGGTCGGTCTGGGGGGATGCAATCAAGGTGGTCGCACATACAAACAAAGTAGGGCAAAGTGACCAATGGAAACTTGATATAGATGGAATACCCAAAGACTTAGAAATAATGAACCACAAGAGACACTACAACAAATAATATATCCATAATAAATGCTGCATAATGAGGCTGTGACAATTGCAGGTGTGGCGGTTTCCTAAATGATCTATAAAATTGCATAATAGGGGAAAAACAATGTATATAATAAAGAGAGTGGTGCAACAGGCAGCTCGGGGATCACCGGCTGCCACACCGGTCCCTCAAAGGAAGGGCCAGTATGACAGTACCTCGTTGATCCCCGGTGGCTTTGTGGCTTCTAAACGCTCAATCCAGAGCGTTTCTCTCTGCAAAATGCGTTTGTCCTAGTTTCCGCCACGTGGGTCTTGGGGTATCACCTCTAAGATAGTAAACTTCACCACAGAGGTGTCGAATTTGTGGTATAGACCCAGGTGGCGGCTAACTGGAGTAAGCATCTTTGCATATTGAGAATAGTATAAGTGATCATATATGCGTTTTTTAAAGGGACGGAAATTTTTCCGACATAAAAAGCCCCACACCTGCAATTCATAAGATACACAACCCCTTCTGTGTTACAAGTAGCATGAAAATGGGGTCGGAATATTTCACCATTGGGTAAACAAAAACGTGATCCTGTCTGTACCCATGGGCAGTATGTACATTGCCCACATGTGAATATGCCTCGTGTCAAGACCTGGTTGTCATAATTGGGTCTATATTCGCTTGCTGTTAATTTATTACCAGTGGAGGTACTCTAACGGAAGACTATCTCTGGAGTGTCTTTGACGTATTTGCAGAGTGTTGGGTCCTCACTAAGTAAGTGCCAGTGTTTCTCAATACAAGTACGGAGTAGTCTATGTTGGGCTGAATATTTTGTAATGAACTTAGTCGTGGTCTGGCTCTGGTCAGGTTTTGGTTTTGAATAGAGTAAAGAAGTTCTTTCTCTTCCAATGGCTTTGTTAAAAGCCCTCCTGAGGAGGCTTTTGCTATACCCGCGTTTGCGCAAACGTGTACGTAGCTCATTTGCCTGCGATCTAAACTCAGCCTCATGCATGCAGTTCCTTCGCAGGCGAATGTTTTGAGCATATGGTATGCTATGTACTAGGGACATAGGATGTCCACTATTAGCATGCAACAGGATGTTTCCTGCCGTGCTTTTACGGTATAGTTTGGTTGCTATATTGTCACGAGAGTCTCTGTAAATGGATAGACCCAAAAAGGAAATATGGTCCTTGTGCCAATCAAAAGTAAACTTTAAATTAAATTTGTTGGTATTTAATTGACGAATAAACTGATTCAAGGATGATATTGTGCCCGTCCAAATGACAAAAATATTGTCAATGTACCTGAACCAGCAGAGGGCCTGGTTCAGGTACTGACGATATTCCGTACAGGAAAAAATCTCCGGCTCCCACCCCCCCAGGTACAGATTGGCGTACGCCGGTGCGCAACACGTGCCCATGGCGACACCCTGTACCTGGAGGTAGTGGGAGCCAAGAAAGGAGAAACAGTTGTTTTTAAGAATAAATGACAGGAGCTGAAGGACTGGAACTTCCACTGCCTATGGTCCTGTTCCATCAGGAACATTTTAGTAATGTGAAGACCCAACTCATGAGGTATACTTGAGTATAGGGCCTCTACATCGATTGTGACAAAGGGGGCATCTGAGGGGATGGTGAGACCATCTAGACGTTTAAGAAGATCGGATGTATCTCTCACGTATGAGGGGAGTCCCGTAACGTGGGGCATTAGAAAAAAGTCTACAAATCTACTGGCGTTTTCTGTTATGGAGCCTATTCCTGATATTATGGGTCTGTCTGCCCTCTTCAAGGATCCCGTGGATATATACCCAGGAGACACTCTCTACTCAGCGTGGGCATCTATATTGTAGACACCATCGCAGCAAGTCTTCAATATTACCATTGAGTTATTCTCCCTGGGATTTACCACGTGACCTTCTTTTCATTGTGCATTTTCTATTTTTGTATTCTATTTTTAGATGCAGTTGTTGATTAACATGTCACATTTTGTGAAATATTAAATTTTTTTATATTTTATACACGTGCCTATAAAGTCCATTTTTCCATATCCGTTTTGAAGCCAATAACCCTCAGTGTTGTAGCCAACAGTCAGGAGACGTGGGGTATGAGCAGAAGTAAAAGTTGATGTGTCATGTCTATCTGCCCAATGTCAGCATAAGGTGCTCCAACTTAAAGAAGAAGTAAGAACTGCCTCTTTTTTTTTTTTGGTGACCTGCAAAGTAAAGGCATAATGTGCTAGTATGCATTGCATACTAGCACATTATGTGAAACTTACCTGAAAACTCATCGTCCCTGCTGGAGGCCGCATCCATCTTCGCCCGTCTTCCTTTCGGGTCTGCGGACTCAGGCAGTGTGACGGGCCCAGAGCCGCGTGACGTCACTCCCGAAAATGCATACGGGAGCCGCTAGTCATGGCACAGGCGGCCGTTTCTTCAGAGTGCATGGGCCGATGATGTCATTAGCGGCGTATACAGTAAATATCTCCTAAATGGTGCAAGTTTAGGAGATATTTACAGTACCTATAGGTAAGCCTTATTATAGGCTTATCTATAGGTACATACAATTAAGGGAACTTTACTTCCTCTTTAAAGCTGGCCATAGAAAAAAAAATAACAGATTCCTCCATCCATACAATCAAGGTGGATGAAGGAATGCTCCCTCCCTTTGCTATTGTATACTGACAGTGGGACTCCTCTGCTGTCAGAATACAGTGCTCAGCGCTGCAGCCAATTAGCTGCATGCACTGATAGAAATTTTCCAACATTCCTGTGCAAAAGAAGCCTATCATTAGATCGACTTCTCTCTAGCAGGAATGGCCATAGATGGATTGAAATTCAACTGGTCGCTGCTGAACTGGACAATTTTCATCAATCTATACCTTCACAATCGCAGGCAACAAGGCACAGCAATAATCTAAGAAACTGTAGTTACTTCTTTTATGTCTGATCCTGGAAAACAGCCAACAAGAAACAACATGAAAAAAACTTTCTCCATGATGTAATGCTTACCCGCATGAACTATTTATTATTGTTGTGTCCTTAGAGCTCCCGCTTTCTTCTCCATCCACACAGTATGTTTGAGATGTGCAAGCAGATGGAATATCACATCTTATCTTGTCGCATCTTATCACTTACAAAAGCCAGCCAGCTGCCAAAGGTGCATTCATTTGAAACTTTTAGTAGTGCTATCAGCAGGGTTAAGAGAAAAATCCCATTCAGATCTTCCAATTTCTCCTTAAATGTATAGATCAAATTACTAGTTATTGATTTCAATGAAGTATTTAGCATTGACATATTACTCAGTGCTTTACATACAGTGCATCCGGAAAGTATTCACAGCGCTTCACTTTTCCCACATTTTGTTATGTTACAGCCTTATTCCAAAATGGATTAAATTCATTATTTTCCTCAAAATTCTACAAACAATACCCCATAATGACAACATGAAAGAAGTTTGTTTGAAATCTTTGCAAATTTATTAAAGTAAAAAACAAAAAAATAACATGTACATAAGTATTCTCAGCCTTTGCCATGACACTCAAAATTGAGCTCAGGTGCATCCTGTTAACATCCTTGAGATGTTTCTACAACTTGATTGAAGTCCACCTGTGGTAAATTCAGTTGATTGGACATGATTTGGAAAGGCACACACCTGTCTATATAAGGTCCCACGGTTAACAGTGCATGTCAAAGCACAAACCAAGCCATGAAGTCCAAGGAATTGTCTGTAGACCTCCGAGACAGGATTGTATCGAGGCACAGATCTGTGGAAGGGTACAGAAAAATGTCTGCAGCATTGAAGGTCTCAATGAGCACAGTGGTCTCCATAATCTGTAAATAGAAGAAGTTTGGAACCACCAGGACTCTTCCTAGAGTGGGCCGCCTGGCCAAACTGAGTGATCGGGGGAAAAGGGCCTTAGTCTGGGAGGTGACCAAGAACCTGATGGTCACTCTGACAGAGCTGCAGTATTTCTCTGTGGAGAAAGGAGAACCTTCCAGAAGAACAACCATCTCTGCAGCACTCCATGTACAGAGTCATCCTTGCAGTGGCGGTGCGTCCATAGAGGGCGCCGGAGCGCCGCCCCCTCTCGCTCCTGCACCGCCACTGAAAGACAATACACAGATTCATGCATTGCATGAATCTGTGTATTGTCACCGCTGCCGCGCTGCCCACTATTCATATGGCCGGCCTCCTGGTGAGCGCCGGCCATATGAATTAGAGCGGCCGCCGGTGGTGGGTGTGGCTTGGAAGTGCCTATCAGAGCCAGCGGCTCTCACGCTGTATTCGGCTTCCAAAAACTCCTCCCAGGTACGCACGGGGGTGCCTTCCTTGGAGAAGACTGTGGAGGTTTCAGCCAATCAGGTTCACCGGATCTGGTTACCGGTGACCTGATTGGCTGAAGCAACATCGAGGGCGGGAGAACATATCGAGGACGGCGCAGACCGAGGAAGGTAAGTGCAGGGCTGGGGGGGGGGGGACAGGCTGCATTTGGGGGGAACTGACTGTATATGGGGGCATACTGGCTGCATTTGGGGGGAACTGGCTGTATTATGGGGGCACACTGGCTGCATTTGGGGGGAACTGGCTGTATATGGGGGACAAACTGGCTGAATATGGGGGGAACTGGCTGTATATGGGGGACAAACTGGCTGTATATGGGTGCACACTGGCTGCATTTGGGGGAACTGGCTGTATATGGGGGGCACACTGGCTGTATATGGGGGAAAAACTGGTTGTATGTGGGGGCACACTGGCTATATATATGGGGGCACACTGGCTATATATGGGGACAAACTGGCTATATATGGGGACAAACTGGTTGTATATGGGAGCACACTGGCTGTATATGGGAGCACACTGGCTGTATATGGGGGCACACTGGCTGTATATGGGGGCACACTGGCTGTATATGGGGGGCACACTGGCTGTATATATGGGGGCACACTGGTTATATATATATATATATATATATGGGGACAAACTGGCTGTATATGAAAACAAACTGGCTGTATTTGAGGGGGCAAACTGGTGGCGTTTGGGCACAGTGGCTGCGTTTAATGGGCACAGTGGCGGCAATTGATTTTTTTTTTTCAGTTTGTTTGCGCCCCCCAAAAATTTTGAGCACCAGCCGCCACTGCATCCTTGATGAAAACCTGCTCCAAAGTGCTTTGGACCTCAGACTGGGGCAAAGGTTCAGCTTCCAACAGGAAAATGACCCTAATGCCGCGTACACACGATCGTGATTCACGGCGGTGAAAACACGCCGTGAATCACGACATGAAATAACATGAAAAACGAGGGAACGGCATTTTCCCCCACACACGACCGTTTTTCCCGTCATTTTTTTCTTTGTCGAGAAAAACGACCGTCTGTGGGCTCCGCGGCAGTGTCTCCCTATGGGAAAACTGCCGCGGAAAAAAATGATGGAAAAAACGATGAGAAAAATTAGAACATGTTCTAATTTTTCTCATCGTGATTTATGCCGTTTTTCCCGTCGGGAAAAACAGCAAAAAGCCCACAGACGATCGTTTTTCTCGTCCAAAGGAAAAAATGTCATTTTTCCCGACGGGAAAAATGATCGTGTGTACGCGGCATTAGACCACAGCCAACATAACAAAGGAGTGGCTTTGGGACAGCTCTGTGAATGTCCTTGAGTGGCCCAGACTTGAACCCGATTGAACATCTCTGGAGAGATCTTAAAATGGCTGTGCACCAACGTTTTCTATCCAAACTGATGGAGCTTGAGAGGTCCTGCAAAGAGGAATGGGAGAAACTTCCCAAAAATAGGTGTGCCAAGCTTGTAGCATTGTATTCAAAAAGACTTGAGGCTGTAATTAGTTCCAAAGATGCTTTAACAAAGTATTGAGCAAAGGCTGTGAATACTTATGTACATGTGATTTTTTCATTTGTTTTTATTTTTAATATAAATTTGCAAAGATTTCAAATAAAATTCTTTCACGTCTTTATGGGGTATTGTTTGTAGAATTTTGAGGAAAATAATGAATTTAATCCATTTTGGAATTAGGCTGTAATATAACAAAATGTGGAAAAAGTGAAGCACTGTGAATACTTTCCGGATGCACTGTATAGTGCATACATTCACACAGCCATTTGCATACTAAACACATACATGGGTTAGAAAGCCAGTTAACCTACTAGTGGGTTTTTGGATTGTGGAAGGAAACTGCACAAACACCAGGAGAATACTGTAGGTGAACTCTGAGCTAGTAATGTGCCTAGAGGGAGAAAAACCTAGAATCCAGCACTGCAAGCCAACAGTTCCACCACAATGCAAGCAATCAGCCATTATATTCCCCTATATAAAATAGGATGTGTACTATGCATAAAGAAAACCTGTCACGTGCACCTAACCTTTGAATACACAGTTTCTAGTGTTGCCTTGGACTGATCCCTAAGACCCCTTTCACACTGAGGGTGTATTGCAGGCGCTATAGCGTTAAAAATAGCGCCTGCAATTTGCCCTTAAACTGCTGCTCTATTGTCTCCAGTGTGAAAGCCCAAGTGCGCTGGCAGGGCGTCTGGAAAAATCCTGCCAGCAGCTTCTTTGGAGCGCATTAGGAGCGGTGAACTCACTGCTCCTAATGCGCTCCTGCCCATTGAAATCAATGGGTAGCGCCGCCGTACCGCCAGCAATACGCTGCTGTAGCGGCGCATTGCGGGCGGTTTTAACCCTTTCTCGGCCGCTAGCAGGGGTTAAAAGCACCCCCCTTGCGGCCGAAATGCGCCGCAAATCCAACCATAAAATAGCGGTGTTTTACCGCCGACGCTATGGGCGGCAGCAGTGTGAAAGGGCTCTTAATGTGGCTCAAAATCCTGGGTATCTCTATTCAAACACAGTAGACTTAAAGTGGAACTTCTTGGAGCCCCTCTCAGACTCTTCAAATCCAGTAACATTAAGGGTCCTCCCTTTTCTTTCTTGGTGGTGGTTCTTTCTTCTAAATTGAGCTGCCCTCCAAAAAATAATGTGTAAGCACCTCTAGTCCAAGAGTACGCTAAGCCCAGACTGCATCATGATAAAGGGACTTTGTGCATGATGTCCTGGGCTCACATGAAGTGGGTTTAATGATGCTGGGTCTCATCCAACCCAGAAGAGGCAGGTATCACAGGAAGCGGGGGATGTTCTGGAATGTGGAGCTGGTGGGTATTTTTTTTTTATAAGGTGGGGGCACATTACAGGTGAGGGCACAATTGAAAAAAATGCTTGAAACCACTTTTAGCAATAGCAGGTCACATGTGGGTTTTCGAAGTAAACATATAACAGCAGTTGAAGCACAGTTCATGCAACTTCACTATCCTGGAACCAGACTGTTGCTAGCCTTTGCATTAAGCAAATTGGGAACTATCTTTAGTGGAGCTCTCCCCGCACTTCCATTTGTATTATCAGGGAATGCCTCTATTTACTGGATTGTGGCAGCTAGATGATGACTTCATAAACACAGAAGAATATTTGTGGTCAGGAGTAGGGATGAGCCGAACACCCCCCGGTTCGGTTCGCACCAGAATCTGCGAACAGACCGAAAGTTCACGCAAACTTTAGAACCCCGTTAAAGTCTATGGGACTCGAACGTTCAAAATCAAAAGTGCTAATTATAAAGGCTTATATGTAAGTTATTGTCCTAAAAAGGGTTTGGGGACCCGGGTCCTGCCCCAGGATACATGTATCAATGCAATTTTTTTTTTTAAACTGCCTTTTTTTCAGGAGCAGTGATTTTAATGATGCAAGTTATTGTCCTAAAAAGGGTTTGGGGACCAGGGTCCTGCCCCAGGGGACATGTATCAATGCAAAAAGAAGTTTTAAAAATGTCCGTTTCGGGATTTTAATGATGCATAAAGTGAATTTTTTTTTTTAAATATTCCTTTAACCACTTAACGACCGCCCACCGCCGATTTACGTCGGCAGAATGGCACGGACAGGCAGAATCACGTAGATCTACGTGACTGCCTTTGTACAGTTGGGGGGTCCATCCGGACCCCCCTTCTGTGCCGTGAGCGGTCGTTACTACACCGGGAGCGATCCCAGATGAGGGGGCGGCCTTTCGATTCCGGCCCCCCCCCTCGCGATCGCTCCCGGCGAATGGAAATGCCCCCTCTGTCTGTGTCAGACAGAGGAAGCAGGAGGAAGTGATGTCATCTCTGGTGCGGTGCTCACATATACCGAGCGCCGTACAAGAGAAGACATCAGGTCAGTGAGCACAACACTACACTGACACCAGGACACATAGGAACACTAATCGCCCCCCCCAGGACCCCCAGACCCCCCCAGATCACCCCCCAGATCACCCCCCAGCCCCCAGTCACAGTGTCACTGATTGCAGTGACCATTTATTTAGTGATCACTGCAATCAGTGACATTTGTGACTGTGAAAGTGTCACTAAAGTTTAGTTTTAGGTCCAGTGTAGCCCCCTAACCCCCCCCTAATAAAGGTTTAACCCCCTGATCACCCCCCAGATAACCCTTTCACACCCTATCACCGCTGTCGCTATGCGATCATTTTTCTGATGGCTGTCTTAGCATCAGTGATGGCGATCGGTAGCCAGTAATTTTTTTTAGGTTCGCCGCAGGTTTTTATAGCGTCGGGTACCCCAATATATTATCTAATAAAGGTTCAACCCCCTTGATCGCCCCCCAGGTAACCCTTTCACCCCCTATCACCGCTGTCGCTAATCGATCGTTTTTCTGATGCTGTCTTAGCATCAGTGATGGCGATCGGTAGCCAGTAATTTTTTTTAGGTTCGCCGCAGGTTTTTATAGCGTCAGGTACCCCAATATATTATCTAATAAAGGTTAAACCCCCTTGATCGCCCCCCAGGTAACCCTTTCACCCCCTATCACCGCTGTCGCTATGCGATCATTTTTCTGATGGCTGTCTTAGCATCAGTGATGGCGATCGGTAGCCAGTAATTTTTTTTAGGTTCGCCGCAGGTTTTTATAGCGTCGGGTACCCCAATATATTATCTAATAAAGGTTTAACCCCCTTGATCGCCCCCCAGGTAACCCTTTCACCCCCTATCACCGCTGTCGCTAATCAATCGTTTTTCTGATGCTGTCTTAGCATCAGTGATGGCGATCGGTAGCCAGTAATTTTTTTTAGGTTCGCCGCAGGTTTTTATAGCGTCAGGTACCCCAATATATTATCTAATAAAGGTTAAACCCCCTTGATCGCCCCCCAGGTAACCCTTTCACCCCCTATCACCGCTGTCGCTATGCGATCATTTTTCTGATGGCTGTCTTAGCATCAGTGATGGCGATCGGTAGCCAGTAATTTTTTTTAGGTTCGCCGCAGGTTTTTATAGCGTCGGGTACCCCAATATATTATCTAATAAAGGTTTAACCCCCTTGATCGCCCCCCAGGTAACCCTTTCACCCCCTATCACCACTGTCACTAAGCGATCGTTTTTCTGATCGCTGTCTTCGTGTCGGTGATGCCAATCGGTAGCCAGTCATTTTTTTTTAGGTTCGCCGCAGGTTTTTATAGCGTCAGGTACCCCCAAATATGATCTAATAAAGGTTTTAACCCCCTAATTGCCCCTAGTTAACTCTTTCACCAGTAATCACCATATAAGTGTTACGGGTGACGCTGGTTAGTTAGTTTGCTTTTTATAGTGTCAGGGCACCCGCCGTATATAACCCAATAAAGGTTTAACCCCCTGATCGCCCGGTGGGTGATATCAATTAGGTTTTAGCGTCAGAGAGGGTCTGCGTCACACCCCAGGAAGCGTCAGGTTAGTGCCAGTAACGCTAACACCCACGCGTAAAGCATACACCCCCCTTAGTGGTATAGTATCTGAACAGATCAATATCTGATCTGATCAGATCTATACCAGCGGTTTAGGGTTCCCAAAAACGCAGTGTTAGCGGGATCAGCCCAGATACCTGCTAGCACCTGCGTTTTGCCCCTCCGTCCAGCCCAGGCCACCCAAGTGCAGTATCGATCGATCACTGTCACTTCCAAAACACAACACACATAACTGCAGCGTTCGCAGAGACAGGCCTGATCCCTGCGACTCCAGTGCTGTAGGAGGTGATTTCACCACCACAGTTAAAAAAAAAAAAGCATATATGCCGAAGCATGGGGGCAGCAGGGCGGAGGAGCAATTTTGCTCCTAATGCCGCATACATACGGTCGAAATTCCGACGGAGGCTTGCCCGTGGAAACGTTTGACCATGTGTGTGCGGCATAACTTTTTTGCGGGAGGATGCCCCCATGCTTCGGCATATATAAATGGTGCATGTATGCCCATCATTAGAAGTGGGTGGATGAAGGGCGGTATTCTAATGGTGGGCATACCCACCGATCAATCTCTTTTTTCGTTCAGCCAACAGGCTGCATGAAAAAAAAAGATTACAATACATGTCCAACAAGGACCAGCAACGTACTGGTATGTTGCTGGACTTTGAATGGTTATACCAGATTGATGCCTGCGGGTTTAGGCATCATCTTGGTATCATTCTTTTCAGCCAGCGGCCGGCTTTCATGTAAAAGCAATCACAGCGGCTAATTAGCCTCTGGACTGCTTTTACAAGCAGTGGGAGGGAATGTCCCCCCCCCCCGGATATAAAAAGCGCCATTGGGAAATTGGGAAAGCATTTTATCACACCGATCTTGGTGTGGTCAGATGCTTTGAGGGCAGAGGAAAGATCTAGGGTCTAGAAGACCCCAGTTTTTTCAAAAAAAGAGTACCTGTCACTACCTATTGCTATCATAGGGGATATTTATATTCCCTGAGATAACAATAAAAATTATAAAAAAAAAAATATATGTAAGGAACAATTTAAAAATAAAATAAAAAAGCAAAATTAATAATAAAAAAAAAATAAAAAAAAAAAAAAGCACCCCTGTCCTGCCCTGCTCTTGCCCAATGGCGAACGCAAGCGTCGGTCTGGCGTCATATGTAAACAGCAATTGCACCATGCATGTGAGGTATCACCGCGAAGGTCAGATCGAGGGCAGTCATTTTAGCAGTAGACCTCCTCTGTAAATCTAACGGGGTAATCTGTAAAGGCTTTTAAAGGCTTTTAAAAATGTATGTAGTTTGTCGCCAATGCGCGTTTGTGCGAAATTTTAAAGCATGTCGTGTTTGGTATCTATGTACTCGGCCTAAGATCATCTTTATTATTTCATCAAACATTTGGGCAATATAGTGTGTTTTAGTGCATTAAAATTAAAAAAAGTGTATTTTTTCCCCAAAAAATGCGTTTGAAAAATCGCTGCGCAAATACTGTGTAGAAAAAAAAAATGCAACACCCACCATTTTAATCTGTAGGGCCTTTGCTTTAAAAATATATATAATGTTTGGGGGTTCAACATAATTTTCTTGCAAAAAAAAAATATGTTTTCATGTAAACAAAAAGTGTCAAAAAGGGCTTTGTCTTCAAGTGGTTAGAAGAGTGGATGTAAGCTTCCTAATGTTGTGTATAAAATGCCAGAACAGTTCAAAACCCCCCCAAATGACCCCATTTTGGAAAGTAGACACCCCAAGCTATATACTGAGAGGCATGTCGAGTCCATGGAATATTTTATATGTTGACACAAGTTGCGGAAAATAGACAATTTTTTTTTTTTAATTTTTTTTTTGCACAAAGTTGTCACTAAATGATATATTGCTCAAACATGCCATGGGCATATGTGGAATTACACCCCAAAATAAATTCTGTTGCTTCTCCTGAGTACAGGGATACCACATGTGTGAGACTTTTTGGGAGCCTAGCCGCGTACGGGACCCCAAAAACAAAGCACCGCCTTCAGGCTTTCTAAGGGTGTAAATTTTTGATTTTACTTCTCACTGCCTATCACAGTTTCGGAGGCCATGGAATGCCCAGATGGCACAAAACCCCCCCAAATGACCCCATTTTGGAAAGTAGACACCCCAAGCTATTTGCTGAGAGGTATTGTGAGTATTTTGCAGATCTCGCTTTTTGTCACAAAGTTTTGAAAATTGAAAAAAAAAAAAAAAAAATTTCTTTCTTCATTTTCAAAAACAAATGAGAGCTGTAAAATACTCACCATGCCTCCTCAGCAAATAGCTTGGGGTGTCTACTTTCCAAAATGGGGTCATTTGGGGGGGTTTTGTGCTATTTTGGCATTTTATGGCCTTAGAAACTGTGATAGGTAGTGAGGAGTGAAATCAAAAATTTGTGCCTAGAAATCCTGAAGGCGGTGCTTGGTTTTCGGGGTCCCGTACGCGGCTAGGCTCCTAAAAAGTCCCACACATGTGGTATCCCCGTACTCAGGAGAAGCAGCAAAATGTATTTTGGGGTGAAATTCCACATATAACCATGGCATGTGTGAGCAATATATCATTTAGTGACAACTTTTTGTAATTTTTTTTTTATTTTTATTTTTTGTCATTATTCAATCACTTGGGACAAAAAAAAAAAATATTCAACGGGCTCAACAGGCCTCTCAGCAATTTCCTTGGGGTGTCTACTTTCTAAAATGGGGTCATTTGGGGGGGTTTTGTGCTATTTTGGCATTTTATGGCCTTCGAAACTGTGATAGGTAGTGAGGAATGAAATCAAAAATTTAAGCCCTTAGAAATCCTGAAGGCGGTGCTTGGTTTCCGGGGTCCCGTACGTGGCCAGGCTCCTAAAAAGTCCCACACATGTGGTATCCCCGTACTCAGGAGAAGCAGCAAAATGTATTTTGGGGTGCAATTCCACATATAACCATGGCATGTGTGAGCAATATATCATTTAGTGACAACTTTTTGTAATTTTTTTTTTTTTTTTTTTTTTTTTGTCATTATTCAATCACTTGGGACAAAAAAAAAAAATATTCAATGGGCTCAACATGCCTCTCAGCAATTTCCTTGGGGTGTCTACTTTCCAAAATGGGGTCATTTGGGGGGGTTTTGTACTGCCCTGCCATTTTAGCACCTCAAGAAATGAGATAGGCAGTCATAAATTTAAAGCTGTGTAAATTTCAGAAAATGTACCCTAGTTTGTAAACGCTATAACTTTTGCGCAAACCAATAAATATACGTTTATTGACATTTTTTTTACTAAAGACATGTGGCTGAATACATTTTGGCCTAAATGTCTGACTAAAATTGAGTTTATTCGATTTTTCTTATAACAAAAAGTAGAAAATATCATTTTTTTTCAAAATTTTCGGTCTTTTTCCGTTTATATCGCAAAAAATAAAAATCGCAGAGGCAATCAAATACCATTAAAAGAAAGCTCTATTTGTGGGAAGAAAAGGACGCAAATTTCATTTGGGTACAACATTGCATGTCCGCACAATTTACAGTTAAAGCAGCGCAGTGCCGAATCCCAAAAACAGGCCTGGTCCTAATGGCCCGAAATGGTCCGGGGCTTAAGTGGTTAAATATCGTACCTGGGGGGTGTCTAAAGTATGCATGTGAAGTGGCACGTGTTTCCCGTGTTTAGAACTGTCCCTGCACAAAATTAAATTTCTAAAGGAAATTTTTTTATTTAAAACTGCTTGCGGCTTTAATGTAATGTCTGGTCCCGGCAATATGGATGAAAATCATTGAGAAAAATGGCATGGGTACCCCCCCCCCCCAGCCCATTACCAGCCCCTTTGGGTCTTGTATGGATATTAAGGGGAATCCCGCACCCAAATCAAAAAAAGGAAAGGCGTGGGGCCCCCAGGCCCTATATACTCTGAACAGCAGTTTACAGGCGGTGCAAACAAGACAGGGACTTTAGGTTTGTTGTTACTTAGAATCTTTTTGTAATTTTGAACTGGTACATTTTTAAAGTGTAGCTCCAGCAAAAAATCTATTTTTAAGCTTTTTGGAAAACTTAGGAAAGGGTTATCACCCCTGTAACATTTGTTTTAAACAGGGGCATAAAAATCGTGCCTTAGGCACTGGCACCACAACACTGCAACCCCTCACAGATACTCTAGTTGGAGCGCGAGAATGAGCCCTTCTGCAAAGTATTGCATCAAAAATTTTAATTTCACGCTCCTGTTAAACAGGGGCAGAAAAATTGGGCCTTAGGCACTGGTGCTGGTGCCACAACACTGCAACCCCTCACAGATACTGTAGTTGGAGCACAGGAATGAGCCCTGCTGCAAAGTATTGCATCAAAAATGTTAAATACACGCCCCTGTTAAACAGGGGGAGAAAAATTGGGCCTTAGGCACTGGTGCTGGTGCCACAACACTGTAACCCCTCACAGATTGTCAGGAAGGGCACACCAGCAAAGTACATGGCGATATCGGCGCACGCTGGTGCGCACATGCGCGTTAGCCTTGCGTCGCCGCGCGCTTGTTGCTTGCATGCGCGGTTGCGGCGGCGGCTCTCGGCGCCAAATGGGGCTATTTAAAGGGGCTGATGGCTGGGCTCCGTGCTGTTCGGTCTACAGCGTTACCTGAGACCTCTGACCCTTGCTCACCACTTCTGCTTATCTACCTGCACCTGACCCTCAGCCTGTGTTGACTACGCTCCTGCCTGCTCCTCGTGCTACCTTGTTGCCAGCCTGTTGCCGAACCTGCCTGTACCTGAGACCATGTTCCTGTCCACCCCGTCTGCTACCTTGCCACCAGCCCGTCGCCGAACCTGCCTGTACCTGAGACCTGCCAGATGCTTAAACCTGCTTATACCTGATCCTGCTCCAGTGTTTACCTGCTTGGGACTGGTGTACCCACTCTTCCAGCCCATCTGACCGCACCTGCCTGAGCTCCAGTTTTCAGTCTGACAGCTGTTCCCGGATCCGTTCTAGTCCCTGCTTCAGCTCCGGTCCAGCTCGCCTACCAGCAACTCTGTCAGGCTCTCGTGCGACTCTGCACTCCTGCGCCTTCTGTCTTCACTACCAGGGGCCTCGAGTGAGAGGTGTAAGAGAGGCCTCCCCCTGCATAATCAGACTCTTCCACCAGGTACGTGACAGTACCGAACAGCCACGTCAGAGTCTGTGCAGGGAGCCTCTTCCATGGAGGGATTCCGCTTACACCTCGAAGACCTCACCCAGACTGTTGAAATCGCACAAAATGCATATACCCGACTGGAAGAACACATCCAGGCTCTTTCCTCACCTATTATGGCCCCGCAAAGAGCTACTTCAGCAATGGCAATGTTACCTCCAGAACCCAGGGTTCCTGCACCTGAAAGATTCACCGGTGATCACCGACTACGAGAGCGGAAGTCAGAGACCTATGAGGTTGTCCTGTCCGGCCTGGAAATTAGCCCGAGCCTCTAACGTCAGCAGACTGACATCATCTACCCCTGCAGCACCCACATCCGATGTCCCTGAACCCAAGCAGCTCGGCGTGCCCCGTCCCTCACTTTCCCCTGAGGAACGTCAACACCGACAACATGAAAATCTCTGCCTGTATTGTGGGAAACCAGGACATTATGTGAGGTCATGTCCAGCCAAGATCCGCAAGGGTCGAATTATCTTCTCTGCCAGCACGCCCATCCTGCCAACCCACCTGGCTCTCCCCATTGTATTACAGCTTCCGGGAAGAAGAATTTCTGTCTCCGCTATAATAGACTCCGGTGCCTGTAGCTGCTTTATGGACTTGTCTTTCATCACAAAACATCAAATTCCTTTGCAACCTAGGGCCCAGGGACTTTCAGTACATCTGGCCGACGGGTCTGCCATCAAATCCGGATTAGTGACTCAGTAGACTATACCCTTGCCTGTTGTTATTGCCGATAGTCACAAGGAATTGTTACGCCTGGATGCCATTGCATCCCCTCTGTTCCCCGTAATCCTTGGCATGCCATGGCTCCAAGCACATAACCCTCTTATCAACTGGGTCGAAGGGGAAGTTAAGTTTCACTCTTCCTACTGCCTACAACACTGCTTGCCAAAATTCTCTCCTGATCTGCCATCCTTGTTATGCTTGGACTCTGATGCTGAAACACACTTATCTGTACCAGTTGCATACCATGACTTTTTAGATGTCTTTAGCAAAAAGGGAGCTGAAACTCTCCCTCCACATCGGCCATATGACTGCCCGATTGATCTTATCCCGGGCGTTGAGGTCCCTTTTGGAAGGATTTTCCCTCTGTCAGAATTGGAGCTTGTCGCCCTAAAAGACTATATAGACGATAATCTAAAGAAAGGCTTCATCCGCCCCTCCACTTCTCCAGCAGGAGCGGGTATCTTCTTTGTGGAGAAGAAGGATCATTCCCTTCGCCCATGTATAGATTATCGTGAACTCAATAAAGTTACGGTCAAGAACCGTTATCCCCTGCCCTTGGTACCCGAATTGTTCCAGAGATTGGGAGCAGCAACCATATTTACAAAACTGGATCTCCGAGGGGCTTATAATCTGGTACGGATCTGGGAAGGAGACGAGTGGAAGACGGCTTTTCACTCCCGATTCGGACATTTTGAATATCTGGTGATGCCGTTCGGCCTATGCAATGCCCCAGCAACATTCCAGCACTTTATCAACGACATCTTCCGCGATTACCTAGTCCTGTTCGTTGTAGTGTATCTGGACGACATCTTAATTTTCTCTGCTTCCCTTGATGATCACCGCAGGCATGTTAAGAATGTATTGAGCAGACTACGACAGCACGGGCTATACGCTAAGCCAGAGAAGTGCGAGTTCGAGCGACAAAGCATTACATTTTTGGGACTAATCCTCTCCACCGAAGGTGTCAAGATGGACCCACAAAAGGTCACTGCCATCCTAGATTGGCCAGCCCCAGTGGACAAAAAGGGCATTCAATGCTTTGTCGGGTTCTCGAACTTCTACCGAAAATTCATCAGGGGATTTTCAGCCATCATATCACTGATCACACAACTGACCAAACAAGGCATCCGTTTCCAGTGGACTCCTGAAGCTCAAAATGCTTTCGAGTCTCTTAAGAAACTATTCACTTCCGCACCGGTCCTGAAGCACCCTGACCCAGCATTACCCTATGTATTGGAAGTAGACGTGTCAGAAACGGCAGTCGGAGCAGTACTATCCCAAAGGCGGGGACCCAAGGCTTTGTTACACCCAGTCGCCTTTTTCTCCCGCAAACTGTCAAACTCTGAAAGGAATTATGATGTCGGAGATAGAGAACTTCTGGCCATTAAAAATGCATTGGAGGAGTGGAGGTACCTTTTTAGAAGGAGCAGCGCACCTGATCCTAATCTATACGGATCATAAGAACCTGGAATATCTGAGGACTGCCAAGAGACTCAAACCACACCAGGCTAGATGGGCACTTTTCTTTTCCAGGTTCTCTTTCCATCTCACGTACAGGCCAGGATCTAAAAACACCAAACCTGATGCACTCTCTCGGATGTTCTGTGATACCAGGGAATCCGCACCGCCCGACACTATCCTGTTCTCTGAGAACTTCCTGCTACTTCAGGGAGACCTGCTCTCTCAAATTAAACAGGCTTCTGTGAATGCCCCTTCATCTCTGGGAATAACGTTGCAGGCCAGAGATGATCTGCTTTGGCACAAGGACAAAATATTCGTACCAGAAAATCTACGTGTCTCTGTCTTGGGATTATGTCATGACCACAAATTAGCCGGACACTTCGGGATCCGTAAAACTGCTGAACTTGTGCAACGCACATTCTGGTGGCCACAAGTGTAAAAAGACTGCAAGGGCTATGTAGAGTCCTGTACCACTTGCACACGAAATAAGAACAGCAAAACCAAAGCATGGGGCTTGTTTAAGCCGCTATCAGTCCCGGAGAGACCCTGGAAGAATATCTTGATCGATTTTATAGTGGAACTTCCTCCATCGGATGGTTTTTCCACCATCTTTGTGGTGGTAGACCGATTATCCAAAATGGCCCACTTCCTACCCATGAAAGGCACACCATCGGCCCCGGAAACAGCCCAAATTTTTGTGAAAGAAATTGTTAGACTCCACGGAGTTCCAGCAAACATTGTGTCGGACCGGGGGGTACAGTTCACCTCAAGGTTTTGGAGGTCTTTATGTGAAACCTTGGGAATCGAGTTATCATTTTCTTCCGCATACCACCCCCAAACGAATGGGCAAACAGAGCGAACCAATCAAACTCTGGAACAATATTTACGGTGCTTCTCCTCATACTTACAAGATGACTGGGCCTCATTACTTCCGTTAGCGGAATTAGCTTATAACAACTCCATCCACTCTGCCACAAAACAGTCTCCATTTTTTGCCAATTACGGATCTAATCCATCATTTCTGATCAGTACTTTTCCGGAAAGTTCAGTACCTGCTGTTCTTGAAACCATAAATTTCTTTGATACCAACAACAAACTACTACAGACAACTATGACTAAAGCTCAAGAATACAACAAACAGGTCTTTGATAAAAAGAGGCAGGGAGAGTTAATACTGGAACCTGGTGATCGGGTTTGGCTATCCACTACAAACCTAAAACTAATGTGCCCCTCTAAGAAGTTGGGCCCTAAATTTATGGGACCCTTCCCGATAAGAAGAAGGATCAACGACGTGGCCTACGAGCTAGAATTGCCAGATTCCTTCAAAATACATCCTGTCTTTCACGTGGCTTTACTAAAACCTGTAACCCCTGATCCATTCCCTGACCGGGATACGGGCCCACCCGAACCAATATTAGTCGACGGGACAGAGGAATTCGAAGTCGAGGCAATCCTGGACTGTAGGAAAAGGAGAAATCAGATCCAGCATCTCGTCAAATGGAAAGGGTATGGCCCAGAGGAGAATTCATGGGAACCCGAGGATGATGTCCATGCTGAAAGACTTGTTCAGGCATTCAAGAGATCCCATCCTTTGAAGCTCGCCCGATTGGGCATCCGGAGGCTGCCCATTGGGAGGGGGCAATGTCAGGAAGGGCACACCAGCAATGTAAATGGCAATATCGGCGCGCGCTGGTGCGCAAATGCGCATTAGCGGCGCGTCCGCGCGCGCTGGTGCCTGCATGCAAGGTTGCGGCGCGCGCAGGAGCGTGCGGCGGCGGCTGTCGGCGCCAAATGGGGCTATTTAAAGGGGCTGATGGCTGGGATCCATGCTGTTTGGTCTACAGCGTTACCTGAGACCTCTGACCCTTGCTCACCTGTATCCTGCTCCAGCTGATCCTTCCTGGCTTGTTTGACCACTCCTGCTTATCTACCTGCACCTGACCCTCGGCCTGTGTTGACTACGCTCCTGCCTGCTCCTCATGCTACCTTGTTGCCAGCCTGTTGCCGAACCTGCCTGTACCTGAGACCACGTTCCTGTCTACCCTGTCTGCTACCTTGCCGCCAGCCCGTCGCCGAACCTGCCTGTACCTGAGACCTGCCAGATGCCTAAACCTGCTTATACCTGATCCTGCTCCAGTGTTTACCTGCTTGGGACTGGTGTACCCACTCTTCCAGCCCATCTGACTGCACCTGCCTGAGCTCCAGTTTTCAGTCTGACAGCTGTTCCCAGATCCGTTCCAGTCCCTGCTTCAGCTCCGGTCCAGCTCGCCTACCAGCAACTCTGCCAGGCTCTCGTGCGACTCTGCACTCCTGCGCCTCCTTCCTTCACTACCAGGGGCCTCGAGTGAGAGGTGTAAGAGAGGCCTCCCCCTGCACAATCAGACTCTTCCACCAGGTACGTGACACAGATACTCTATTTGGAGCGCAGGAATGAGCCGTAGCCACTGGTGGCGGTGCCCAGAACCAAAAATTTTCTTACAAGCTATCAGCATGATCATTGAGGAGCAAGAGGATAGTCACTCAGCATAACAGGATAGTCACTCAGCATCAGCATAGGCAGTCTTGAAGGGATCTGACATTTCAAAAAAAATTATTCGGTTACATCAGCATCAGGTGCTTGGTAGCTGGTGGTGATCCAAGACTGATTCATTTTTATGAAGGTCAGTCGATCGACCGAGTCGGTGGACAGGCGCAACCCTGTGATCGGTTACAAAGCCTCCAGCAGCACTGAATGTGCGTTTCAAAAAAATGCTGGATGCAGGACAGGCCAGTAGCTCAATTGCATACTGTGCAAGCTCTGGCCAGTGATCCATCCTCAAGACCCAGTAACCCAGAGGATTTTCGGTGAGAAAGGTGTCCAAGTCTGATCTTGTCCCTAGGTATTCCTGCACCATGTAAACGAGACGCTGGCGCTGGTTGCTGGAACCGATCATACCTTGGGGCTGCAGACTAAAAAATTGTCTGAACGCATCGGTCAGACGGCCACCTTCTCCACCGCTCCTTCTTTGACTGACCGAAGCCTCAGCAACATGTCCAGGACCAGGAATTTGTAACCTCCCAGTCTCTGGGAACGCGTTGCACAGACCTTTCTGCAAGGCCTCCCGAAGATGTTTCATCCTCTGCTCCCTCTGCGACGGCAAGATAAGGTCCGCAACCTTACCATTGTAACGTGGATCAAGGAGGGTTGCCAGCCAGTAATGATCCCTCTCCTTGATAGCACGAATACGAGGATCCTTCCGCAGGCTTTTCAGGATCAGGGAGGCCATGCAGCATAGGTTTGCTGAGGCATTTGGTCCGGAGTCCTATGGGTCACTCAGGACGACATGATCCGCAGCCACCTCCTCCCAGCCAAGTACAAGTCCATGGGTGTCTTGGGACTGTAATTGATCCCTTGAAGACTGCTGCTGATGCTGAGTCCTAGGCTCCACCTCCATGCTGACACAATCCTCCTCCTTGTCCTCTTCCTGTGTGATAGGCGGGCCAGCAGAAACACTGTCTGGATAAAGGGGGCCTTGAGAGGTAAGGAAGTCCTCCTCTTCCTCCCTCTATTCTGCCTCAAGTGCCCTGTCCATTATTCCACACAGCGTGTGCTCCAACAGGTGGACAAGAGGGACAGTGTCACTGATGCATGCACTGTCACTGCTCACCATCCTCGTGGCCTCCTCAAATGGTGCCAGGACAGTGCATGCATCCCTGATCATGATCCACTGGCGTGGCAAAAAAAAAAAAACAAGCTCCCCTGACCCTGTCCTGGTGCCATATTGGCACAGATACTCATTGATGGCCCTCTGCTGCGTGTGCAACCGCTGCAGCATGGCCAACGTTGAGTTCCACCTGGTGGGCATGTCACAGATTAGGCGGTTCTTGGGCAGGTTAAATTCCTTTTGCAGGTCAGCCAGCCAAGCACTGGCGGAAATGCACACAGACTTTCCTGGCCTGCCTCAGGACATCCTGTAAGCCCGGGTACCTGCCCAAGAACCGCTGCACCACCAAGTTAAGGACGTGAGCCAAACAGGGCACATGGGTCAGGTGTCCCTGTCGGAGGGCGGAGAGGAGGTTGGTGCCATTTTCGGAAACCACCATTCCTGGCTTAAGCTGGCGTGGCATCAACCACCTCTGAGCCTTCCCCTGCAGAGCTGACAGAATCTCTGCCCCAGTGTTCCTCCTGTCCCCCAAGCACACCAGCTCAAGCACTGCATGGCATCTCTTTGCCTGCGTACTTGCATAGCCCCTTGAACGCCTACGGAGCACCGCTGGTTCAGAGGACAAAGCACAGGAAGAGGCCATGGAGGAAGAAGAAGAGGAGGGGGTGGAGGAGAGAGGTGTGTCAGAATCACCAGTAGTAGCATTTTGGAGGCGTGGTGGCGGAACAACCTCCAACACTACTGCACCCTGTCCTGCATCTTTCCCAGCTGCCAGCAGAGTCGCCCAATGCGCCGTGAAAGATAGGTAACGTCCCTGTCCATGCCTGCTGGACCATGAGTCAGCGGTAATATTTACCTTACCGCTGACCGCCCTGTACAGCGAGGCCAAGACATTGCCATCCACATGCCAATAGAGAGCCGGAATCGCCTTCCGTGAGAAAAAGTGGCGTTTGGGAACCTGCCACTGAGGAAGCGCACATTCCACAAACTCACTGAAGGGGGCAGAGTCTACCAACTGAAAAGGCAGCAGTTGAAGTGCTAGCAATTTAGCCAAGCTAGCATTCAACCGCTGGGCATGTGGATGGCTGGGAGCGAACTTCTTTCGGCGGTGCAGCAGCTGGGGCAGGGAAATTTGCCTGGTACAATCTGACGTTGGTGTACCGATAGCAGATTGCCCGCAAGTACTTGGCTGTGACACACCTAATTCTACACCTTCATTCCTCTCAGTGCAGGTTTCAGAGAGGACTGAAGGTATAGTGGGGTTGGAGATCCCAGCTGATGAGGAGCAAGGAGAGGTCCGCTTTGTTCTTTGGTGTGGGTCTTTTAGGTGTGCTTGCCAACGAACTGCATGGCAGATCGACATGTCTGATCAAGCATGTGGCACCCAAGCGGGTGATGTTTTGGCCACGCGAGATACGCCTGAGACATATGTTGCAAATAGCAGCGCTGCGATCTGATGCACTCGTCTCAAAAAAGGCCCACACCAAAGAACTTTTGGAATAACACGCAGAGACAGCAGCGGCCTGCACATGCGGAGCTCTGCGGTGTGATGCTGTCGGTGTGCTGCCCTTAAGCTGGCCCCTGGAGGGCATCCTGCCTGGTTGGAGATGTTCCTCCTCCTCCCTCCTCCTCCTCTCTCCTATCAGGCACCCACGTAGAGTCTGTGACCTCATCCTCCCCTCCCTCCTCATCACTGTAGCAAACCTGGCAGTATGCTGCAGCTGGGGGAACATGACTGCCAGATTGCTGTCCTTGTTGGGCACCCCCTTTCTCTGGGCTCATGTTACTACCCCCTCTCTCTGGGCTCACGTTACTGCCTTCCTCTAGCTGAGTTCCATCATCGGAGCCTTCAAAACGCTGGGCATCCTCCTGGAGCATGTACCCAACACTGTGGTCAAACAGTTCGGGGGAATCCCCAGGAGGACATGGTTGGGGCTAGGGAAGGAGTGACTGATGCCATTGAGCCGAGGGAAGAGGCCGCGTTGCCAGCTGCTTTGCCAGACAAAGTACCCTGAGCTTGGATGAGAGAGGATGAGGGCGGCTTGGTCATCCACTCTACCAAGTCTTCGTCATGTTGCGGCTCAACATGGCCAGCTGCCGAAAAGAAGAACAAGCGTGTCCCATGGCCACGTGCTGATGAGGATGCACCATGTCCACGACCAGCACTGTTGCCTCTAGACACAGAGCCTGCTTGCCCTCTTTTATTGGCTCGTGACTGTCTGCCTCTCCTTGTTTGCCTTCCAGACATACTAAGGTCCTGCAGTGAGATGTAGCTGCACAAAGGTGGGATGTATATATATATATATATATATATACTGATTATACTACAGCTAGCAGAATCAACTGCCTGCTGTTGTATTAGTATGAGAACACCACCAATTGTATTCAGGTACCTTTTAGGTGCACGCTGTGCAAAGGACACAGTACACTAAATGAAAATAATGCAGCTCCCTGCCTGTGGTATTAGTATGAAAACACCACCAGATGTATTCAGGTACCTTTAGGTGCACGCTGTGCAAAGGACACAGTACACTAAGTGAAATTAATGCAGCTCCCTGCCTGTGGTATTAGTATAAGAACACCACCAATTGTATTCAGGTACCTTTGGGTGCACGCTGTGCAAAGGACACAGTACACTAAGTGAAAATAATGCAGCTCCCTGCCTGTGGTATCAGCATGAGAACAGCAATTAAATGTAGGCACCTTTTAGGTGCACGCTGTGCAAAGGACACAGTACACTAAATGAAAATAATGCAGCTCCCTGCCTGTGGTATTAGTATGAGAACAGCAATTGTATTGAGGTACCTTTAGGTGAATGCTGTGCAAAGGACACAGTACACTAAGTGAAAATACTGCAGCTTGCACAATCACCTGCCTGTCAGTATAGAAAATAACAAAAACGGATCTAGCTAAACTGAATACAGTGTGTAAATATATATACAACACCTAGGATGCATATATATCCTCTACACACTGTAACTGCAGCTAACTGACTTTCCTGCCTGCTCTTTCTAACTCAAATTACACTGTCTCTCTCTCTGTCTTTCTTTTAACCAACGCCGCAACACACTACACAAGGCCGCCAATCCGGCGGCCTTATATAGTGTGGTTCCTGTACTAAACCCACTGAGACATAATTGGCCAAAGCCACCCTGGCTTTGGCCAATTATGGCTCTCCGTTTTTTCCGCGCTGTGATTGGCCAAAGCATGCGGGTCATAGTGCATGCTTGGCCAATCATCAGCCAGCAATGTACTGCGATGCCGCAGTGAATTATGGGCCGTGACACGCCACTCGAATTTGGCGCGAACGGCCCATAATGTTCGAAATTCGGTGAACAGGCGATGTTCGAGTCGAACATGGGTACGACTCGAACTCAAAGCTTATCCCTAGTCAGGAGTTATTGTGGGTTCCCAACCAGCACATTAGGTGATCCAGTATTAAAAAACAATTCAGCAGCATCGAAAAGATGCCTAGATGGAAATCGCTGGACTACTTGTCAGCTTTAGGTTAGAATTAATTGTTTGTTTTTCACCTTCCAGTGCCTTCTATTAATGAACTACTTCACACACCTTCCTATGCTTTTTTTTTTCTCCTGCCTAAACACCTCTCTTTCCAAAACCATTGCCTAATTTGTTGGGTGTATTTAGTATGCTTTTAATTTGGGAACCCTTTTAAACTCTAAGTAGCACACAGAGCACACATTCATATGGTTATACAGCAGTCAGTGGCGTAGCGTGGGTTGTCAGCGCCTGGGGCAAGGCAAGTAATTTGCGCCCCCTAACCTGCAAACTTTTTGCACTCCCCAGGTCCCTTCCCTTCCTACAATAGTACTGACCTACCTGATTCCTACACTGACCACTACACTGACCTACCTAATTCTTACACTGACCACTACACTGACCTACCTGATTCCTATACTGACCACTACAATGACTACTAAACTGACCTACCTGATTCCTACACTGACCACTACACTGACCTACCTTTCCCTACACTGACCTACCTGATTCCTACACTGACCACTACACTGAGCTACCTGATTCCTACACCACTACATAACACTGTCCACTACACACTACACTAAACACTACACTGCACACTAAACTGACCTACCTGATTCCTGCACCACTACACTACACTGTCCACTAAACTACACACGAAAAACTACACACTAAACTACTACACACTGCACACTACACACACTAAACTACTACACACTAAACTACACTAAACACTACACACTAAACTCCACTGCACACTACGCTACACACTAAACACTGCACACTACGCTACACACTAAATACTGCACACTACGCTACACACTAAACACTGCATACTACGCTACACACTAAACACTGCACACTACACTACACACTACACTGAACACTACACACTAAACACTACACTGAACACTACACACTACACTGAACACTACACACTAAACACTACACTGAACACTAAACTGACTTACTGGCTGCTCCCTCTCCCCAGACCATGTCCGCTCCCTCTCCCCAGACCATGTCCGCTCCCTCTCCCCAGACCATGTCCGCTCCCTCTCCCCAGACCATGTCCGCTCCCTCTCCCCAGACCATGTCCGCTCCCTCTCCCCAGACCATGTCCACTCCCTCTCCCCAGACCATGTCCACTCCCCCCAGAAGGCCAACAACATAACTCACGAGGGAGTCTCTCACTCACCTGCTTTTCTTCTGATCTGCTTTGCTCTGCGGTCTGTCACACTGCAAGACTGCCTGCCACAACGGGGAAACGATCTGGGATCCAGTCTGGACCCCGGAGGAGGGGACAGCGGCTCACAGCTAAGTGAAGGCCAGCCCCGCTCACCAGCGATCGAATACAGGCAAGCCCCGCCGCTGCACATGACCCCATTCGCCCAACAATCACAGGGCGCCAGGGTCCATCCTGCGGCGGAACATGGCGGCCGAAACGCGGAGGCACTGGAA
Organism: Rana muscosa; assembly: GCA_029206835.1. NCBI lineage: Eukaryota > Metazoa > Chordata > Amphibia > Anura > Ranidae > Rana > Rana muscosa. Next base: position 257,628,001 of record CM055124.1, on the reverse strand, counting down.
ATAAAAATTAGGAGGACGGAGTCGGGGACACAAACATTGGAGCAGGATTGCACCCCCCCCAAATGTTGTGCCCGGGGCCACGGCACCCCCCACGCTACGCCCGTGACAGCAATGTAATACTTTACTAACAAGTAAACTAGCTAATTTTCTATTTAAACAGCAAGTTATCTCTAAATAAAAGACAGGTCGTTGTAGGTGTCAGCTTATGTGCAGCTTCACTGCCATAGTTCAAGAATTCACAGTAATTAAGGATTTAGATTTGCCTTTCTTGCAAAATGCTGGAAACCACACTTCCCTGGCACTGGCTGCTTCACATATAACCTCACCAGAAATGACTCACCTATCTAATTCCTAGGTTACTGGCCTCACCCTTGTTGATCAATTAAAAACTGCTAAAAAAGTTGCATCCTCCAAAAAAATCTAAGTGTCTCAACTTGTCCACAGCGTATGTGTGAAGAGACAAGCATCACTCACTCACCAAATTTCCCTATTCTCTACTGTATAAAGCACAGCCGTCAGCTTGTCAGTCCTTCACCAGGCAGTTAAATGCATCTCTAAGATTATTGTAACAGTGTGTATGTGGGTGGGTGTATATGTGGGAGTGTGTGCTGCACTAAAGCTGGCCATACATGGCTCAAATTTTGGCTGCAGCTTTTGAATTGGTGGAAATCTGACCTGTGAGTGGCCCTGCCAACACCACCTGGCTCAACAAATGTAAATTTATGATGTGAAGCAGCCAGGTAGAATAAGGGCTCTTTCACACAGACGGACTCTACTTTGCTCAGCAGGAATCGCTCTGCTGATCCCTGCTGAGCAGGCGGATGACAGGTCCGTCTGCACACTGTGCAGGGACGAACCTGTCAGAGCTCCTCTGTCCTCTATGGGGGATTGGATGAAAATGGACCGCCTGTTTTCATCCGATCTGCAAGACGGATGGAAGATCGGGTTTCCATCCGTCTGAATTTAGCAGATCGGATGTCAGCGGACATGTCACCGCTGACATCCATTGCTCTATGGACCTGCATGGAGCATCCGTTCAGGACCGCCTAAAAAACTGACAGGTGGACCTAAACGGTCCGCTTGTGTGAAAGGAGCCTAAGTCAGCCAAATAATTACTGCAACCAATCGGTTACAGTCACTCTTTGTGTATGCTCTGCCAAGGGTGCAGCTGTCAGAATACAATAGCCAGCAGCAGGAGATTCATCCACCTATGTTGTTTCGCATGGAAGGTGGAATCAATGAATTTCTCTTGTTCAGCCCAGTGAACTAGTGAACACATGCCCTGTCACTACCTCTAAGAATTAAATTTGAGCTATCGGGTAAAAGAAGAAAAACACCTGTCCAGTTGGCGGCAATTTCAGTTTTCACTCTCTTGCAGAGCTAAGCCCACCGCTGGTGTCCAGCACTTCCAAGTATGTCAGATGTTGGGTCCCATGGGTACTATTGTTCCCTCTGCTGGCTACTATATGACTACTGTGTTCTGTAGAGAGATCAGAATGACTGAATAATGAATAATACTGAACAAATAAAAACATTAAGTAATGTGAAGTAAACTGTTGTTCAAAAAACTGTTAAGAGATTTTGAAACACTTGGGATCCTTTTCACTATTGTGACATGATTAAGAATTTGAAATTGCTCTAGTACTAAGGAATAAAACACTAATTGCTATACATGTCACTTTTTGAAGCCCGAGATCATTATGGTGTGAAATAGTATGTCCGCCTTCTGTAAGTGGTAAATAGCATTAGATCTTATGTAAAGATGACTTAGAGAAAGCAGGTGCTTGAATTTATAGCTGTCCTCTCAGGCGGTGTGTAATTGTTAATTACTCTTTGATCAACCTCACTATTCACCATTCCAAGCCAGGTCAAGGCTTGTATTCTTGGAAAGGCTACTGTGTGACAATGTAGTGACAGATCCTTAAATCAAGAGCAAAGCAGAATTATTTCCACACCATAATGGGATCAAGTAATTTATTTAATTAGTGTAGATCCTGCCTTGTTAGATCTTTAATTACATTTTTGATTTGTTCATCTCTGACTATGTTTATTGTAATGAAGAACAATAAACCTGCAAGAGCCTGTGCTTGAATCCAAACAGCATATATCATTTGAGGTACTGGAGAGGTGTGACCACGTTAGTTTAGTTGATTTGCCAGAAGTACAAAAGGGTGTATAGCCGTGTGCGAATTGTAAACTGAAAGCGTCAAGGGATCACAACCCTATAGCTCCGAATATTCAGTGACCAGACTGTTCTGTAGCACTCCTACAATTGTGTCCATTTAAAGTGACCCTGTCAGATATACAGTGCCTTGAAAAAATATTCATACCCCTTGAAACTTTCCACAATTTGTCATGTTACAACCAGAAATGTATTTTATTGGGATTTTATGTGATAGACCAACACAAAGTAGCACATAATAGTGAAGTGGAAGGAAAATAGAAAATATATATATATATTGTGGGAGATTAGCTCGTGGGGATCACCTTTTCACAGAATGAAGGTCAGCCTACAGGCAGTTTCTTTAAAACCTGGCGTATTGCCAGCTTTATTTACAAGTGGTTTGCGATAGTCATACAAAATAAACAAAACAGTAAAACAAATCCTTGCCGTCCGGCGCTAAACTATACAGTAACCGCTCTCTATACGGTGAGGGGCTGGTCCCCGTCACCCACAAAACACAAGGTGAAGTAAAGCAAACCTTTTTCTTTCAGCCCAGATCAACAGCGCTCCTCTTACTCAGATTCCCTTCTGAGTCTCAGGCCAGAGACATGCTGTGCTCTCTTCCTGGATCTTTAAAGCCCAGCTGCCTATGGATTCCAGTGAACCTGAATATCCGGACCGGAACCCAGCCAACTACAGAGGCAGGAAAAACCTGGGCCGGATTCTGGTTCAGTCCCTTACAATGGACCGATTGCGAGGTGAAATGTACGATTATCCTGTATCTCACCTCGCATACCGTCACATATCCTCCCCCTCTGCTCAAGCCCCTGCGGCTGAGCACTTGACCCAGCCATACAGTGCACACGGGAGAGGGCATCAGCATTATCCTGGAGTTTGCCCGGCCTGTGCTCAACCGTGAACTTAAAGGGCTGTAAAGCCAGGAACCACCTTGTCACACGGGCATTTTTCTCCCTGTTGTCACACATCCACTTCAGGGGAGCATGGTCAGTGACCAGCCTGAACGACCTCCCGAGTAGATAATACCTCAGGGAGTCTAAGGCCCATTTAATGGCGAGACACTCCTTTTCAACAATGGCATAGTTCCTTTCGTGCTTGTTCAGCTTCCGGCTTAGGTATACAACCGGGTGCTCCTCACCATTCCTGACCTGTGACAGTACAGCCCCTAGGCCCACCTCAGAGGCGTCTGTCTGTACGACAAACTCCTTTGTGAAGTCCGGGGTCACCAGCACCGGTAGTGCACAAAGGGCCTGTTTTAATTTTTGAAACGCCTTCTCGGCCTCAGTGTTCCATTTGACCATGACCGACCCTCTGCCCTTCGTCAGGTCAGTCAGAGGGACGGCAATAGTGGCAAAGTCAGGTATAAACCGTCGGTAATACCCCGTAATGCCTAGGAAGGCCCGAACTTGTTTCTTGTTTACGGGTTGGGGCCACTTTTGAATTGCCTCAATTTTATTGGTCTGAGGCTTGACAAGTTCCCGGCCAATAACATAGCCCAGGTACTTGGCCTCCTCCAGGCCTATGGCACACTTCTTTGGGTTAGCCGTGAGGCCTGCTTCTCTAAGGGAATCTACCACCGCCTGTACCCGGGGCAGGTGCGATTCCCAATCTGGGCTGTGGAGGACCACATCGTCCAAATAAGCAGCCGCATACGGGCAATGTGGTCTCAAAGTTTTGTCCATCATTCATTGGAATGATGCAGGGGCCCCATGCAGACCAAAAGGCATCCGCTTGTACTGAAACGAGCCCTCAGGAGTGGAAAAGGCAGTCTTCTCCTTGGCCGATTCAGATAGCGGTATTTGCCAATAGCCTTTTGTCAGGTCTAGGGTCGTTATATAGCGAGCCTGTCCCAACCTGTCCACAAGTTCGTCGACCCGGGGCATCGGGTATGCATCGAACTTGGATACACTGTTAAGTTTTCGAAAGTCATTACAAAACCTGATAGTGCCATCAGGTTTTGGGACCAGCACTATGGGGCTCGACCACTCACTGTGGGACTCTTCTATCACATCCAACTCCAACATGTTTTTAATTTCTTTTGCGACCGCCTCACGCCTGGCCTCTGGGATTCTATACGGCTTCACATTTACCCGAACCCCTGGTTCCGTCACTATGTCATGTTGGATCACGTTGGTCAGTCCGGGTAAGGGGGAGAAAAAGTCTCTATTTTTATGCACAAACACCCTAATGTCACTTTGTTGTGCCACGGACAGGGTATCCGTGATGGGAACGTCAGGTGTCACGGGTACCCGGTCGGTTGGAGGCGGGGACGTGGCCAGTAAAGTCTCTCGGTCCTTCCAGGGTTTTAAGAGATTCACATGGTAAATTTGGTGTGGTTTCCTTTTCCCTGGCTGGTAGACTTTGTAGTTTACCTCCCCGACCCTTTCGACAACCTCGAAGGGACCCTGCCACTTGGCTAAAAACTTACTTTCCACCGTGGGGACCAATACCAACACTCTGTCCCAAGGGCTGAAAGTACAGACCCTGGCACTTCGTCATAGACCCTCCTTTTGGCCTCCTGGGCCCGTTCCATATGTTCTCGCACCAGGGGCAGGACAGCTGCGATTCGATTCTGCATCAAGGAGACATGCTCTATGATGCTTTTGTATGGGGTTGCCTCACCTTCCCATGTTTCCTTGGCAACATCTAGCAGTCCCCTGGGATGCCTACCATACAAGAGTTCAAAGAGGGAATAGCCTGTGGACGCCTGCGGAACCTCACGTATTGCAAACATGAGATATGGCAACAAAAAAATCCCAGTTTCTCCCATCTTTGTCGACCACCTTTTTCAGCATACTTTTCAAAGTTTTATTAAATCTTTCGACCAGACCATCCGTTTGGGGGTGGTAGACAGAGGTACGGAGATGGGAGATTTTGTATAACTTACAAAGCTCCTTGGTAACCTTGGACATAAAGGGGGTGCCCTGGTCGGTTAAGATCTCTTTTGGGATCCCCAGTCGACTAAAGACATGGACCAATTCCTTGGCGATAGCCTTAGCAGAGGTATTGCACAAGGGTATGGCCTCAGGATAGCGAGTCGCATAGTCCAGGATCACCAGAATATGCTGGTGACCGCGGGCAGATTTCACAACCGGCCCCACCAGGTCCATGCCAATCCTCTCAAAGGGGACCTCGATTATTGGCAGAGGAACGAGGGGGCTGCGAAAATGGGGAGACGGTGCCGACATTTGGCACTCGGGGCACGATTCGCAGTACTCCTTGACATCTGCATGCAATCCGGGCCAGAAAAATCTCTGGGCGATTCTCTCCCTGGTTTTTTCAACACCGAGATACCCCCCATTACATGACCATGGGCCAGGTCTAGCACCACCCTGCGGAAGGGTTTGGGGACTAGTAGCTGTTCTACCTCGTCCTCTCCATGTTTTATCACTCAATACAATAAATTGTTTTTAATTGCCATGTAAGGGAAAGACACCACCCAGTTAGGATCCACCGGTTCCCCATCCAACTTCTTAACGTTTTCCCTGGCTCTCATGAGGGTGGCCTCTCGTAATTGCTCGGTACAGAAATCCTCTCTCCTGACCTCTAAATCAGGTACCACATCTTGGCTACTCTCAATGTCAGGGTCAGAGGGGTTCTCCTGTTCGTTACCCTCAGGCTGGGAGCTAGCTTCCAGGTCCTCCGGCTCCCCAACCATGACAGGGAAAGGAAGAGGTTCTCCGGCTTCCTTGATCCCACCAACAGCATCCCCTTCCCTTTGGCAAAAAGGGTCTGGTGAGAGTTCCTGTGCTTCTCCAGCAGGGGGAGCTCTATCTACCAGCCTCCCTTTGCTCTCCCATAAATTCCAGAAATGGGGAAAATCTCTTCCCACTAAAGCTTCTTGAAGCAGTGAAGGTACCACCCCCACTGAATGTGTTACACTGCCCCGGGGGTATCAACCTCAACCACCGCTGTCTGGTAGTCTCGAGTGTCCCCATGGATGCAAATTACCCCAATAGTACTGGGGTGTAGTTTTGTGGGGTTCACACAATCACTCCTGACTAGGGTCACCACACTACCAGAGTCTAGCAGGGCTGTCAGGGGCTTTCCATCCACTGAAATAACACACATCTGTCTTTCAATGCGACTCTGACATGATGCAGTACATGCGACCTGTGCAAATAAAGAAATGCGTCTTTTCATATGAGCATAATCACATTGCATAGGTTCATAATTTATAGGACAGTTCGCAGCAATATGCCCTAATGCATGGCAACGGAAACATCTTATATGCTCAACCCCCAGTCCTCTCAACGGTCCCAAAGACCTTCCTGGCTGCTTTGTCCAGTCTCCAGGTCTAGGAACCACAGTCTCATCAAATCTCCCCAAGCTCTTGGACCCCGGAACAGTCTTACCAAAACCGCCGGGAGATCTTGCACCCCTAGACACACCGAAGTGGGGCGTAGATGGATTCACCAAGTCCTCAGTAGCACTGTACCTCTCCTAGGTCGACCAGTTGGGCTGCAGTTTTGGGGTCGCCCTGTCCGACCCACTTCCTCAGAGCAGTAGGGAGTGCACGCAGATACCGGTCCATTACCACACGCTCTACGATCTGCGGGCCTGTCAAGGCCTCTGGCTGCAACCACTTCTTGGTGAGGTGGACCAGGTCAAACATTTGCGAACGGGGTGGCTTGTTGCTGGAGAAGGACCACTGATGCACCCGCTGGGCCCGGATTGCCATGGTGACACCCAAGCGTGCGAGTATCTCCGTCTTTAGAGTCTCATAGTCCTGGGCCTTATCGGGTTCTAGGTCAAAATAGGCTTTTTGGGGTTCTCCTGTTAGAAATGGGGCCAAGAGACCTGCCCACTGCTCTTTTAGTCATCCTTCGCGGACAGCAACTCTCTCAAAAGTTGCAAGGTATGCCTCAATATCATCAGCAGATGTCATCTTTTGTAGGTGATAGGATGCACGTATCATCTTTGCTTCCACTGGCGCAGGAGGTGCAGACTCCTTTTTCAGTTCTAGCAGAGCCTCTGCGAACTGCCAGTTCATCTCCTGCTGGGCCGCCTGTTGAACTGCAGCAGCGTCCTGTTGTGCTGCCTGTTGTGCTGCGACTTGGCGGCTCAACTCCTGCTGAGCCTCCCGTTGTGCTGCAACGGCTTCTGCGACTTGGCGGTTGGTTTCCCGCTGAGCTGCATTGGCCTGTAGCAGGGCCTTTAACATTTCCTCCATCTTCAGAAAGTGCCCGCTGAATCCACCACGTGTGGGAGATTAGCTCGTGGGGATCACCTTTTCACAGAATGAAGGTCAGCGTTAGTGATGAGCCGAACACCCCCGGGTTCGGTTCGCACCAGAACCCGCGAACGGACCGAAAGTTCGTACGAACATTAGAACCCTATTAAATACAATGGATGCGAACGTTCGAATTCTAAAGTGCTAATTATAACAACTATTATGCATGTTATTGTCCTAAAAAGGGTTTGGGAACCCGGGTTCTGCACCAGGGGACCCGTATCAATGCAAAAAGAAGTTTTAAAAACGGTCGTTTTTCGGGAGCAGTCATTTTAATGATGCATAAAGTGAAAAAAAAAAAGTCAAATATTCCTTTAAATATCGTACCTGGGGGGTGTCTAAAGTATGCCTGTGAAGTGCCACGTGTTTCCCGTGTTTAGAACTGTCCCTGCACAAAATGACACTTCTAAAGGAAAAAAAAGCCATTTAAAACTGCTTGCGGCTTTAATGTAATGTCTGGTCCCGGTAATATGGATGAAAATCTTTAAGAAAAATGGCATAGCTACCCCATGACCCCCCCCCTACCCCAGCCCATTACCAGCCCCTTTGGGTCTTGTATGGATATTAAGGGGAACCCCGCACATAAAATAAAAAAGGCCCTATATACTCTGAACAGCCGTATACAGGCGGTGCATACAAGACAGGGACTGTATGTTTGTTCTTATGTAGAATGTGTTTGTAATTTTGAACAGGTACATTGTTTAAGTGTAGCATAGGTAAGGGTTATCACCCCTGTAACATTTGTTTTGCTGTCTGTGCCCCTGTTCAGAACATTTCACCTCACTTTCCGTCCCAATGACAACTGTTTTTGAAATGTGGTGTTTTTCTTGAAACAAGGATTGCTGATAAAGCATCAGTACAGAGGAGACACCTTTCTCCCATATTAATTCTTACAGGAGAGAATTTTCCTTCCTAGGGGTAGATTTCCTCTCACTTCCTGTTGTCTTCTTGCGTTTGCAAGTAGGAGTCGTTTGTAAGTTGGATGTTTGAAAGTAGGGACCTGCCGTATATAATCTGCAGAAATAGGCCCCTTAGTTGGTGTTGGCACAACACTGTAAGCACTCACAGTTACTCTTGGTTGGTGCTGGAACGCCCTGCTGTCAACTATTATATCAGGAATTGTAATTACATATAATTGTTGAACAGTGGTAGTAAAAATTGGGCCTTTGATGGTGGTGCTGGTGCCACAACACTGTAAGCCCTGACAGTTACTCTTGGTGGGTGCAGCAATGGGCCCTGCTGTGAATTATTAGATCAAGAATTGTAATTGCATGCCCCTGTTGAACAGGGGCTGAAAAATTGGGCCTTTCGTGGTGGTGGTGGTGGTGTTGCCACAACACTGTAAGCCCTCAGAGTTACTCTTGCTTGGTGGGTGCAGGAATGGGCCCTGCTGTGAATTATTAGATCAATAATTGTAATTACATGCCCCTGTTGAACAGGGGCTGAAAAATTGGGCCTTAGGCACTGGTGGCACAACACTGCAACCCCTCACAGATACTGTACTTGGAGCACAGCAATGAGCCCTGTTGCAAAGTATTGCTTCAAAAATTGTAATGACACGCCCCTGTTAAACAGGGGCTGAAAAATTGGGCCTTAGCCACTGGTGGCGGCACCCATAAACAAAAATGATCTTCCAAGCTATCATCATCAATCGTATCATTGAGGACTCGGAGGAGGAGGATAGCCAGTCAACATAACAGCACAGGCACTCAGCATCAGCATCAGTCTTGAAGGGATGTGACATGTTAAAATCAATTAGTCTGTTATATCAGCATCAGGTGTGTGGTAGCTGGTGGTGATCCAAGACTGGTTCATCTTGATGAAAGTCAGTCGATCAACCGAGTCGGTGGACAGGCGCACCCTGTGATCCGTGACAAATCCTCCAGCAGCACTGAATGTGCGTTCCGAAAGAACGCTGGATGCAGGACAGGCCAGTAGCTCAATTGCATACTGTGCAAGCTCTGGCCAGTGATCCATCCTCAAGACCCAGTAAGCCAGAGGATTTTCGGTGGGGAAGGTGTCCAAGTCTGACCTTGCCCCTAGATATTCCTGCACCATGTTTATCAGACGCTGGCGATGGTTGCTGGAACCGATCATACTTTGGGGCTGCGGACTAAAGAATTGTCTGAACGCATCGGTCAGACGGCCACCTTCCCCACCGCTCCTTCTTTGACTGGCCGAAGCCTCAGCAACTCGTTGTCCAGGACCAGGAGTTTGTAACCTCCCAGTCTCTGGGAACGCGTTGCACAGACCTTTCTGCAAGGCTTCCCGGAGTTGTCTCATCCTCTGCTCCCTCTGCGACGGTAACATAAGGTCCGCAACCTTACCCTTGTACCGTGGATCAAGGAGAGTGGCCAGCCAGTAATGGTCCCTCTCCTTGATCCGAAGAATACGAGGATCCTTCCGCAGACTTTGCAGGATCAGGGAGGCCATGCAGCGTAGGTTTGCTGAGGCATTCGCTCCGGAGTCCTCTGGGTCACTAAGGACGACATGATCCGCAGTCACCTCCTCCCAGCCACGTACAAGTCCACTGGTTTCTTGGGACTGTAAATCATCCCTAAAAGACTGCTGCTGATGATGCTGAGTGCCAGCCTCCACCTCCATGCTCACACAATCCTCCTCCTCCTCCTCCTCCTCCTCCTCCTCTTCCTGTGCGATGGGTGGGACAGAAGGAACACTGTCTGGGTAAAGGGGGCCTTGAGAGGCAAGGAAGTCCTCCTCTTCCTGCCTCTGTTCTGCCTCAAGTGCCCTGTCCATTATTCCACGCAGCGTGTGCTCCAACAGGTGGACAAGAGGTACAGTGTCACTGATGCATGCACTGTCACTGCTCACCATCCTCGTGGCCTCCTCAAATGGTGCCAGGACAGTGCATGCATCCCTGATCATGCCCCACTGGCGTGGAGAAAAAAAACCAAGCTCCCCTGACCCTGTCCTGGTGCCGTAGTCGCACAGGTACTCATTGATGGCCCTCTGCTGCGTGTGCAGCCGCTGCAGCATGGCCAACGTTGAGTTCCACCTGGTGGGCATGTCACATATAAGGCGGTTCTTGGGCAGGTTCAACTCCTTTTGCAGCTCAGCCAGGCGAGCACTGGCATTATAAGATCTGCGGAAATGCACACAGACTTTCCTGGCCTGCCTCAGGACATCCTGTAAGCCCGGGTACCTGCCCAAGAAACGCTGCACCACCAGGTTAAGGACGTGAGCCACACAGGGCACATGGGTCAGTTGTCCCTGTCGAAGGGCGGAGAGGAGGTTGGTGCCATTGTCGCAAACCACCATTCCTGGCTTAAGCTGGCGTGGCGTCAACCACCTCTCGGCCTGGCCCTGCAGAGCAGACAGGACCTCTGCCCCAGTGTGGCTTCTGTCCCCCAAACACACCAGCGCAAGCACGGCATGGCATCTTTTTGCCTGCGTACTTGCGTAGCCCCGTGAACGGCTACGGAGCACCGCTGGTTCATAGGACAAACCACAGGAAGAGGCCATGGAGGAAGAAGAAGAGGAGGGGGTGGAGGAGAGAGGTGTGTCACAACCAGTAGTAGCATTTTGGAGGCGTGGCGGTGGGACAACCTCCAACACTACTGCACCTTGTCCTGCATCCTTCCCAGCTGCCAAAAGAGTGACCCAATGGGCCGTGAAAGAAAGGTAACGTCCCTGTCCATGCCTGCTGGACCATGAGTCAGCGGTAATATGCACCTTACCGCTGACCGCCCTGTCCAGCGAGGCCAAGACATTGCCTTCCACATGCCGGTAGAGAGCGGGAATAGCCTTCCGTGAGAAAAAGTGGCGTTTGGGAACCTGCCACTGAGGAACCGCACATTGCACAAACTCACGGAAGGGGGCCGAGTCTACCAACTGAAAAGGCAGCAGTTGAAGCGCTAGCAATTTAGCCAAGCTAGCATTCAACCGCTGGGCATGTGGATGGCTGGGAGTGAACTTCTTTCGACGGTCCAGCAGCTGGGGCAGGGAAATTTGCCTGCTAGAATCGGACGTCGGTGTACTGCTAGCAGAGTGGCCGCAAGTACTTGGCTGTGACACACCTAATTCTACACCTTCATTCCTCTCAGTGCATGTTTCAGAGAGGACTGAAGTTATAGTGGGGTTGGAGATCCCAGCTGATGCGGTGCAAGGAGAGGTCCGCTTTGTTCTTTGGTGTGGGTCTTTGAGGTAGGCTTGCCAACGAGCTGCATGGCAGGTCAACATATGTCTGGTCAGGCATGTGGTACCCAAGCGGCTGATGTTTTGGCCACGCGATATACGCTTGAGACATATGTTGCAAACAGCAGCTGTGCGATCTGATGCACTAGCCTCAAAAAAGGCCCACACCAAGGAACTTTTTGAATGACGGGCAGAGGCAGCGCCCTGCACAGGCGGAGCTCTGCGGTGTGATTCCGTCGGTGTACTGCCCTTACGCTGGCCACCAAAGGGCATCCTGCCTCGTTGGAGATGTGCCTCCTCCTCATCCTCCTCCTCCTCCTCTCTCCTATTAGGCACCCATGTGGAGTCAGTGACCTCATCATCCCCTCCCTCCTCATCACTGGAGCCAATCTGGCAGTATGCTGCAGCTGCTGGAACATGACTACCAGATTGGTGTCCTTCTTGAGCATCCCCTCTGTCTGCTCTCACCCTACTGCCTTCCTGTAGCTGGGTTTCATCATCAGACCCTTCGAAACGCTGGGCATCCTCCTGGAGCATGTACCCAACACTGTGCTCAAACAGTTCGGGGGACTCCTCAGGAGGAGGACATGGTGGGTCTAGGGAAGGAGTGACTGATGATGAGTCTGACATTGATACCAGGGAAGAGGACGCTTTGGCAGCTGCTTTGCCAGTACCCTGAGCCTGGGTGAGAGAGGATGAGGAGGAGGAGGAGGGCTTGGTCATCCACTCTACCAAGTCTTCGGCATGATGTGGCTCAACATGTCCAGCTGCCGAAAAGAAGGACAAGCGTGTCCCATGGCCATGTGCTGATGACAATGCACCGCGTCCACGACCAGCACTGTTGCCCCCAGGCACAGAGCCTGCTTGCCCTCTTTTATTGCCTCCTGACTGTCTGCCTCTCCTTGTTTGCCTTCCAGACATTCTAATAGATGGCCTGCAGGGAGATGGGAAAAAAGCAATAAGGGCTACCTTCAGGTGTCCTTCTCTGTCCCTTTACTTAAGGATTTCTAAATATGGTTCAGGATGATTGCTTTTGCACAGAATAGCACAACGACAATTTCCCTGACTGTCCAAAAAACAAGGATTTCAAAGATGGTTGATGAGGAATGCTTTAGCACACTATAGCACAAGGAGAATTCACTCACTGTCCTTCCCAGTCCCTAGAAACAAGGACTTGCACAGTGAAAGAAACTGACACTCTCCCTACCTACAGTTTTCTGTCCCTAGAAAAAATGTTTTTTTTAAGCACACTATAGCACAAGGAGAATTCACTCACTGTCCTTCCCAGTCCCTAGAAACAAGGACTTGCACAGTGAAAGAAACTGACACTCTCCCTACCTACAGTTTTCTGTCCCTAGAAAAAATGTTTTTTTTAAGCACACTATAGCACAAGGAGAATTCACTCACTGTCCTTCCCAGTCCCTAGAAACAAGGACTTGCACAGTGAAAGAAACTGACACTCTCCCTACCTACAGTTTTCTGTCCCTAGAAAAAATGTTTTTTTTAAGCACACTATAGCACAAGGAGAATTCACTCACTGTCCTTCCCAGTCCCTAGAAACAAGGACTTGCACAGTGAAAGAAACTGACACTCTCCCTACCTACAGTTTTCTGTCCCTAGAAAAAATGTTTTTTTTAAGCACACTATAGCACAAGGAGAATTCACTCACTGTCCTTCCCAGTCCCTAGAAACAAGGACTTGCACAGTGAAAGAAACTGACACTCTCCCTACCTACAGTTTTCTGTCCCTAGAAAAAATGTTTTTTTTAAGCACACTATAGCACAAGCACAAAACACACTGACACTCTCCCCACCTATCCTTCTCTTTCCCTAAACTAAAGGAATCCAGGTTAAGCAAGAAAGAAATAAAAGTCACTGTCCCTGCCTATGCTGCTCTTTCCCTGCTCCGGAACACACTACACTAGGCCGCCGTGCTGGCGGCCTTTTATAGTGTGGGGCGTGTACTAAACACCCTCAGCAATAATTGGCCACAGGCATGCTGCCTGTGGCCAATCATTGCTCTCCTCGCTGCCGGCGCTGTGATTGGCCAAGCATGCGGGGTCACAGTGCATGCTTGGCCAATCACAGCGCCTGGATGACACTGCGATGGCGTAGTGCATTGTGGGCCGTTCGCGTCACTCGAATTTGGCGCGAACGGCCCAAATCGTTCGATCTTCGTCGAACGATCGAACAGCCGATGTTCGAGTCGAACGTATGTTCGACTCGAACACGAAGCTCATCCCTAGTCAGCGTACAGGCAGTTTCTTTAAAACCTGGCGTATTGCCAGCTTTATTTACAAGTGGTTTGCAATAGTCATACAAAATAAACAAAACAGTAAAACAAATCCTTGCCGTCCGGCGTTAAACTATACAGTAACCGCTCTCTATACGGTGAGGGGCTGGTCCCCGTCACCCACAAAACACAAGGTGAAGTAAAGCAAACCTTTTTCTTTCAGCCCAGATCAACAGCTCTCCTCTTACTCAGATTCCCTTCTGAGTCTCAGGCCAGAGACATGCTGTGCTCTCTTCCTGGATCTTTAAAGCCCAGCTGCCTATGGATTCCAGTGAACCTGAATATCCGGACCGGAACCCAGCCAACTACAGAGGCTGGAAAAACCTGGGCCGGATTCTGGTTCAGTCCCTTACAATGGACCGAATGCGAGGTGAAATGTAGCGATTATCCTGTATCTCACCTCGCATACCGTCATAATATTTTTTTACAAATATATATCTGAAAAAAGTGTGGCGTGCATTTGTATTCAGCCCCCCTGAGTCAATACTTTGTAGAACCACCTTTCGCTGCAATTAAAGCTGCAAGTCTTTTTGGGGATGTCTCTACCAGCTTTGCACATCTAGAGAGTGACATTTTTGCCCATTCTTCTTTGAAAAATAGCTCAAGCTCTGTCAGATAGGATGGAGAGCGTCTGTGAACAGCAATTTTCAAGTCTTGCCACAGATTCTCAATTGGATTTAGGTCTGGACTTTGACTGGGCCATTTTAACACATTAATATGCTTTGGTCTAAACCATTCCATTGTAGCTCTGGCTGTATGTTTAGGGTTGTTGTCTTGCTGGAAGGTGAACCTCCGCCCCAGTCTCAAGTCTTTTGCAGACTCTTAACAGGTTTTCTTCTAAGATTGCCCTGTATTTGGCTCCATCCATCTTCCCATCAACTCTGACCAGCTTCCCTAAAGAAAAGCATCCCCACGAGATGATGCGGCTATCACCATGTTTCACAGTGGGGATGGTGTGTTCAGGTTGATGTGCGGTGTTAGCTTTCCGCCACAAATAGCTTTTTGTTTTTAGGCTACGAAGTTCAATTTTGGTCTCATCCTTCTTCCACATGTTTGCTGTGTCTCCCACATTGCCTTCTTGCAAACTGCAAACAGGACTTCTTTTGGCTTTATTTCAATAATGACTTTCTTCTTGTCACTCTTCCATAAAGGCCAGATTTGTGGAGTGCACGACCAATAGTTGTCCTGTGGACAGATTCTCCCACCTGAGCTGTGGATCTCTGCAGCTTCTCCGGAGTTACCATGGGCCTCTTGGCTGCTTGTATGATGAATGCTCTCTTTGCCCGGCCTGTCAGTTTAGGTGGACGGCCATGTCTTGGTAGGTTTGCAGTTGTGCCATACTATTTCCATTTTTGGATGATGGATTGAACAGTGCTCTGTAAGATGTTCAAAGCTTGAGATATTTTTTTATAACCTAACCCTTCTTTAAACTTCTCCACAACTTTATCCCTGACCTCTGGGGTGTGTTCCTTGGCCTTCATGATGCTGTTCGATCACTAAGGTTCTCTAACAAACCTCTGAGGGCCTCACAGGACAGCTGTATTTATACTGAGATTCAATTACACACAGGTGGACTCTATTTACTTATTAGGTGACTTCTGAAGGCAATTTGTTCCACTAGATTTTAGTTAGGCATATTATAGTAAAGGGGGCTGAATACAAATGCACGCCACACTTTTCACATATTTATTTTGAAAAAAAAATTGAAAACCATTTATCATTTTCCTTCCACTTCATAATTATGTGCCACTTTGTGTTGGTCTAGCACATAAAATCCCAATAAAATACAATTACGTTTATGGTTGTAACATGACAAAATGTGGAAAATTTCAAGGGGTATGAATACTTTTTCAAGGTACTGGTATCTATATAAAAAATAATATCCTTTAACCGCTAGCTGACCAGCCGCTGCAGTTATACTGCAGCAGGTTGGCACAGCTGCACAAATCGCTGTAGCTGTACGTCGCTCCTTTAAGACGTCACATTAGGCGGGGGCGCGTGCCTGCCGCTTGTCCCGGGAGCCGATGCGCATGCCCGGCGGGCGCTATGACCGCCGGCAACCGTGATCGCTAGTAACAGAACGAGAATCGGGATCTGTGTGTGTGTAAGCACACAAATCCCGGTTCTGTCATGGGAGAGTAGACAGATCATGTGTTCATACTAAGTATGAACACCGATGCGTCTCCTCCCCTAGTCAGCCCCATACCCCCTACAGTTAGAACACATCTAGGGAACACAGTTAACCCCTTGATCGCCCCCTAGTGTTAACCCCTTCCCTGCCAGTGACATTTATACAGTAATCAGTGGCTATTTTTAATGTCAATGGTCCCAAAATAGTGACAAAAGTGTCCGTTCTGTCTAACGCAATGTCGCAGTCCTGATAAAAATCGCAGATCGCCGCCATTACTAGTAAAAAAGAATAATAAAAATGACATAAATCTACCCCCTATTTTGTAGATGCTATAACTTTTGCGCAAACCAATCAATATACGCTTATTGCGATTTTTTTTTTTACCAAAATTTGTAAAAGAATATAAATCAGCCTAAACTGATGAAGAAATTAGTTTTTTCTTAGTTTTTTTGGGGATGTTTATTATAGCAAAAAGTACAAAATATTGTGTTTTTTGTCAAAATTGGCGGTCTTTTTTTGTTTATAGCACAAAAAATAAAAACCGCAGAGGTGATCAAATACCATCAAAATAAAGCTCTATTTGTGGGGAAAAAATTACATTTTGTTTGGGTTCAACATCGCATGACCGCGCAATTGTCAGTTAAAGCGACGCAGTGCCGTATCAAATAAAATTGCCTTCAGGAAGGGGGCAAATCCTTCCGGGGCTAAAGTGGTTAAAATAACAGTATTAATTCTTACATATTCTGCTGTCCTTGTCTCCTTATCTTCACTCATTGCAGCCCTTGTTGCATGCCGTGGTTCTGCTTTCTGGCCTACTGTGACCCTGGGACATTCTAATGATGTATTTGGGCAGTGAGTGTAACCACATCACTGCAGCAAGGGGATGCAAGAAAACTGATTCTTATGTAAAAAGGATAAGAAAACTGTGCTTGTGTAGCAAATCATTTTTAAATGAAAGAGCAGCAAACATACTGAGGTATTTTTAATAGTCACAAATCATGTAAATCAGCTGTGTTGCGCTAATCAATAAAACATGTCAATAAATTTCAACAATTGCCAAAGATAAGCTAATGATTTAAAAGTCCACAATGAGTGCAAATTAGTAAGAATCTTCCACCCAAGGATCTTGAAATAAATGTCACAACAAATATGACCGCCTAATAATAGAGAAGCCACATAGAGCATGTGTTATAAGAATCCACATCAGCCATGTCTCCCCAGCTCCTCCTCAGAGTAAAAAAGAAGCCCAGTTGCTCATATAGCGCCACCACCAGCCAGATTTGCTCAGAAAGAATGACAAAATAAATGCTTCGCTAAGAAAGTGAAAACAACATTTTGAGGGTTAATTAGATGTAAATATAGCGCATGCAATTGAACGTTCAGTGTGCTATGTGTAAAATAAAAAATTAACATAAATATATTATACTTTAAGAGAGAATAATAAATTACCATAAATGGTTAAAAGAAAAGGTGATAAATAAAAGGTAACGGAAAAGATTGTTGAATGAATTAAAAGTGTAAAGAGAAAATTCAGATAAGTATATCACATATTGGGCTAAGAAAATGTCCAATCTAAAGTGCAAAAAGAGAAAATGTCCAATCGATTCATTGCTGAAATACCAAAGACAAAAAAAAAAGTTCTTATGCATAGTCCAAGGAAGAGGAAAGAAGTCCCAATGTCAGCAACAATGATCCCATGCATGAAAAAGATTTATCACCAATATGGAAGAGGCTTACCAAAACTAGTGGACTTAATAAGACTTACGAGCAATGAGTCAACCAGGCAGGAGGTGTAACCACATCAAAAAGGGGAGCTTCCGCGCCACTCTTTCCTGACCACAATGGCAGGTGATTCCCTGATCTTTGTTGTGGATAGGTCTTTGAGATTACACAATTGTTTCAACAATGGTAAACCAAGCTGTATATCTCGATGAGAAGCGATGTATCCAAAAGAAACTCCACGTAGTGTAAATCAGCAAGTTATAGGATTTATTATAAAAGGTCAAGAACACTCACATGTCCAAGGATAAAAAAGTGCTTGTTTAAAATATCACTCAGCACGAGGGGGCGGAGCCGGCAAAATGAACAAAATAAAACAAATCTGAACAAATCTGAACAAAATGTGGAAAAAAATTAAAAAGCACAGTTCTGGACATGTCATACTCTGCGGTGATATGAACTCCATATCTGACATTCACCTAGATGTATCCAGCACCAATGCAAGGAAAAGCATCAGGCACACTTTATCGAACTATATCAGAGCAAATAATCTTTATGATATTTGGCGGTGCCAACATTCCACTGAAAAGGATTTTACTTATTTTTCCCCAGTACACATGTCCTATTCGAGGATTGATATGTTCCTAACGGACAAATTTTTGCTACAAAAAATCTCACATACGGACATTGGTCACATTACGTTGTCTGACCACGCTCCTGTATCCATTACAGTGGGAAGCCGGGGATTCACTACCCGGGCAAATAGGTGGAAAAATTATATCCATTTATTTTCAGATCCAAATATTGCCAAAGACATTGAGACATCTCTGCTAGAATTCTTTGCCAAAAACGACACCACGGGTGTAAACCCGTTTATTTTGTGGAACAGCCATAAAGCGTTTATAAGAGGGTTGCTAATGAAACATAGTGCATCTCTGAGAAAAAAGAGGGGGCAGCACATGAACTCTATTCTAGAAAATATTACAAAGTTGGATATTCAAAACAAAGCCTACCCTACCATGGATACTAGCAATAAATTAGCAGCAGCTAGAAATGACCTTAGGACGTTACTTATCTCACAGCATGTTCGTATCACCCATAGATTTAGGTCCAATTTCTACACGCATGGCAACAAAGCTGGCAAATTACTAGCGAATCAAATTAAGGAGAAAGTGCTGAAACAAAAAATCCCACACTTATACCACCCCAAGAGCGGTTCCAAACTGACCAACCCTAAGGAGATAGCAGATGCATTTAGTAGCTATTATGGCAGTTTGTATAACCTACAGAGCGATTCTGAAATGCCCCAACCCACCCCACAATTGATAGAAAGCTTTCTAGAGGACATATCACTCCCCCAGTTATCCCAAGAGGATTTGCGATACTTAAACTCTCCGATTTCTACTTCTGAAATTACTAGTACCATTTTAAACCTCCCAAACAATAAATCACCTGGCCCTGATGGGTATTCTTCGGAATACTACAAAAAATTTACTGATATATTATCACCTATACTGCTGCGAGTGTTCCATGCTGCTGCCTCCTCTGCCTCATTTCCTGCAGAAATGCTACAAGCTACAGTGGTTACATTGCCTAAACCAGGGAAGGAGCCGGACAGAGCACAGAATTTCAGGCCTATTTCGCTTTTAAATGTTGACTTAAAGGTATATGCAAAGATTTTGGCCAATAGAATTGCGAAACTGCTCCCCACTTTGATTAAACCAGATCAGGTGGGGTTTGTGGCGGGTAGGCAAGCCACAGATGCCACAAGACGAATTATAAATTTAATACACTCCTCTTCCACTTCTAAGAGGCCCTCAGTTCTCCTGTCATTGGACGCGGAGAAGGCCTTTGACAGGATCCACTGGGGATATCTGTCCAGAGTTCTTGGGAAGTTTGGATTCTCAGGGCACATATGTTCTGCCATCTCTGCTTTATATTCAAATCCCTCAGCTATGGTTTTTACAGAGGGCATATTCTCGGAGCAATTCTCTATCGCGAATGGCACAAGACAGGGGTGCCCTTTATCACCCCTGATCTTTGCTCTCGTGATGGAGCCTTTAGCTGAGAAAATAAGAACAAACCCCCAAATTCAGGGTATCCGATTGGGCAAAGAGGAGCATACAATTACATTATTCGCAGATGACGTGATTCTGTCACTCTCCGATCCGGCTCGTTCCCTACCTGTGGTGCATGAGATACTAGAGTTGTTCAATGCGGTGTCTTATTACAAAGTGAATGCGACCAAATCCAGTATACTTGGACTAGGGGTGGACAGTAAAACAAAATCTCTCATTCAAGAGAAGCTACCATTTCCCTGGGCAGAGAAGACGATACAATACCTAGGTATTACACTGACCCATTCAGTCTCCCAACTCTACAACTGCAACTTTGAGCCCTTAATAAACAATTTTACACAGGAAATGGTTAGAATGAAGAAGTTTTATCTCACCTGGTCTGGTAGGCTAGCAGCGTATAAAATGCTTTTACTTCCCAAATTATTATACTACTTTAGAGCCCTGCCACTCCAAATACCTAGCTCATTCTATGTAGCTATGCAAAGGACCTTATCTCAATTTATATGGGAAGGGAAAAAAGCCAGGTGCTTTCATAATTTACTTATGAAACACAGAACGGCAGGAGGAATGGGGGTGCCCAATATCAAGGACTACCATATGGCAGCAATATTGGACCAGGCTAAAGCTTGGTTTCATTCCTCAGACCCAATCCATTGGTGTAGGGCAGAGCAGGCTCAGATAGGACATGGGGAGATTCAAAACCTGTTGTTGATCACACTCTCAGATAAACACTCACCCTGTAAGAAAATCCCAACAGTAGCAGCCACAGTATCGGCATGGGAATATTTCTTGGCAAATAAAAATCCCAATATTGCTCATAAAAAAATACCGATCCCAGTGACAGCACTATCATTTCTATCTCCGAATCTAAAGATAAGACACTGGGAGAAATATGGTATAGTTCATATTTCTGATATGTTTGTCCAGGAACGTCTCATTCCTTTCTCTGAACTACAAACTACAAAGTTTGTCCCTGAGAAAGAATTTATGGAATATGCCAGGATTACTGGTATCATAAATGCCATTAAAACACAACATATAGACATCCCGGAAACCATCTATGACCTATGGCACTCTTTTCCCACGCCCAAAAAAGGAATAACACTATTCTATAACCTACTGCAAAGTAAACTCCATTTTGTAACCCCGAAACAATTCATGAAATGGGAGTCGGACTTGAATATAACCATATCTAAAGAACAGTGGATGCGAGCGATAAAAGCGAACCACTCTCATACCAAATGCTCTAACTACAGAGAAATAGCACAGAAGATACAACTGAGATGGTACAGAACCCCATATGTATTGGCTAAATTTCAAGGCCATACATCCAACCTGTGCTGGAGGGAGTGTGGACATGTGGGCACTTTGGCCCATGTGCTTTGGTTCTGTGTATCTCTACGTAGCTTCTGGGCTGCAATAGCTCGGGTAATAGCTAATCTAACAGGGATACTTAATAGACTGAGGGTGGAACAAGCTTTATTAAGTGTAGACATGGATATCTACCCGAACCAATACCGCTTACTTGTAATGCACATCCTATATGCAGCTAGACTGGTATTAACCCGTAAATGGAAATCGACAGAACCCCCGTGGGTTGGGGAAGTATTAAATTTAGTTGATGACTCTTATTCATACGAAAAATCCATTGCTGTTAAGGAGGGGAATCTACAGGAATTCACAAATAACTGGCACTTATGGGGAACCTACAGGCCTACTAGATAATTTGTTGCACAAAATATGTACTTTAGGCAAGTCAATATTATACAGGTACTTTGTTTAGGTAAAAGAGTAAGGAACAAAAATTGGTCAATAGTTACTAAATGTTTAATAGATAACCGCAATTTTTCATTCTATCATTATTTCTTATGGTTTAAACGGTTACGGGCCAACTTTGAGTGCGTGATCAGATGGTTGCTTTATACACTCGTATGGATGATTGTCATGGAAGAACTCAGCAGCTTGTGATTTATATAAATGCGAATTGTATCCCTGACTATGTACTCTAAAGCTCTGTACTTGTATTTTTATAAACTAATAAAAACTATTTAAAAAAAAAAAAATATCACTCAGCACAACGCAATGGTACCGACAAAACACGATCCGACGCGTTTTGCCTAAAGAGATATTATCTGGGGTTTCAGCCTGTCTGGGTCATTGCGTTTTTATATAGAAAATATGACTGATTTAATGGGGTACCAACCTGTGGCAGAGTTCATACGAATTGTTTGTAGTGAGGCAATTGCTTCCTGAAAAGGAAGATGGTGTGGACGCGTGCGGGCCAAGCTTCGTTCTAAAGGACAGGCCGTTGCATGCGTCATGTCATCAGCCCATTGATTATTGAGTGAACAAAGAGCGTGGACGTATGTCTGTCAAGCCTCGCTCTCAAAACGAAGCCGATATCTACATCCGCCTCGCTAACAGCCAACTTCCTCAAAGGAATCAGGAAGTGGCCAAACTAAGCCTCAACATAGATAGAAAGCAAAACATGTTTAAAATGTTTAAGGTTTCTAAAGATCATTATGATGGGGTATTATAAAACACCCTAAATCCAATCATAAGTATGCTTAAAAGAGGACTGAAACAGAGTTGGTGGCCCATAATTAATCTCTGCACAGAACAATAAAACAGACATAGTAATTAATGGACATAATTTATTATAAATTAATAAAGTATAAAGTAAGGGGGAGGGAAAAAAAGAAAAGAAAAACTCTAAAAACAAAAAATGCACAGAAAAAATTATGAAAACATCTTCCTTGTTTGGAATCAACCCTTGGATGGCAAATATTATCAGAAACAAAAAATTGGCAAAGACCTCATCGCGCCCTATTGATAAAAGCATTGATATCCCACTCCACGTTCATACCTGATGGGGAGTGGGATTGTAATTCGAATATGCAAAAAGTTTCTGACCTTGAAACTCCTCTGGTGGAAGCTCCACCCCTTCAAGGGGAATGAAGGGGAATGAATCTATCTATAATGAGAAATTCAGTACCTCTCCAGTCACGATTATGGTATTGATAATGCTTGGGTACACTGTGATTGGTGTCACCCTTTTTAATTTTAGCTATGTGTTTGTTGACTCTCACTGATAAAGTGCGAATTGTTCTACCAACGTTTTGCTTCCCACAAGGGCAAGTCAAAAGATATACAATGCACTTGGTAGCACATGTAGAGAAATGTTTCATAGGGTAGGAACGATTAGTAACTGTAGATGTAAATTGTTGAGTCTTTGGCCTCGTACACACGACCGATTTTCTCGGCAAGAACCAGCAAGAAACTTGCTGGCAGAGATGTCTTGCCGAGTAAATTGGTCGTGTGTACGCGGCTATCGGGTTTCTCGTCGAGAAAACCGACAAGTAACCTCGACGAGAAAATAGAGAACATGCTCTCTATTTTCTCGTCGAGATTCTCGTCAGCATGTTTCTCTACGAGAAAAGTGAGTGTGTGTACACTTACCTGTCCTCCCGGAAGCCCGCGCATGTTCGAAATGAATTTGACGCATGCGCGGTAGCTTCCTAGGCATAGGTAGGGTATACCAAGATGGCGGCGACGGCATCGAATGTGACGAGCGCATGCTCGTCGTAGTCGATGACGTCACCGCGTTCGCTCCATTCAAAGAACCGCGGGTTCTTTGAATCGAGCGTGTGTACACTCGGCCGGGACAAGTTTCTTGTCCAAGAATCTCGTCGAAAAAAACGACATGTTTTGTTCGACGAGAATCTCGGCCGTGTGTACGAGGCTTTAGACCCCTTTCACACTGAAGAGTTTTTCAGGCTGTTTAGCGCTAAAAATAGCGCCTAAATACCGCCTGAAAACTCCTGCCCCTGCAATCTCAATGTGAAAGCCCGAGGGGCGGTGCGCTAGCAGGACCGCTCCAAATGTCCTGCTAGCAGCATCTTTGGAGCCGTGAGAGGAGCGGTGTGTTTGCCACTCCTTCCCTTTGAAAGTAATGGGAAACCGCGGTAATACCGCCTCTGCAGAGGCGCATTGCCGGCGTTATTAACCCTTTTTCGGCCGCTAGCGGGTTAATACTGCACCTATAACGGCCGAATACCGCGGCAATTCCGATGGTATAGCGCCAAGCTCGCACGCAGAAGAGAACGCATACATAAGTCACGCCCGCATATAAAAACGGTGTTCAAAACACACATGTGAGGTATCGCCGTGATCGCCGCCTCCTCTGTAACTCAAACCTGTAGAAATTTTTAAATGTCGCCTATGGAGATTTTTAAGGATCAAAGTTTGTCGCCATTCTACGAGCCGTTGCAATTTTGAAGCGTGACATGTTGGGTATCAATTTACTCGGCATAACATCGTTCACAATATAAAAAATTGGGCTAACTTTACTGATGTCTTATTTTTTAATTCAAAAAAGTGTATTTTTTCCCCAAAATTGCGCTTGTAAGACAGCGGATGTAGATGTCGGCTTAGTTTTGAGAGCGAGGCTTGAAACACATACGTCCACACCCTTTGTTCACTCAACAATCAATGGGCTGATGACATGACGCATGCAATGGCCTGTCCTTCAGAACATTGGACATTTTCTCTTATTGCACTTTAGTATCCTATTGGACATTTTCTTAGCACCAATCTATTTGTAATTTTCTGTATTCACATTTATGCACACATGTGATATACTTATTTGAATTTACCTCCTTGCTCTTTTTACACTTTTAATTCGTTCAACAATCTTTTTCTTTACCTTGGATGTGTATCACCTTTTCTTTTACAAATTATGGTCATTTATTATCATCTCATGATGTATAATATATTTATGTTAATTTAATTTTTACACATAGCACAGTGAATGTTCAGTTGCACGTACTATATTTACTATATTTACATCTTATTAGCAACTTCAGCCCCGGGAAAATAATTTATAGTACCTCCTTCCTGACCAGAGCACTTTTTGCGATACGGCACTGCGTACCCTACGGCACCCAAACAAAACTGAAGTCCTTTTTTTCCCACAAATAGAGCTTTCATTTGGTGGTATTTGATCACCTCTGCGGTTTTTATTTTTTGCACTATAAACAAAAAAAGAGACAATTTTGAAAAAAAAGCAATATTTTTTACTTTTTGCTATAATAAATATCCCCAAAAAATATATATATAAAAAAAACTAATTTCTTTCTCCGTTTAGGCCGATATGTATTCTACATATTTTTGGTAAAAAAATCTCAATAAGCGTATATTGATTGGTTTGCGCAAACGTTATAGCATCTACAAAATAGGGGAAAGATTTATAGCATTTTTATTATTCATTTTTTTTTATTAGTAATGGCAGCGATCTGTGATTTTTATTGTGACTGCGACATTATGGCAGACACATCGGACGCTTTTGACACTATTTTGGGACCATTCACATTTATACAGCGAACAGTGCTATAAAAATGCACTGATTACTGTGTAAATGACACTGGCAGGGAAGGGGTTAAACACTAGGGGCGATCAAGGGGTTAAGTGTGTCCTAGGGAGTGATTCTAACTGTGGGGGGGTGGTCTCACTACAACATGACAGAGATCACTGCTTCCGATGACAGGGAGCAGTAGATCCCTGTCATGTTGCCAGGCAGAACAGGGAAATGCCTTGTTTACATAGGCATCTCCCCGTTCTGCAGCTCTGTGTCACAATCGCGGGGCCCCGGCGGACATCGAGTCCGCGGGACCCGCGGGTATGGTCACGGAGTACGCGGCGGGTGCGCGCCCACTAAGCCGTAATTTAAAGGGGACGTACCTGTATGACCATTTGCATAGCCGAGCCGTGCCATTGTGCCGATGTACATTGTCGTGCGCTGGTCGGCAAGCAGTTAACCCTCAAAAGGTTGTTTTCACTTTCTTAGCACTGCACTTATTTTGTAATTTATTACGCATTATTGTCTATTGCTGTGCTGGCTGCTTTTATATCTCTAGGACACTAGCGCTGTTTTTTTTCTGTGTATCTATAATGCTCAGAAAGAAAACAAGAGCAGATGCTTCACAGTGTACAACCCCACAATACCTTTTATTTATATGTAAATAGCACTTACAAGCATGGTAATTGTGCATTGAAAAATAAACTCTGACAGCATAGAAACAAACTTCCGGGTAACCCTACGCATTTCATTATACGAAAGACGTCATGCTTTTCAACCATTAGAAAGATTTCCTGCAAATCATTATCAGTGTGTCCTTGTATCTTCCCATAACATTATGTTCCACAGTGAAGATAAAAATATGTTCCAATATGTGACTGCACCTGGCATCTTGGCAATAATTAGGACAATATTGGCAATGAATGATACAGAGACATGAAAAGCTGGTTTGTATGTTTATATACAGTACATCCTGATTAACCTGCCATTCGTGTGTTCATATTACTAACCATACGGCAGACACTCCCCTGGGCAGCCAGAGAGAACCCTGCCAGTCAGTATGATACAAAAAACCCACACAGTAGGTAAAATGACTAAAACTCCTCCTCCAACGTCAGCAAGGAGCCTTCTATACATGAAAATAATGAAGGCCCACACTGTAAATCACATGACAAATCTTGCAGTCTGTCAAGTACTGTGTTAAAAGGGACCCAGATCAATAGGAATGTATATAGTCCTTAAGGGTTGTACACACAGGAGAGGAATATCAGGCCGACATTCGGCCCGTGTGTATGGCAGCCGGTCTGACAGAAGCCGGCCTTTTGGTCACCTTCTGTTGAAGTGGTATAACCAAAAAAGCTTTGCCGATTGGCACATGGTCAGTGCTCTCAGGCAATGGCTGAAAGTGCTGACCGGTGTGTTTAGGTGGGGGGGGGGGGCTGTCCCCCTGTCAGCGGGGGAGATCACTGTACTAACATGTCATCATCTCCCCAACACACAAAGAACAGTAACCGAAACTGTCCCACGATCTGTGTAAACAATACAAGTGCAGCACTATACCTAAACTAGGAATATTAAACACAGGCTAGGAGTTTCTGGTACCAAGATACCACATCCTATTCAGAAGGGTTTTGAAAATATAAAAAATTAAACCTGGGGGACTTTTAAGGCACCCAAGCAAAAATATGTAAAAACTACCGTATTTATCGGTGTATAACTTTTAAGAGGGAAGTTTCAGAAAAAAAATGTTCCACAGCCCCCTGCGTATAACACGCAGGCACAGTTTACCCTCTATTTTCAGGGTAAAAAAGTAAGTGTTATACGCCAATAAATACAGTAATTATTTTATTAATGTACACATGATTCAAATGTAAAAATTATAAAACTATAATAACACTCACATATGACATCAAATAACTAGTGGAATGTCGCAATCCCAGCATACAAGACCATATACTTATATACATCCAATCTACGGGATATTAGTAAGCAGTATGTATAGTAGTGATGAGCCGAACACCCCCGGGTTCGGTTCGCACCAGAACCCGCGAACGGACCGAAAGTTCGTACGAACATTAGAACCCTATTAAATACAATGGATGCGAACGTTCAAATTCTAAAGTGCTAATTATAACGACTATTATGCATGTTATTGTCCTAAAAAGGGTTTGGGAACCCGGGTTCTGCACCAGGGGACATGTATCAATGCAAAAAGAAGTTTTAAAAACGGTCGTTTTTCGGGAGCAGTCATTTTAATGATGCATAAAGTGAAAAAAAAAAAGTCAAATATTCCTTTAAATATCGTACCTGGGGGGTGTCTAAAGTATGCCTGTGAAGTGCCACGTGTTTCCCGTGTTTAGAACTGTCCCTGCACAAAATGACACTTCTAAAGGAAAAAAAAGCCATTTAAAACTGCTTGCGGCTTTAATGTAATGTCTGGTCCCGGTAATATGGATGAAAATCTTTAAGAAAAATGGCATAGCTACCCCATGACCCCCCCCCCCTACCCCAGCCCATTACCAGCCCCTTTGGGTCTTGTATGGATATTAAGGGGAACCCTGCACATAAAATAAAAAAGGCCCTATATACTCTGAACAGCCGTATACAGGCGGTGCATACAAGACAGGGACTGTAGGTTTGTTCTTATGTAGAATCTGTTTGTAATTTTGAACAGGTACATTGTTTAAGTGTATCTCCAGCCCAAAAATCTATTTTTAAACTTTTTGGAAAATATAGGTAAGGGTTATCACCCCTGTAACATTTGTTTTGCTGTCTGTGCCCCTGTTCAGAACATTTCACCTCACTTTCCGTCCCAATGACAACTGTTTTTGAAATGTGGTGTTTTTCTTGAAACAAGGATTGCTGATAAAGCATCAGTACAGAGGAGGCACCTTTCTCCCATATTAATTCTTACAGGAGAGAATTTTCCTTCCTAGGGGTAGATTTCCTCTCACTTCCTGTTGTCTTCTTGCGTTTGCAAGTAGGAGTCGTTTGTAAGTTGGATGTTTGAAAGTAGGGACCTGCCGTACATACTCTGCAGAAATAGGCCCCTTAGTTGTTGGTGTTGGCACAACACTGTAAGCACTCACAGTTACTCTTGGTTGGTGCTGGAACGCCCTGCTGTCAACTATTATATCAGGAATTGTAATTACATATAATTGTTGAACAGTGGTAGTAAAAATTGGGCCTTTGATGGTGGTGCTGGTGCCACAACACTGTAAGCCCTGACAGTTACTCTTGGTGGGTGCAGCAATGGGCCCTGCTGTGAATTATTAGATCAAGAATTGTAATTGCATGCCCCTGTTGAACAGGGGCTGAAAAATTGGGCCTTTCGTGGTGGTGGTGGTGGTGGTGGTGTTGCCACAACACTGTAAGCCCTCAGAGTTACTCTTGGTGGGTGCAGGAATGGGCCCTGCTGTGAATTATTAGATCAAGAATTGTAATTACATGCCCCTTTTGAACAGGGGCTGAAAAATTGGGCCTTTTGTGGTGGTGGTGGTGGTGGCGTTGCCACAACACTGTAATCCCTCAGAGTTACTCTTGGTGGGTGCAGCAATGGGCCCTGCTGTGAATTATTAGATCAAGAATTGTAATTACATGCCCCTGTTGAACAGGGGCTGAAAAATTGGGCCTTAGGCACTGGTGGCACAACACTGCAACCCCTCACAGATACTGTACTTGGAGCACAGCAATGAGCCCTGTTGCAAAGTATTGCTTCAAAAATTGTAATTACACGCCCCTGTTAAACAGGGGCTGAAAAATTGGGCCTTAGGCACTGGTGGCACAACACTGCAACCCCTCACAGATACTGTACTTGGAGCACAGCAATGAGCCCTGTTGCAAAGTATTGCTTCAAAAATTGTAATTACACGCCCCTGTTAAACAGGGGCTGAAAAATTGGGCGTTAGGCACTGGTGGCGGCACCCATAAACAAAAATGATCTTCCAAGCTATCATCATCAATCGTATCATTGAGGACTCGGAGGAGGAGGATAGCCAGTCAACATAACAGCACAGGCACTCAGCATCAGCATCAGTCTTGAAGGGATGTGACATGTTAAAATCAATTAGTCTGTTATATCAGCATCAGGTGTGTGGTAGCTGGTGGTGATCCAAGACTGGTTCATCTTGATGAAAGTCAGTCGATCAACCGAGTCGGTGGACAGGCGCACCCTGTGATCCGTGACAAATCCTCCAGCAGCACTAAATGTGCGTTCCGAAAGAACGCTGGATGCAGGACAGGCCAGTAGCTCAATTGCATACTGTGCAAGCTCTGGCCAGTGATCCATCCTCAAGACCCAGTAAGCCAGAGGCTTTTCGGTGGGGAAGGTGTCCAAGTCTGACCTTGCCCCTAGATATTCCTGCACCATGTTTATCAGACGCTGGCGATGGTTGCTGGAACCGATCATACTTTGGGGCTGCGGACTAAAGAATTGTCTGAACGCATCGGTCAGACGGCCACCTTCCCCACCGCTCCTTCTTTGACTGGCCGAAGCCTCAGCAACTCGTTGTCCAGGACCAGGAGTTTGTAACCTCCCAGTCTCTGGGAACGCGTTGCACAGACCTTTCTGCAAGGCCTCCCCGGAGTTGTCTCATCCTCTGCTCCCTCTGCGACGGTAACATAAGGTCCGCAACCTTACCCTTGTACCGTGGATCAAGGAGAGTGGCCAGCCAGTAATGGTCCCTCTCCTTGATCCGAAGAATACGAGAATCCTTCCGCAGACTTTTGCAGGATCAGGGAGGCCATGCAGCGTAGGTTAGCTGAGGCATTCGGTCCGGAGTCCTCTGGGTCACTAAGGACGACATGATCCGCAGCCACCTCCTCCCAGCCACGTACAAGTCCACGGGTTTCTTGGGACTGTAAATCATCCCTAAAAGACTGCTGCTGTTGATGCTGCTGAGTGCCAGGCTCCACCTCCATGCTGACACAATCCTCCTCCTCCTCCTCCTCGTCCTCTTCCTGTGCGATGGGTGGGACAGAAGGAACACTGTCTGGGTAAAGGGGGCCTTGAGAGGCAAGGAAGTCCTCCTCTTCCTGCCTCTGTTCTGCCTCAAGTGCCCTGTCCATTATTCCACGCAGCGTGTGCTCCAACAGGTGGACAAGAGGTACAGTGTCACTGATGCATGCACTGTCACTGCTCACCATCCTCGTGGCCTCCTCAAATGGTGCCAGGACAGTGCATGCATCCCTGATCATGCCCCACTGGCGTGGAGAAAAAAAAACAAGCTCCCCTGACCCTGTCCTGGTGCCGTAGTCGCACAGGTACTCATTGATGGCCCTCTGCTGCGTGTGCAGCCGCTGCAGCATGGCCAACGTTGAGTTCCACCTGGTGGGCATGTCACATATAAGGCGGTTCTTGGGCAGGTTCAACTCCTTTTGCAGCTCAGCCAGGCGAGCACTGGCATTATAAGATCTGCGGAAATGCACACAGACTTTCCTGGCCTGCCTCAGGACATCCTGTAAGCCCGGGTACCTGCCCAAGAACCGCTGCACCACCAGGTTAAGGACGTGAGCCACACAGGGCACATGGGTCAGTTGTCCCTGTCGGAGGGCGGAGAGGAGGTTGGTGCCATTGTCGCAAACCACCATTCCTGGCTTAAGCTGGCGTGGCGTCAACCACCTCTCGGCCTGGCCCTGCAGAGCAGACAGGACCTCTGCCCCAGTGTGGCTTCTGTCCCCCAAACACACCAGCGCAAGCACGGCATGGCATCTTTTTGCCTGCGTACTTGCGTAGCCCCTTGAACGCCTACGGAGCACCGCTGGTTCAGAGGAAAAAGCACAGGAAGAGGCCATGGAGGAAGAAGAAGAGGAGGGGGTGGAGGAGAGAGGTGTGTCACAACCAGTAGTAGCATTTTGGAGGCGTGGCGGTGGAACAACCTCCAACACTACTGCACCTTGTCCTGCATCCTTCCCAGCTGCCAAAAGAGTGACCCAATGGGCCGTGAAAGAAAGGTAACGTCCCTGTCCATGCCTGCTGGACCATGAGTCAGCGGTAATATGCACCTTACCGCTGACCGCCCTGTCCAGCGAGGCCAAGACATTGCCTTCCACATGCCGGTAGAGAGCCGGAATAGCCTTCCGTGAGAAAAAGTGGCGTTTGGGAACCTGCCACTGAGGAACCGCACATTGCACAAACTCACGGAAGGGGGCCGAGTCTACCAACTGAAAAGGCAGCAGTTGAAGCGCTAGCAATTTAGCCAAGCTAGCATTCAACCGCTGGGCATGTGGATGGCTGGGAGTGAACTTTT
Organism: Rana muscosa; assembly: GCA_029206835.1. Classification (NCBI taxonomy): domain Eukaryota; kingdom Metazoa; phylum Chordata; class Amphibia; order Anura; family Ranidae; genus Rana; species Rana muscosa. The sequence goes on along the minus strand of CM055124.1, from coordinate 257,596,607 downwards.
TTCGACGGTCCAGCAGCTGGGGCAGGGAAATTTGCCTGCTAGAATCGGACGTCGGTGTACTGCTAGCAGAGTGGCCGCAAGTACTTGGCTGTGACACACCTAATTCTACACCTTCATTCCTCTCAGTGCATGTTTCAGAGAGGACTGAAGTTATAGTGGGGTTGGAGATCCCAGCTGATGCGGTGCAAGGAGAGGTCCGCTTTGTTCTTTGGTGTGGGTCTTTGAGGTAGGCTTGCCAACGAGCTGCATGGCAGGTCAACATATGTCTGGTCAGGCATGTGGTACCCAAGCGGCTGATGTTTTGGCCACGCGATATACGCTTGAGACATATGTTGCAAACAGCAGCTGTGCGATCTGATGCACTAGCCTCAAAAAAGGCCCACACCAAAGAACTTTTTGAATGACGGGCAGAGGCAGCGCCCTGCACAGGCGGAGCTCTGCGGTGTGATTCCGTCGGTGTACTGCCCTTACGCTGGCCACCAAAGGGCATCCTGCCTCGTTGGAGATGTGCCTCCTCCTCATCCTCCTCCTCTCTCCTATTAGGCACCCACGTGGAGTCAGTGACCTCATCATCCCCTCCCTCCTCATCACTGGAGCCAATCTGGCAGTATGCTGCAGCTGCTGGAACATGACTGCCAGATTGGTGTTCTTCTTGAGCATCCCCTCTGTCTGCTCTCACGCTACTGCCTTCCTCTAGCTGGGTTTCATCATCAGACCCTTCGAAACGCTGGGCATCCTCCTGGAGCATGTACCCAACACTGTGCTCAAACAGTTCGGGGGACTCCTCAGGAGGAGGACATGGTGGGTCTAGGGAAGGAGTGACTGATGATGAGTCTGACATTGATACCAGGGAAGAGGACGCTTTGGCAGCTGCTTTGCCAGTACCCTGAGCCTGGGTGAGAGAGGATGAGGAGGAGGAGGAGGGCTTGGTCATCCACTCTACCAAGTCTTCGGCATGATGTGGCTCAACATGTCCAGCTGCCGAAAAGAAGGACAAGCGTGTCCCATGGCCATGTGCTGATGACAATGCACCGCGTCCACGACCAGCACTGTTGCCCCCAGACACAGAGCCTGCTTGCCCTCTTTTATTGCCTCCTGACTGTCTGCCTCTCCTTGTTTGCCTTCCAGACATTCTAATGGATGGCCTGCAGGGAGATGGGGAAAAAAAGCAATAAGGGCTACCTTCAGGTGTCCTTCTCTGTCCCTTTAATTAAGGATTTCTAAATATGGTTGAGGATGATTGCTTTCGCACAGAATAGCACAATGACAATTTCCCTGACTGTCCAAAAAACAAGGATTTCAAAGATGGTTGATGAGGAATGCTTTAGCACAGTATAGCACAATGAGAATTTCCCTCACTGTCCTTCCCTGTCCCTACAAACAATGTTTAGCACAGTAAAACACACTGACACTCTCCCTACCTATAGTTTTCTGTCCCTATAAAAATTTTTTTTTTAAAGATGGTTGATGAGGAATGCTTTAGCACAGTATAGCACAATGAGAATTTCCCTCACTGTCCTTCCCTGTCCCTACAAACAAGGTTTAGCACAGTAAAACACACTGACACTCTCCCTACCTATAGTTTTCTGTCCCTATAAAAATTTTTTTTTTTAAAGATGGTTGATGAGGAATGCTTTAGCACAGTATAGCACAATGAGAATTTCCCTCACTGTCCTTCCCTGTCCCTACAAACAAGGTTTAGCACAGTAAAACACACTGACACTCTCCCTACCTATAGTTTTCTGTCCCTATAAAAAATGTTTTTTTAAAGATGGTTGATGAGGAATGCTTTAGCACAGTATAGCACAATGAGAATTTCCCTCACTGTCCTTCCCTGTCCCTACAAACAAGGTTTAGCACAGTAAAACACACTGACACTCTCCCTACCTATAGTTTTCTGTCCCTATAATTTTTTTTTTTTTTAAAGATGGTTGATGAGGAATGCTTTAGCACAGTATAGCACAATGAGAATTTCCCTCACTGTCCTTCCCTGTCCCTACAAACAAGGTTTAGCACAGTAAAACACACTGACACTCTCCCTACCTATAGTTTTCTGTCCCTATAAAAAAATTTTTTTTAAAGATGGTTGATGAGGAATGCTTTAGCACAGTATAGCACAATGAGAATTTCCCTCACTGTCCTTCCCTGTCCCTACAAACAAGGTTTAGCACAGTAAAACACACTGACACTCTCCCTACCTATAGTTTTCTGTCCCTATAATTTTTTTTTTTTAAAGATGGTTGATGAGGAATGCTTTAGCACAGTATAGCACAATGAGAATTTCCCTCACTGTCCTTCCCTGTCCCTACAAACAAGGTTTAGCACAGTAAAACACACTGACACTCTCCCTACCTATAGTTTTCTGTCCCTATAATTTTTTTTTTTTAAAGATGGTTGATGAGGAATGCTTTAGCACAGTATAGCACAATGAGAATTTCCCTCACTGTCCTTCCCTGTCCCTACAAACAAGGTTTAGCACAGTAAAACACACTGACACTCTCCCTACCTATAGTTTTCTGTCCCTATAAAAAAATTTTTTTTTAAAGATGGTTGATGAGGAATGCTTTAGCACAGTATAGCACAATGAGAATTTCCCTCACTGTCCTTCCCTGTCCCTACAAACAAGGTTTAGCACAGTAAAACACACTGACACTCTCCCTACCTATAGTTTTCTGTCCCTATAAAAAATTTTTTTTTTTAAAGATGGTTGATGAGAAATGCTTTAGCACAGTATAGCACAATGAGAATTTCCCTCACTGTCCTTCCCTGTCCCTACAAACAAGGTTTAGCACAGTAAAACACACTGACACTCTCCCTACCTATAGTTTTCTGTCCCTATAATTTTTTTTTTTTTAAAGATGGTTGATGAGGAATGCTTTAGCACAGTATAGCACAATGAGAATTTCCCTCACTGTCCTTCCCTGTCCCTACGAACAAGGTTTAGCACAGTAAAACAGACTGACACTCTCCCTACCTATCCTTCTCTTTCCCTAAACTAAAGGAATCCAGGTTAAGCAAGAAAAAAAAATGTCACTGTCCCTGCCTATGCTTCTCTTTCCCTGCTCCGGAACACACTACACTAGGCCGCCGTGCTGGCGGCCTTTTATAGTGTGGGGCGTGTACTAAACACCCTCAGCAATAATCATTGCTCTCCTCGCTGCCGGCGCTGTGATTGGCCAAGCATGCGGGGTCACAGTGCATGCTTGGCCAATCACAGCGCCTGGATGACACTGCGATGGCGTAGTGCATTGTGGGCCGCGAATTAGGCGCGAACGGCCCAAATCGTTCGTTGTTTGGCGAACGATCGAACAGCCGATGTTCGAGTCGAACGTATGTTCGACTCGAACACCGAGCTCATCCCTAATGTATAGTATATCGACTGGGGGAGTGACTAGCCCTGTACTCTCAGAATCAAGTTCCACTTCTTCAGGAGGACGGATGAGATTTGTAATTTGAGTCAAAATAAGAAATATATTACAAATTGTGCATAAATAAACATTGACATGACATACACCAGGACAAATCCACTCATGTCAAACATATATAACCATGCAGGAGACCCCCACCTTAGAGTTGCGTACATGGATTTTAGCAAGCGTGCTGAAATGGTCGCCTGCTGGCTTGGTTGTCTCGGGAGCATTCCTCTCCTGTGTCCATCTCCCGTATTCAGTCTCCCAGGTGGGAAATTTTAATGGACCAAATACAGATTAATGCCCGGTTTGCTTCTTACTATCATGAGCTGTACAGCTCTCGGGTGTTGTACACGGAGGAGGAAATGCACATGTATCTGGACTCTTTTGATTTGCCCTGCCTCATGGATTCAGCTATAAATAAGTTAGATAGTCCCCTTGCTTTTAAAGAGTTACAATAGGCGGTCTTGTCTTTGCAAGAGGGGAAAATACCAAGCCCAGCTGGGTTCCCAGCGGAATTCTTTAAACACTATGCTGAGGACCTGCTTCTCACGTACCATGTAATGCTCTTAAAAGCCTTGGAGGATGGCTCTTTGCCCCCTTCTATGTCCGAAGCGGTGGTAGTGGTCCTCCCTAAGCCTGGCAAGGATCCCGAATTGTGTTCCTCATATCGGCCGATATCCCTCCTGAATGTAGACTTAAAAATCCTTGCTAAAGTTCTAGCTGGCCGCTTGAATTCTGTGATTACTGCCTTAGTATACCCTGACCAGTCCAGGTTTATGCCAAGCAGAGGGACCAATATTAATATTCGCAGACTTCTAACACACATAGACAGGGCAACGGAGGGCAGTCCGGGGGTGGTGGTCTCACTTGATGTCAAGAAAGCATTTGACTCTGTTGAGTGGACATCCAGAAATTTGGGTTTAGACCCATTTTCATCAAATGGCTAAATTTACTATATGCTTCTCCTAGGGCTCGGGTGCGCACCAACAACTCTCTCTCCACGGTCTTTCCTTTGGGCAGAGGCACGAGGCAGGGATGCCCATTTTCCCTGGGACTGTTTGCATTAGCTGTGGAGCCCCTGGCATTGCGAATATGAGCTGCATCTGCGGTCAAGGGGATCTGAGTGTAGGGGGGGAGGGTGGAGGAGAAAATATCCTTTTAGGCAGATGACAATCCTGTTTCTAAGTGACATCTCCTCCTCCCTCCCAGCAGCCCTGCAGATAATTGACGACTTTGGTTCCTACTCTGGAGTCAAAATAAACTGGGATAAGTCTCTGTTATACCCCTTGCATTCCTCGCACCCTCGTCCTCTGATGCCCAACCCACTTGTTTAGGCTGACAGTTTTAAATACCTAGGTATAAGAATAGGTGGGCCGATAACCACATACTTTGATCTGAATCTGCTACCTCTGCTGAATTTGTTCTCCTGGAGGTGTATGGGTTGGAAATCACTCCCTCTTACCCCGATGGGGAGAGTAAATTTAAAGCAGACCTTCAGTCATTTTTTCAACTTTCCATCTATTAAATCTTCTTAACTTTGGATAGTAAAACATTTTTTTTCTGCCAGTAAATATCTTATACAGCCCACTTCCTGTTTCTTGTCTGGTAAAAAGCCTAGGCTTATGACATCATGCACAGCTCTCTCTCTCACTGTCGTGAGAGTTTGCCAGGAAGGGAGGGGGATGAGTCATGAGAGGGCCAATGAAGACTGCAGAGCTGGAGGTGTGCCTCCGTGTGTCTGTGTAAATCCAGGAAGTGAACATGCAGCAGCTTCAGCTGCCCACAGTTAAAGTGGATGCAGCCAGACTCAGTGGTAGGAGACTTTTGCAGCATATTTGGCAAGTACAGAATCACAGTATATATAAAATAATATCCAAAGGGGTTGGAGGGAAGCTTCAGAATGGCAAATATGTTTTTATTACAAATTATGTGAGCAGACTGCAGTTCCTCTTTAATAAAAATGATTTTCCTCCCTAAGTTTCTCTACCTTTTTAGAAATTGCCCTGTTGTGCTCCTGGTGTCATTCTTCAATAAACTTAAGGCCATTATTGTCTCCTTTATATGGCTGGGTAGGGTGCCTAGAATGGCAGTGACTACTTTACTATTACGGATGAACCGGGAAGGACCTGCACTCCCAAATTTCCAGCAGAATTATTGGGCAGCTGTCATCGTGACATTACAGTGGTGATTCTCTTAGCCCAGGGACAACCCTGCTGTGACCTTGGAGGCGGCAATATTGGTGTCGTACGCTACTTTAAGTAACCTGGGGTTTTGAGGGTTAACTCTCACTCTGGGATACCAAGCTTAATTCGTACGACCATAGCGGTTTGGCACTGAGCTAGAGCAGCGTATCGCTCCCTAGTGACTTTCTCCCGTCCCACACCTTTGTGGGGTAACCCTTCCCTCCCACATATTCGCAGTATACCCGACCCTCAGCTGTGGGCCTCTAGGGGCATTTGGTGATGAATGGCACGTTGCATACCTTTTCAGAACTTAAGGATACTTTTAGTTTTCCCAATTGGATGTTCTTTAGGTACCTGCAGGTAAGACATGCCTTTCAACATCAGTTTCCCACTCATATCACCCTGGAATCAGATCCAGTGGAACGTTTACTGACGACAAGGGTCCTGATTTCTCCCTTGTCCTAGTTATATTTTCGCCTTACTCTGTCCTCTTCCACTAAATTGACCAAAGTGTTTTTGAAATGGCAACAATATATACCTTCCCTCTCTGAAGAAGATTGGGAGATTTGTGTCTCCTCATATGTCACAAATATACTACAGCTGAAATCTTTACAGCCTATTACACACCACAAAGATTAGCGGTCATCTACCCTGACAGGCCCTCATCTTGTCGGAACCTGGAGGCGTCCTTTATGCATATGGTTTGGTCTTGTCCCTCGCTGCAAAGATTTTAAGAGCAAGTCCTGGGAGATATCAACCAGGTAGCAGGGACAACACTCGAGTTAGACCCTGGGGCTTTGCTGTTAAATATAGTTGACGACTCCACCGTGAGAAAGTATACAAAGTTGTTCCTAATATATGCCACGTATTATGCTCGCAGAGAGGTTTTACTTAAATGGAAAGCTACACTACCACCAACTGTTTCTGCCTGGCGGAATACCCTAAATGCAGTTTTACCTTTGTATAAAATTAGGCTTTTTACAGGAGCTGTCTGTGTCAATTGGACAAGATCTGATCCTTATGGATAGACTCCTGGGGTTCTTTACAGATGGAGATTTCCCCGCCTAGCCCGGAAGCGGACCTCCACCTATAAACACTACATTCCAGCCGGGTTACGCCCAGGCCATATATATTGCCCTTCTTTTATTCTTTCTTTTCTCCCCACCCCCCCGTACATCCCCTTTCCTCTCCCCTTCGGTTTCCCTGCCCTCCCTCCCTTCCCTTTTCCTTTCCCTTTTCCCCCTCTCCCTTCGTCCCTTAATTTCCCTTCTTCTTTACTCTATGCCCCCCTCTCCCCCTATCATCCCTTCTACGCTTCCTACTAGGGATCCCCCCTTTGTTTATATATGGACTCACTGTCTCGGGTGAGCTATTCTCCTGGAATCTGTAAAGCACTCAATCTTAGTGGATTGTCCTGTTGGCTATTGGCTACGTTTGACTGTTTCTCTTTTGTACTGCCTGCATGAGTTACAGTGGAGATCAAAATTTTGGGCACCCCAGGTAAAAATGTGTATTAATGTGCATAACGAAGCCAAGGAAACATGGAAAAATCTCCAAATGGCATCAAATTACAGATTAGACATTCTTATAATATGTCAAAAAAAGTTAGATTTTATTTCCATCATTTACACTTTCAAAATTACAGAAAACAAAAAAATGGCGTCTGCAAAAGTTTGGGCACCCTGCAGAATTTATAGCATGCACTGCCCCTTTTGCAAAGCTGAGACCTGCCAGTGTCATGGATTGTTCTCAATCATCGTCTGGGAAGACCAGGTGATGTCAATCTCAAAGGTTTTAAATGGCCAGACTCATCTGACCTTGCCCCAACAATCAGCACCATGGGTTCTTCTAAGCAGTTGTCTAGAAAACTGAAACTGAAAATAGTTGACGCTCACCAAGCTGGAGAAGGCTATAAGAAGACAGCAAAGCGTTTTCAGATGTCAATATCCTCTGTTCGGAATGTAATTAAGAAATGGCAGTCATCAGGAACAGTGGAAGTTAAAGAAAGATCTGGAAGACCAAGAAAAATATCAGACAGAACAGCTCGCAGGATTGTGAGAAAAGCAATTCAAAACCCACGTTTGACTGCACGATCCCTCCAGAAAGATCTGGCAGACACTGGAGTTGTGGTACACTATTCCACTATAAAGAGATACTTGTACAAATATGGTCTTCATGGAAGAGTCATCAGAAGAAAACCTCTTCTACGTCCTCACCACAAAAATCAGCGTTTGAACTTTGCAAATGAACATATAGACGAGCCTAAGGCATTTTGGAAACAAGTTCTGTGGACCGATGAGGTTAAAATAGAACTTTTTGGCCGTAAGGTATGTTTAGAGAAGAAAGGGCACAGAATTTAATGAAAAGAACCTCTGTCCAACTGTTAAAGGAGCACTAAAGCTTCCCTTTTTTTTACCTAAAAATAACAAACATGTTATACTTACCTCCACTGTGCAGCTCGTTTTGCACACAGTGGCCCCGATCCTGGTCTTCTGGGGTCCCTCGGCGGCTGTCTTGGCTCCTCCCCGCAAGGACTCCACACCATAATGCGAGTGAGCTCGCATGGTGTGGAGTGATTGCGGGCGCGCTCCCGTGATACAGCGGCGGCCATAGCCGCCAACTGTATCACTCGGCCCCGCCCCCCGCGCGCCGCGTCATTGGATGTGATTGACAGCAGCGCCAGCCAATGGCTGCGCTGCTTTCAATCCATCCAGTGTAGCCAATCGGCGGTCAGGCTGAAAAACGAAGAGGATGACGGGGACGAGCGTGGGACTTTCGAGGGGCCAGGTAAGAAAAACGGGGGCTCGGGGGGGGGGGGGGGCGGTATTGTCGAATGTTTTTTCACCTTAATGCATAGGATGCATTAAGGTGAAAAAACATGTAACTTTACTACTCCTTTAAGCATGGGGGTGGGTCAATCATGCTTTGGGGTTGTATTGCAGCCAGTGGCACAGGGAACATTTCACGAGTAGAAGGAAAAATGGATTCTATAAAATTTCAGCAAATTTTGGATGGTAACTTAATGCCATCTGTGAAAAAGCTGAAGTTAAAGAGAGGATGGCTTCTACAAATGGATAATGATCCTAAACACACCTCAAAATCCACGGGGGATTACATCAAGAGGAGTAAACTGAAGGTTATGCCATGGCCTTCACAATCTCCTGACCTCAACAATATTGAAAACCTATGGTTAGACCTTAAAAGAGCAGTGCGTGACAGACAGGCCAGAAATCTCAAAGAACTGGAAGACTTTTGTAAGGAAGAATGGGCAAAGATACCTCACACAAGAATTGAAAGACTCTTGGCTGGCTACAAAAAGAGTTTACAAGCTGTGATACTTGCCAAAGGGAGCAGTACAAGATATTAACTCTGCAGGGTGCCCAAACTTTTGCAGACGCCATTTTTTTGTTTTCTGTAATTTTGAAAGTGTAAATGATGGAAAAAAAATCTAACTTTTTTTGACATATTATAAGAATGTCTAATCTGTAATTTGATGCCATTTGGAGATTTGTCCATCTTTCCTTGGCTTCGTTATGCACATTAATACACATTTTTACCTGGGGTGCCCAAACTTTCGATCCCCACTGTATATGCATGTACACCTATACTTTTCTGTTATACACTGCAAATGCTTATGTTATTGACATGTAGATAGATGTTCAATAAAGTTCATACATTTGTAAAAAAAAACAAAAAACATATACCTGGAAACAAGTACACCTCTTAATTAAGAATCACAAAAAAGGGGAGTTAACCAGATGGCTAGATCACAAAAGCGCTGCAAAGCAAAGCATAAAAAAAATAAAAAAAATAAATTCATGCATTTTAAATAAAAAGAATTAATATAAAGCATACAAAAAACATAAACTATGAGAGGATGACCAGGGTAAATATGTTTGTCAGATATATATATATATATATATATATATATATATATATATATATATATATAAATGTATTTCCTCTTTACTAAACGTATGGGTCAAATATTACAATATTACAAATATTGTCATTCAAAAAACATATAAAATCCTACAGAGACTCTATATCCCTATTCCAAATGACGTTATTGATAAATATTTTGTAGAAACCTTGAGCCAGCCATTGTTTGCCATATATTACATAATTTTCCCACCTAGCCATAAACAAATTGTAAAAAATTCTGCGCTAAGGAAGAATTTAACACATAAAAACAGCCTATACCAAAATCTGTGATACCAAATTAATGTATAAATAAATAAAATAGTGTGACGCTAAATTATTACAACATGATAGAAAATATACCGTAATTACCCACTTCCCGCCCGCCATATAGCAATAAGACGTGCAAAGTGGTTCTGTTATCCTGACCAGACATCATATGACGTGATCAGAATAACCCGCGATCGCGCGTCCGCGGGGGTGGGGAGCGTGGCGATCTTTGATGTGGTGTGTCTGTCTGACACACCGCATCTCTGATCTGGGTAAAGAGTCTCTGACAGAGACTCTTCACCACATGATCAGCTGTGTCCAATCACAGCTAATGACAGTGTAAACAGGAAGAGCCATTTATCTGCTTTTCCACCATTCGCGGCTGCTCTCCTGAGAGGTAAGGTCTGCGCTGATTGATTATCAGCGCAGCCCCCCAGAGGATGCCTACCCAGGACCACCAGGGTTGCCACCCATGGCCACCAGAGATGCTGACCATGGATGCCCACCCAGGGCCACCAGGTATGCCACCCAGGACCACCAGGTAATAACTTTGAAGGTGCCAGTCAGTGCCCCTTCTAGATACCAATCAGTTCCCAGCAGTAAAGCCTGCCAGTGCCTCCTCATCAGTGCTGCCTATCAGTGCCACCCATCTTTGCCCATCAGTGTCGCCTATTAGTGGCCATCAGTGCTGCCTATCAGTGCCACCTATAAGTGCTCATCAGTGCTGCATATTAGTGCCTCATCATCAGTGCCACCTCATCAGTGCCGCCTTATCAATGCCCGTCAGTGCCGCCTTATCAATGCCCGTCAGTGCAGCCTCTTCAGCGACCATCAGGGAAGGAGAACAATTACTTATTTACAAAATTTTATAACAAAAATAAGGAAAAACTTTTTTGCCCCACAATTTTCTGTCTTTTTTTATTTGCTTAGCAAAAGAAAAAAAAACAGCGGTGATCAAATACCACCAAAAGAAAGCTCTATTTGTGGGAATAAAATTATAAAAATTTTGTTTGGGTACAACGCAGCATGACCGCGCAATTGTCATTCAAAGTGCGACAGCGCTGAAAGCTGAAAATTGGTCTGGGCAGGAAGGGGGAAAAGTGCCCAGTATTGAAGTGGTTAAATACTTAAGGACCGGGCCTACAGTATTTTTCAGGATCGGTGTTTACAAATTAAAATCTGTTTTTTTTGTAGAAAATTACTTAGAACCCCCAAACATTATATACATTTTTTTTTAACACCCTAGAGAATAAAATGGCAGTTGTTGCAATACTTTATGTCACACCGTATTTGCGCAGCGGTCTTACAAGCGCACTTTTTTTGGAAAAAATACACTTTTTTGAATGAAAAAATAAGACAACAGTAAAGTTAGCCCAATTTTTTTTTTAGATTGTGAAAGTTAATGTTACGCCGAGTAAATTGATACCCAACATGCCAGACTTCAAAATTGCGCCCGCTCGGGGAATGGCGACAAACTTTTTCCCTTAAAAATCTCCATAGGCAAAGTTTTACTGCGTCAGAATGGCATGGCTAGGCGAAACTACATTACCCGCCCACAGCGTGTACCCGGAGCCGATGTGAGTGCCCGGCGGGCACGATGACCCTCGGGCACTCGCGATCGCTCATGACAGAGCGAGAAGCGGGATCTGTGTGTGTAAACACACAGATCCCGGTTCTCTCAGGGGAGAGGAATATGATCGTGTATTCATACAAAGTATGGACACTGATCTCTCCCTTCCCCTAGTCAGTCCATTCCCCCCTACAGTTAGAACACACACTAGGGAACACAATTAACCCCTTGATCGCCGCCTAGTGTTAACCCCTTCCCTGCCAGTGACATTTATACAGTAATCAGTGCATATTTATAGCACTGATCGCTGTATTGTCAATGGTCCCAAAAATGTGTCAAAAGTGTCCGATCTGTCCGCCACAATATCGCAGTCCCGATAAAAATCGCAGATCGCCGCCATTACTAGTAAAAAAAATTAAATTCCATAAATCTATCCCCTATTTTGTAGATGCTATAACTTTTGCGCAAACCAATCAATATATGCTTATTTATTTTTTTACCAAAAATATGTAGAAGAATAAATATCTTCGTAAACTGAGGAAAGAATTTTTTTTTAAAAATGTGGGATATTTATTATAGCCAAAAGTAAAAGATATTGTATTTTTTTTTCAAAATTGACGCTTTTCTTTTGTTTATAGCGCAAAAAAGAGAGGTGATCAAATACCACCAAAAGACAGCTCTATTTGTGGACCGCGCAATTGTCAGTTAAAGCGACGCAGTGCCGTATCGTAAAAAATTGCCTGGTCATTGAGCAGCCAAATCTTCCGGGACTGAAGTGGTAAATGAATCCTTTACAACCCCTTTAAGTGTGTTATTACTAAGAATTACAGGCCTACAATAAAACGCCAAATTTCTATGCAAAACAATTTACCGCTTTGAGATGCAAAAATCTGACATAATCATACCGCCAGGGTGGCTACGGGCATTGGGCGTTTGACGTCGTTTCCGCCAGTCAATGCTATGGAACCGAGTGGGGGCCATCTTCCCCTCACTTGGCTCCAGGCTGTTCACGTGAGAGGACGCGATCGTCTTTACCGCTACCGGCAGGTCCGGTAAGCGGCGGAGACCCTCAGAGCTCGGCGGGCAATCAGCTGCTTCCAGTGTAGTCCAAGCCTTCTCTAACAGTGCAGAATGAGGAAGTGGACATTCTTACCCGATGTAAGAATTCTAAAGAATACAGCAAGATGAAGACAACAGATATACAAGTAAAACTTATATAAGGAGATTTGAGCTCAGACTAAGTCAGCCAATGACGAAACGCGTCAGTTCGTGACTCCTATTGAACGACCGGAAGTGATGCGAGCGCTCCAAGGACCAGGAACAAGGAAGTCTGCATCACTGCTAACCCGGGCGGCTTCAACGTTGTGGTAACTGGAGCGATCACATTCACAAGTACCATTTATTGTTTGCTTGAGAATTGTTACTTTGGGGTACACATATCTGTATGGGGGGTAATGGGGGATTCAATAAATTTTTTAAACGGGACTTCTCTATATAGCCTTTTTTTCCTCACATGTGATTGCGGACCAAGCAAGAGCAAATTGGTGGAGAGTGCAGTATCATGACAGATGTCTATATTGATTCCATGCTGATTTGATTTTTACATTTGGTGAGTGCATCCCCAAAAGGGGTTTATATCCCCCCACGTGGTGTTCATTCCTTGGTGAAAGGAGCACTGTGTAAAGACTGTCTATCCAACACATCCATCTTCCTCAGCACCATTATTGTTTCCTATGTGGATTACATATAGAAGTCTCTCAAATGGAGATTTGAGGACAGCGCTGCTACAGTGTTATATTGGACTCTTGGACTTTTAGAGTTTTTATTTATGCTGTTTTATTCATGTTTTACTAATTTTAAGTAGCTGCTATTTGCACATTTCTCAGACTATATTACGTTCACTCATTTACTGAATTGTTGATTCCAGAGCACTGACCAGTGCTTTTTTAGGGAGGATTATAAGCACTTTTTTGGTTTATAAAGGAATATTGCTTAATAAATCGCTTTGTGAGTAAAGCCTAGTGCACATGGGCCAAATGTCAGCTGATATTCAGCCCGTGTGTACAGCAGCCAGTCCGACAGAAGCCAGGCATTCAGCCTGGCTTCTGTCAAAGGCTCATGACCAAAAAAGGTCTGCTGACTGGCTCAGTGCTCTTAGCCAATGTCTGAGAGCACTGACCGGAGTGTTTTGGTTGGGGGCCGTCCCCCTGTCAGAACACAATACCTAAGCAGGGAGATTGCTGTACTAACATCGAATTGTTAGTACAATGGCTCTGACCTGAGCTCTCAGTTAAGTGGTGTGTACGAGGCTTAATGCTTTATAACTGGATTTTCGGTATTCACAAAGCCAGTTACTAAGCGTTTGCCAGAAACCATGAATCAGACCGAGACAGAAGTACAGTACACACTTGTTTAATAATAAAAATAAAAAGGTAAACAGAGTAAGCGTAGTCAAAACATAGCCAGAGTTTAGTAACCGAATCGGGTAGTCGGCCAAGCCAATGTCCAAGAGCCAGCGATAAAGGTAGTAGTACAGCAAGCAGGATCTGTAGCCAGAGGGAACTTCAGTCAAGCAGGTCTTCAACAGGAGCACAGGAGAAAGTCTCTTGTGATGTTAACACAGGCGAAGGCAAAGAGCAAATGAACTGGAAGGCTTTAAGTAGGCAGAGCTGACAAGCAGGATCATCAACAGGTGGATCACTGTGGAGAGATGGGAGCTGGCAATTAGCTGACAGCTGAGCTGCCAGCACAGAGAAGGAAGGGCTGAGCCCAGCCCTGACAGCGTTATTCGCAGAGCCAGTTACAAAGGAGTTTTTCTTAATAACTGGCTTTGTGAGTACTCCATTATATTTGGCTTTGTGAGCCATGCTTAATAACGGGCTTTGTAACCACTAATTTAGAAGTTTTAAAAGGGAACTGCACTTTATAACAGGGTTTGGTAACTTGTTTTCTAAAGTAGTAGCTCCCAAACCCTGTTCTAAGGCTACGTTCGCACACGTGTTTAGGCACAATGCAAATGGCTGATTCCTCCTGCTGTTTTTGACACCTGCGAGTAGTTGCCTTTTGTGTGTTCTGAAAGTGCAGGAATCAGGGCTGATCTGAGGTGTAAAGGTGCAGGAATCAGGGCTGATCTGAGGTGTAAAGGTGCAGGAATCCGGGCAGATTTGGGGTGTAAAGGTGCAGGAATTGAGGCTGATCTGGGGTGTAAAGGTGCAGGAATCAGGGCTGATCTGGGGTGTAAAGGTGCAGGAATGAGAGTTGATCTGAGGTGTAAAGGTGCAGGAATTGGGACTGATCTGGGTTGTAAAGGTGCAGGAATTGGGGCTGATCTGAGGAGTGAAGGTGCAGGAATTGGGGCTGATCTGGGGTGTAAAGGTGCAGGAATTGGGGCTGATCTGAGGTGTAAAGGTGCTGGAATTGGGGCTGATCTGAGGTGTAAAGGTGCAGGAATTGGGGCTGATCTAGGGTGTAAAGGTGCAGGAATCAGGGCTGATCTGGGGTGTAAATGTGCAGGAATTGGGGCTGATCTGAGGTGTAAAGGTGCAGGAATTGGGGCTGATCTGGGGTGTAAAGGTGCAGGAATTGGGGCTGATCTGAGGTGTAAAGGTGCAGGAATTGGGGCTGATCTAGGGTGTAAAGGTGCAGGAATTGGGGCTGATCTGAGGTGTAAAGGTGCAGGAATCAGGGCTGATCTGAGGTGTAAAGGTGCAGGAATTGGGGCTGATCTGGGGTGTAAAGGTGCAGGAATTAGGGCTGATCTAGGGTGTAAAGGTGCAGGAATCAGGGCTGATCTGGGGTGTAAAGGTGCAGGAATTGGGGCTGATCTGAGGTGTAAAGGTGCTGGAATTGGGGCTGATCTGGGGTATAAAGGTGCAGGAATCAGGGCTGCTCTGGAGTGTAAAGGTGCAGGAATTGGGGCTGATGTGAAGTGTAAAGGTGCAGGAATTAGGGTTGGTCTGAGGTGTAAAGGTGCAGGAATTGGGGCTGATCTGGGGTGTAAAGGTGCAGGAATTGGGGCTGATCTAGGGTGTAAAGGTGCTGGAAATGGGGCTGATCTGGGATGTAAAGGTGCAGGAATCAGGGCTGCTCTGGAGTGTAAAGGTGCAGGAATTGGGGCTGATCTGAAATGTAAAGGTGCAGGAATTGGGGTTGGTCTGAGGTGTAAAGGTGCAGGAATTGGGGCTGATCTGGGGTGTAAAGGTGCATAAATCAGGGCTGATCTGGGATGTAAAGGTGCAGGAATTGGGGCTGATCTGAGGTGTAAAGGTTCTAGAATTGGGGCTGATCTGGGGTGGAAAGGTGCAGGAATTGGGGCTGATCTGGGGTGTAAAGGTGTAGGAATCAGGGCTGATCTGGAGTGTAAAGGTGCAGGAAATGGGGCTAATCTGGGGTGTAAAGGTGCAGGAATTGAGATTGATCTGAGGTGTAAAGGTGCAGGAATCAGGGCTGATCTGAGGTGTAAAGGTGCAAAAGTCAGTTGATTTCCTACTATTATTCAACTGGTTTACAGCATTTAATTTATAAAGATTCCTTTTCGTGTGAAGTTGACAGTTTTTTGTTTTTTTTATGTATCCGGCACTCTCAATTTCTTTGAAAACATTTTTTGGCACACTATGCCCAAAAGGTTGCCCCTGGATTAGAGCAATCCTCATCTTGTGCTGCTTCATACTATTTTCAGGACTCCACCATCAAAACCTGAGTTAAAGTATGACTAAAAACAGCATCGTATGGCAGCTCTGATCTAAAATGGCCCCAATCTGTCAGATTAAGCTAAAAAAGGTACTGTAATCGAGCCCACACATCCTGGAACCCCAATATCCCCCCGGCTGCTCAGTCTAAAAAATGCCCGGGCCTATTTTTTTGTTCCAGTCCAGGCCTGCTGTGTCTCCCCTGAGGCTGTTCGCTACACTGGGTATATGTGAGGGTTTACATCCACTTTAATGTGCATAAAACTCGGTGTAAAGGTGCAGGAATTGGGGCTGGTCTGGGGTGTAAAGGTGAAGGAATTGGGGATGATCTAGGGCGTAAAGGTGCATGAATCACGGCTGATCTGGGGTGTAAAGGTGCAGGAATTGGGGCTGATCTGAGGTGTAAAGGTGCTGGAATTGGGGCTGATCTGGGGTGTAAAGGTGCAGGAATCAGGGCTGATCTGGGGTGTAAAGGTGCAGGAATTGGGGCTAATCTGGGGTGTAAAGGTGCAGGAATCAGGGCTGATCTGAGGTGTAAAGGTGCAGAAATTGGGGCTGATCTGAGGTGTAAAGGTGCTGGAATTGGGGCTAATCTGAGGTGTAAAGGTGCAGGAATTGGGGCTGATCTAGGGTGTAAAGGTGCAGGAATCAGGGCTGATCTGGGGTGTAAAGGTGCAGGAATTGGGGCTGATCTGAGGTGTAAAGGTGCTGGAATTGGGGCTGATCTGGGGTGTAAAGGTGCAGGAATCAGGGCTGATCTGGGGTGTAAAGGTGCAGGAATTGGGGCTGATCTGAGGTGTAAAGGTGCTGGAATTGGGGCTGATCTGGGGTGTAAAGGTGCAGGAATCAGGGCTGATCTGAAGTGTAAAGGTGCAGGAATTGGGGCTGATCTGAAGTGTAAAGGTGCAGGAATTAGGGCTGATCTGAGGTGTAAAGGTGCTGGAATTGGGGCTGAGCTGGGGTGTAAAGGTGCAGGAATTGGGGCTGATCTGGGGTGTAAAGGTGCAGGAATCAGGGCTGATCTGGAGTGTAAAGGTGCAGGAATTGGGGCTGATCTGGGGTGTAAAGGTGCAGGAATCAGGGCTGATCTGGAGTGTAAAGGTGCAGGAATTGAGATTGATCTGAGGTGTAAAGGTGCAGGAATCAGGGCTGATCTGAGGTGTAAAGGTGCAAAGGTCAGTTGATTTCCTACTATTATTCAACTGGTTTACAGCATTTACTTTATAAAGATTCCTTTTCGTGTGAAGTTGACAGTTTTTTTTTTTATGTATCCGGCACTCTCAATTTCTTTGAAAACATTTTTTGGCACACTATGCCCAAAAGGTTGCCCCTGGATTAGAGCAATCCTCATCTTGTGCTGCTTCATACTATTTTCAGGACTCCACCATCAAAACCTGAGTTAAAGTATGACTAAAAACAGCATCGTATGGCAGCTCTGATCTAAAATGGCCCCAATCTGTCAGATTAAGCTAAAAAAGGTACTGTAATCGAGCCCACACATCCTGGAACCCCAATATCCCCCCGGCTGCTCAGTCTAAAAAATGCCCGGGCCTATTTTTTTGTTCCAGTCCAGTCCTGCTGTGTCTCACCTGAGGCTGTTCGCTACACTGGGTATATGTGAGGGTTTACATCCACTTTAATGTGCATAAAACTCGGTGTAAAGGTGCAGGAATTGGGGCTGGTCTGGGGTGTAAAGGTGAAGGAATTGGGGATGATCTAGGGCGTAAAGGTGCATGAATCAGGGCTGATCTGGGGTGTAAAGGTGCAGGAATTGGGGCTGATCTGAGGTGTAAAGGTGCTGGAATTGGGGCTGATCTGAGGTGTAAAGGTGCAGGAATCAGGGCTGATCTGGGGTGTAAAGGTGCAGGAATTGGGGCTGATCTGAGGTGTAAAGGTGCAGGAATTGGGGCTGATCTGGGGTGTAAAGGTGCAGGAATTGGGGCTGATCTGAGGTGTAAAGGTGCAGGAATTGGGGCTGATCTAGGGTGTAAAGGTGCAGGAATTGGGGCTGGTCTGGGGTGTAAAGGTGCAGGAATTGGGGATGATCTAGGGCGTAAAGGTGCAGGAATCAGGGCTGATCTGGGGTGTAAAGGTGCAGGAATTGGGGCTGATCTGAGGTGTAAAGGTGCTGGAATTGGGGCTGATCTGGGGTGTAAAAGTGCAGGAATTGGGGCTGATCTGGGATGTAAAGGTGCAGGAATTGGGGCTGATCTGAGGTGTAAAGGTGCTGGAATTGGGGCTAATCTGAGGTGTAAAGGTGCAGGAATTGGGGCTGATCTAGGGTGTAAAGGTGCAGGAATCAGGGCTGATCTGGGGTGTAAAGGTGCAGGAATTGGGGCTGATCTGAGGTGTAAAGGTGCTGGAATTGGGGCTGATCTGGGGTGTAAAGGTGCAGGAATCAGGGCTGATCTGAAGTGTAAAGGTGCAGGAATTGGGGCTAATCTGAAGTGTAAAGGTGCAGGAATTAGGGCTGATCTGAGGTGTAAAGGTGCTGGAATTGGGGCTGATCTGGGGTGTAAAGGTGCAGGAATTGGGGCTGATCTGAGGTGTAAAGGTGCTGGAATTGGGGCTGATCTGAGGTGTAAAGGTGCAGGAATTGGGGCTGATCTAGGGTGTAAAGGTGCAGGAATCAGGGCTGATCTGGGGTGTAAAGGTGCAGGAATTGGGGCTGATCTGAGGTGTAAAGGTGCAGGAATTGGGGCTGATCTGGGGTGTAAAGGTGCAGGAATTGGGGCTGATCTGAGGTGTAAAGGTGCAGGAATTGGGGCTGATCTAGGGAGTAAAGGTGCAAGAATTGGGGCTGATCTGAAGTGTAAAGGTGCAGGAATTGGGGTTGGTCTGAGGTGTAAAGGTGCAGGAATTGGGGCTGATCTAGGGTGTAAAGGTGCAGGAATCAGGGCTGATCTGGGGTGTAAAGGTGCAGGAATTGGGGCTGATCTGGGGTGTAAAGGTGCAGGAATTGGGGCTGATCTAGGGTGTAAAGGTGCAGAAATCAGGGCTGATCTGGGATGTAAAGGTGCAGGAATTGGGGCTGATCTGAGGTGTAAAGGTGCTGGAATTGGGGCTGATCTGGGGTGTAAAGGTGCAGGAATCAGGGCTGATCTGAAGTGTAAAGGTGCAGGAATTGGGACTGATCTGGGGTGTAAAGGTGCAGGAATCAGGGCTGATCTGAGGTGTAAAGGTGCAGGAATTGGGGCTGATTTGAGGTGTAAACGTGCTGGAATTGGGGCTGATCTGGGGTGTAAAGGTGCAGGAATCAGGGCTGATCTGAAGTGTAAAGGTGCAGGAATTGGGGCTGATCTGAAGTGTAAAGGTGCAGGAATTAGGGCTGATCTGAGGTGTAAAGGTGCATAAATTGGGGCTGATCTGGGGTGTAAAGGTGCAGGAATTGGGGCTGATCTAGGGTGTAAAGGTGCAGGAATCAGGGCTGATCTGAGGTGTAAAGGTGCTGGAATTGGGGCTGATCTGGGGTGTAAAGGTGCAAGAATCAGGGCTGATCTGAAGTGTAAAGGTGCAGGAATTAGGGCTGATCTGAGGTGTAAAGGTGCATAAATTGGGGCTGATCTGGGGTGTAAAGGTGCAGGAATTGGGGCTGATCTAGGGTGTAAAGGTGCAGGAATCAGGGCTGATCTGAGGTGTAAAGGTGCTGGAATTGGGGCTGATCTGGGGTGTAAAGGTGCAAGAATCAGGGCTGATCTGAAGTGTAAAGGTGCAGGAATTAGGGCTGATCTGAGGTGTAAAGGTGCATAAATTGGGGCTGATCTGGGGTGTAAAGGTGCAGGAATTGGGGCTGATCTAGGGTGTAAAGGTGCAGGAATCAGGGCTGATCTGAGGTGTAAAGGTGCTGGAATTGGGGCTGATCTGGGGTGTAAAGGTGCAAGAATCAGGGCTGATCTGAAGTGTAAAGGTGCAGGAATTGGGGCTGATCTGAAGTGTAAAGGTGCAGGAATTAGGGTTGGTCTGAGGTGTAAAGGTGCAGGAATTGGGGCTGATCTGGGGTGTAAAGGTGCAGGAATTGGAGCTCATCTGGGGTTTAAAGGTGCAGGAATTGGGGCTGATCTAGGGTGTAAAGGTGCAGAAATCAGGGCTGATCTGGGATGTAAAGGTGCAGGAATTGGGGCTGATCTGAGGTGTAAAGGTGCTAGAATTGGGGCTGAGCTGGGGTGTAAAGGTGCAGGAATTGGGGCTGATCTGGGGTGTAAAGGTGCAGGAATCAGGGCTGATCTGGAGTGTAAAGGTGCAGGAATTGGGGCTGATCTGGGGTGTAAAGGTGCAGGAATTGAGATTGATCTGAGGTGTAAAGGTGCAGGAATCAGGGCTGATCTGAGGTGTAAAGGTGCAAAGGTCAGTTGATTTCCTACTATTATTCAACTGGTTTACAGCATTTACTTTATAAAGATTCATTTTCGTGAGAAGTTGACAGTTTTTTTTTTTTTATGTATCCGGCACTCTCAATTTCTTTGAAAACATTTTTTGGCACACTATGCCCAAAAGGTTGCCCCTGGATTAGAGCAATCCTCATCTTGTGCTGCTTCATACTATTTTCAGGACTCCACCATCAAAACCTGAGTTAAAGTATGACAAAAAACAGCATCGTATGGCAGCTCTGATCTAAAATGGCCCCAATCTGTCAGATTAAGCTAAAAAAGGTACTGTAATCGAGCCCACACATCCTGGAACCCCAATATCCTAATATTCCCCCCCCCCCCCCGGCTGCTCAGTCTAAAAAATGCCCAGGCCTATTTTTTTGTTCCAGTCCAGGCCTGCTGTGTCTCACCTGAGGCTGTTCGCTACACTGGGTATATGTGAGGGTTTACATCCACTTTAATGTGCATAAAACTCTAATATAAATTAATGATAAAAATCTAAATTCGTAAGGTGCAAGAATGCTAAATCAATGCAAATTTACATTTCATTAAAAATACACCAACATAATAAAATTAGTGTGTTAAAAAAAACAATATTCAAATCCTATAAACAAATAATAAGTCCCAATTCATGAATTAACAAATGTAAAAAGTAGGTAATTTATATACAACATCCCAGGTGTATAGTCCCATATCAAAGTGCAAGTGAATGGCACTCTTATCCAATAAATATAAGCAACCCAAGAAATAGATAGTTGTTACTTCAAATGCTGATTACCACAATGATATCACCCGTGATATATAAGATAAGGTTGGCTCCTTACCAGATAGCGTGGACCATATTAAATAGTCAGCAACGCATTTAAAATAACCAGGATGTCTTTCTGTCACTCCTCATCCCCTTTGCTGCAAACTCTCCCAGCAATGTAAAATGTAATGCAAAGCAAGAAAACGACATCTCATAGCACAATATGTTTAAAAAATCTATATTTAAAAGATGCACAGAGAGGTTTCCCGAACAGGCAATCTCCAAACACTGGTGTCAGATAGCGTAAAGGTGTCGCCTGTAGGCCTTGCCCGACGCACGTTTCGTCAAAACCAAAAATAATTGTGAGACATGGCAAAATCAATCAAATCCAAAATAAATTGTTGTTGTGCACTGTATGCAGAATGTAGTCTACCTTATGGAAAACAGGTAAGTGCTAAGTGCTGGCTTGCTGAGAGTTAGATTCTCCTACAGTGCACAGATTTATTTATTATAATTGTCGCACCGATCAGTAACAATCTATACATCTAATTCCTGCCAATGAGAAGAGAAAGGGGGCAGTTCTGTTGAGTTGATCCCACAACAAACCTCTTGATCTGGCATTTGGCAGGGACCAGGAGCGCCAGCGGGGGACCTGAGGAAAGGAGGATTTTTTTAAAGAAAAAACTTGCCATTATTATCCCTTTATTAATGATGTGTAAGCTCAGATTAAATATATTGCAGCAGCTCCAAAATACAATCAAAAATAATGGGTATGCTGATTAGGGATGAGCCGAACACCCCCGGGTTCGGTTCGCACCAGAACCTTCGAACGGACCGAAAGTTCGCGCGAATTTTCGAACCCTATTCGTTATAATGGACGCGAACGTTCGAAATCAAAATTGCTAATTACAACGGCCAATATGCATGTTAATGTTATAAAACAGGTTTGGGGACCCGGGTCCTGCCCCAGAGGACATATATCAATGCAAAAAGAAATTTTAAAAACTAAAGTTTTTTCGGGAGCAGTCATTTTAATGATGCATAAAGTGAAAAAAAAAAAGTGAAATTTTCCTTTAAATATGGTACCTGGGGGGTGTCTAAAGTATGCCTGTGAAGTGGCATGTGTTTCCCGTGTTTAGAACTGTCCTTGCACAAAATGACATTTGTAAAGGAAAAAAAGAAGCCATTTAAAACCACTTGCGGCTTTAATGTCATGTCTTGTCCTGGCCGCCATATGGCTGAAAATCCTTGAGAAAAATGGCATGGCTACCCCATCACCCCCCCCCCACCCCAGCCCCTTTGGGTCTTGTATGGATACTAAGGGGGACCCCGCACCCAAAATAAAACCCTATACCTACAACCCTATATACTCTGAACAGCAGTATATAGGTGGTGCAAACAAGACATGGACTGTAGGTTTGTTCTTAAGTAGAATCTGAACAGGTACATTATGAAGTGTAGCTACATCCCAAAAAAATCAATTTTTAAGCTTTTTGGAGAACATAGGGAGGGGTTATCACCCCTGTAACATTTGCTGTCTTTGCACATCTGTTCAGAACATGTCACCTCACTTTCCGTCCCAATGACAAATGTTTTTGGAAAAGTGGGGTTTTAATTGAAACAAGGATTGGTGATAAAGCATCAGTAGAGAGGAGATACCTTTTTCCCAAATTAAATCTAACAGGATAGAATTTTCCTTCCTAGGGGTAGATTTCCTCTCACTTCCTGTTTTCTCTTGCCGTTTGCAAGTAGGAGTCGTTTGTAAGTTGGATGTTTGAAAGTAGGGGCCTGCCGTATATACTCTGCAGAAATTTGCCCTATTAGATGTTGGTGTAGCCACAAGACTGGTGGGCACAGGAATGGGCCCTGCTGTGAGTTAATAGATCAAGATTTGTACTTGCATGCACCTGTTGAACCGGGCAGAAAAATTGGGCCTTTGGTGGTGGTGGTGGTGGTGGTGGACGGTGTTGCCACAAGACTGTAAGCCCTCACAGTTACTCTTGGTGGGTGCAGGAATGGGCCCTGCTGTGAGTTATTAGATCAAGATTTGTAATTGCATGCACCTGTTGAACAGGGCAGAAAAATTGGGCCTTTGGTGGTGGTGGTGGTGGTGGACGGTGTTGCCACAAGACTGTAGGCCCTCATAGTTACTCTTGGTGGGCGCAGGAATGGGCCCTGCTGTGAACTATTAGATCAAGATTTGTAATTACACGCCCCTGTTAAACAGGGGCTGAAAAATTGTGCCTTAGGCATTGGTGCTGGTGCCACAACACTGCAACCCCTCACAGATACTGTACTTGGAGCACAGCAGTCACACCTGTTGCGAAGCATCTTTTTAAAAAATTGTAATTACACGCCCCTGTTATACAGGGGCTGAAAAATTGTGCCTTAGGCACTGGTGCTGGTGCCACAACACTGCAACCCCTCACAGATACTGTACTCTGAGCACAGCAATGAGACCTGTTGCAAAGCATTGCCTAAAAATTGTAATTACACGCCCCAACAGGGGCTGAAAAATTGTGCCTTAGGCACTGGTGCTGGTGCCACAACACTGCAACCCCTCACAGATACTGTACTCTGAGCACAGCAGTCACACCTGTTGCGAAGCATCTTTTTAAAAAAATTTAATTACACGCCCCTGTTATACAGGGGCTGAAAAATTGTGCCTTAGGCACTGGTGCTGGTGCCACAACACTGCAACCCCTCACAGATACTGTACTCTGAGCACAGCAATGAGACCTGTTGCAAAGCATTGCCTAAAAATTGTAATTACACGCCCCAACAGGGGCTGAAAAATTGTGCCTTAGGCACTGGTGCTGGTGCCACAACACTGCAACCCCTCACAGATACTGTACTCTGAGCACAGCAGTCACACCTGTTGCGAAGCATCTTTTTAAAAAATTGTAATTACACGCCCCTGTTATACAGGGGCTGAAAAATTGTGCCTTAGGCACTGGTGTGGTGGCATGGATCATTGAGGAGGAGGAAGAGGATAGTCAGTGAACATAACAGGACAGTCACTCAGCATCAGCATAGGCAGTCTTGAAGGGATGTGACATTATAAATTATTCCGTTATATCCGCTTCAGGTGTCTGGTAGCTGGTGGTGATCCAAGACTGATTCATTTTTATGAAGGTCAGTCGATCAACCGAGTCGGTGGACAGGCGCACCCTATGATCGGTGACAAATCCTCCAGCAGCACTGAATGTGCGTTCGGAAAGAACGCTGGATGCAGGACAGGCCAGTAGCTCAATTGCATACTGTGCAAGCTCTGGCCAGTGATCCATCCTCAGGACCCAGTAAGCCAGAGGATTTT
Source organism: Rana muscosa (assembly GCA_029206835.1). Classification (NCBI taxonomy): domain Eukaryota; kingdom Metazoa; phylum Chordata; class Amphibia; order Anura; family Ranidae; genus Rana; species Rana muscosa. The sequence continues at coordinate 257,572,131 of CM055124.1, read as the reverse complement.
CGGTGGGAAAGGTGTCCAAGTCTGACCTTGCCCCTAGGTATTCCTGCACCATGTATATCAGACGCTGGCGATGGTTGCTGGAACCGATCATACCTTGGGGCTGCGGACTAAAAAATTGTCTGAACGCATCGGTCAGACGTCCACCTTCCCCACCGCTCCTTCTGCTACTGACCGAAGCCTCAGCAACTTGTCGTCCAGGACCAGGAGTTTGTAACCTCCCAGTTTCTGGGAACGCGTTGCACAGACCTTTCTGCAAGGCCTCCCTGAGATGTCTCATCCTCTGCTCCCTCTGCGACGGCAAGATAAGGTCCGCAACCTTACCCTTGTACCGTGGATCAAGGAGAGTGGCCAGCCAGTAATGGTCACTCTCCTTGATCCGAAGAACACGAGGATCCTTCCGCAGGCTTTGCAGGATCAGGGAGGCCATGCAGCGTAGGTTAGCTGAGGCATTCGGTCCGGAGTCTTCTGGGTCACTGAGGATGACATGATCGCCAGCCACCTCCTCCCAGCCACGTACAAGTCCACTGGTTTGTTGGGACTGTACATCATCCCTAAAAGACTGCTGCTGCTGATGCTGAGTGCCAGGCTCCACCTCCATGCTCACACAATCCTCCTCCTCCTCCTCCTCCTCCTCCTCCTCCTCCTCCTCTTCCTGTGTGATGGGTGGGACAGAAGGAACATTGTCTGGATAAAGGGGGCCTTGAGAGACAAGGAAGTCCTCCTCTTCCTGCCTCTGTTCTGCCTCAAGTGCCCTGTCCATTATCCCACGCAGCGTATGCTCCAACAGGTGGACAAGAGGTACAGTGTCACTGATGCATGCACTGTCACTGCTCACCATCCTCGTGGCCTCCTCAAATGGTGAGAGGACAGTGCATGCATCCCTGATCATGCTCCACTGGCGTGGGGAAAAAAAGCCAAGCTCCCCTGACCCTGTCCTGGTGCCGTAGTCGCAAAGGTACTCATTCATGGCCCTCTGCTGCGTGTGCAGTCGCTGCAGCATGGCCAACGTTGAGTTCCACCTGGTGGGCATGTCACATATTAGGCGGTTCTTGGGCAGGTTCAGCTCCTTTTGCAGCTCAGTCAGCCGAGCACTGGCATTATAAGATCGGCGGAAATGCACACAGACTTTCCTGGCCTGCCTCAGGACATCCTGTAAGCCTGGGAACCTGCCCAAGAACCGCTGCACCACCAGGTTGAGGACGTGAGCCATACAGGGCACATGGGTGAGCTGCCCCTGTCGCAGGGCGGAGAGGAGGTTGGTGCCATTATCAGAAACGACCATTCCTGGCTTAAGCTGGCGTGGCGTCAACCACCTCTCGGCCTGCCCCTGCAGAGCTGCCAGAACCTCTGGCCCAGTGTGGCTCCTGTCCCCCAAACACACCAGCGCAAGCACGGCATGGCATCTTTTTGCCTGCGTACTCGCGTAGCCCCTTGTACGCCTACGGAGCACCGCTGGTTCCGAGGACAGAGCACTCGAAGAGGACATGGAGGAAGAAGAAGAGGAGGGGGTGGAGGAGAGAGGTGTGTCACAACCAGTAGTAGCATTTTGGAGGCGTGGTGGCGGAACAACCTCCAACACTACTGCACCTTGTCCTGCATCCCTCCCAGCTACCAATAGAGTGACCCAATGGGCCGTGAAAGAAAGATAACGTCCCTGTCCATGCCTGCTGGACCATGAGTCAGCGGTAATATGCACCTTACCGCTGACCGCCCTGTCCAGCGAGGCATGGACATTGCCTTCCACATGCCAGTAGAGAGACGGAATCGCCTTCCGTGAGAAAAAGTGGCGTTTGGGAACCTGCCACTGAGGAACCGCACATTGAACAAACTCACGGAAGGGGGCCGAGTCTATCAACTGAAAAGGCAGCAGTTGAAGTGCTAGCAATTTAGCCAAGCTAGCATTCAACCGCTGGGCATGTGGATGGCTGGGAGTATACTTCTTTCGACGGTCCAGCAGCTGGGGCAGGGAAATTTGCCTGCTACAATCGGACGTCGGTGTACTGCAAGTACTTGGTTGTGACACACCTAATTCTACACCTTCAGTCCTCTCAGAGCAGCTTTCAGAGAGGACTGAAGATATAGTGGGGATGGAGATCCCAGCTGATGAGGAGCAAGGAGAGGTCCGCTTTGTTCTTTGGTGTGGGTCTTTTATGTGTGCTTGCCAACGAGCTGCATGGCAGGTCGACATATGTCTGCTCATGCTTGTGGTGCCCAAGCGGCTGATGTTTTGGCCACGCGAGATACGCTTGAGACAAATATTGCAAATAGCAGTGGTGCGATCTGATGCACTCGTCTCAAAAAAGGCCCACACCAAAGAACTTTTGTGATAACGTGCAGAGGCAGCGCCCTGCACAGGCGGAGCTCTGCGGTGTGGTACAGTTGCTGTGCTGGCCTCTAGCTGGCCTCCAGGGGGCATCCTGCCTCGTTGGACATGTGACGCTGCATCCTCCTCCTCCTCCTCCTCTCTCCCTTCAGGCACCCACGTGGAGTCAGTGACCTCATCATCCCCTCCCTCTTCACCACTAGAGCAAACCTGGCAGTAAGCTGCAGCTGGTGGAACACTACTGCCAGATTGCTGTCCTTCAGCATCCCCTCTCTCTGCGCGCACACTACTGACTTCCTCAAGCTGGGTATCATCATCCGAGCCTTCGAATCGTTGGGCATCCTCCTGGAGCATGTACCCAACACTGTGCTCAAACAGTTCGGGGGACTCCTCAGGAGGACATGGTGGGTCTAGGGAAGGGGTGGCTGATGATGCCATTGAGTACGCGTTGGCAGCTGCTCTGCCAGTACCCTGAGCCTGGGTGAGAGAGGATGAGGAGGATGAGGAGGGCTTGGTCATCCATTCTACCAAGCCTTCGGCATGATGCGGCTCCACATGTCCAGCTGCCGAAAACAAAGACAAGCGTGTCCCATGGCCACGTGCTGATGACGATGCACGACCACGTCCACGGCCAGCACTGTTGTCTCTAGAAACAGAGCCTGCCTGCCCTGTGTTCTTGCCTCGGCACGCTCTGCCTCTCCTTGGCGGTCTTCCAGCCATTGTAGTCGGTAGTGTATATAGTATAAAAAATAGAACTCCTATGTGTGCTCACAACACACTGTAGGTCCTATGGGTGCTGACACTAACACACTATAGGTACTATGTGTGCTGCTGACAAGAAAATATAGGAGCTCTGTTTGCTGCCACTAACACACTAGAAGTCCTATGGGTGCTGCTGAGAAGAAAATATAGGAGCTCTGTTTGCTGCCACTAACACACTAGAAGTCCTATGGGTGCTGCTGAGAAGAAAATATAGGAGCTCTGTTTGCTGCCACTAACACACTAGAAGTCCTATGGGTGCTGCTGAGAAGAAAATATAGGAGCTCTGTGTGATGCCACTAACACACTAGAAGTCCTATGGGTGCTGCTGAGAAGAAAATATAGGAGCTCTGTTTGCTGCCACTAACACACTAGAAGTCCTATGGGTGCTGCTGAGAAGAAAATATAGGAGCTCTGTTTGCTGCCACTAACACACTAGAAGTCCTATGGGTGCTGCTGAGAAGAAAATATAGGAGCTCTGTTTGCTGCCACTAACACACTAGAAGTCCTATGGGTGCTGCTGAGAAGAAAATATAGGAGCTCTGTTTGCTGCCACTAACACACTAGAAGTCCTATGGGTGCTGCTGAGAAGAAAATATAGGAGCTCTGTTTGCTGCCACTAACACACTAGAAGTCCTATGGGTGCTGCTGAGAAGAAAATATAGGAGCTCTGTGTGATGCCACTAACACACTAGAAGTCCTATGGGTGCTGCTGAGAAGAAAATATAGGAGCTCTGTTTGCTGCCACTAACACACTAGAAGTCCTATGGGTGCTGCTGAGAAGAAAATATAGGAGCTCTGTTTGCTGCCACTAACACACTAGAAGTCCTATGGGTGCTGCTGAGAAGAAAATATAGGAGCTCTGTGTGATGCCACTAACACACTAGAAGTCCTATGGGTGCTGCTGAGAAGAAAATATAGGAGCTCTGTTTGCTGCCACTAACACACTAGAAGTCCTATGGGTGCTGCTGAGAAGAAAATATAGGAGCTCTGTTTGCTGCCACTAACACACTAGAAGTCCTATGGGTGCTGCTGAGAAGAAAATATAGGAGCTCTGTTTGCTGCCACTAACACACTAGAAGTCCTATGGGTGCTGCTGAGAAGAAAATATAGGAGCTCTGTGTGATGCCACTAACACACTAGAAGTCCTATGGGTGCTGCTGAGAAGAAAATATAGGAGCTCTGTTTGCTGCCACTAACACACTAGAAGTCCTATGGGTGCTGCTGAGAAGAAAATATAGGAGCTCTGTGTGATGCCACTAACACACTAGAAGTCCTATGGGTGCTGCTGAGAAGAAAATATAGAAGCTCTGTTTGCTGCCACTAACACACTAGAAGTCCTATGGGTGCTGCTGAGAAGAAAATATAGGAGCTCTGTTTGCTGCCACTAACACACTAGAAGTCCTATGGGTGCTGCTGAGAAGAAAATATAGGAGCTCTGTTTGCTGCCACTAACACACTAGAAGTCCTATGGGTGCTGCTGAGAAGAAAATATAGGAGCTCTGTTTGCTGCCACTAACACACTAGAAGTCCTATGGGTGCTGCTGAGAAGAAAATATAGGAGCTCTGTTTGCTGCCACTAACACACTAGAAGTCCTATGGGTGCTGCTGAGAAGAAAATATAGGAGCTCTGTGTGATGCCACTAACACACTAGAAGTCCTATGGGTGCTGCTGAGAAGAAAATATAGGAGCTCTGTTTGCTGCCACTAACACACTAGAAGTCCTATGGGTGCTGCTGAGAAGAAAATATAGGAGCTCTGTTTGCTGCCACTAACACACTAGAAGTCCTATGGGTGCTGCTGAGAAGAAAATATAGGAGCTCTGTGTGATGCCACTAACACACTAGAAGTCCTATGGGTGCTGCTGAGAAGAAAATATAGGAGCTCTGTTTGCTGCCACTAACACACTAGAAGTCCTATGGGTGCTGCTGAGAAGAAAATATAGGAGCTCTGTTTGCTGCCACTAACACACTAGAAGTCCTATGGGTGCTGCTGAGAAGAAAATATAGGAGCTCTGTTTGCTGCCACTAACACACTAGAAGTCCTATGGGTGCTGCTGAGAAGAAAATATAGGAGCTCTGTTTGCTGCCACTAACACACTAGAAGTCCTATGGGTGCTGCTGAGAAGAAAATATAGGAGCTCTGTTTGCTGCCACTAACACACTAGAAGTCCTATGGGTGCTGCTGAGAAGAAAATATAGGAGCTCTGTGTGATGCCACTAACACACTAGAAGTCCTATGGGTGCTGCTGAGAAGAAAATATAGGAGCTCTGTTTGCTGCCACTAACACACTAGAAGTCCTATGGGTGCTGTTGGGGTGCAATGCTGTGCTAACAGCACTGCGGTTGGTACTACTGCAATACTGTACTAACAGTAAGCACGCACCAGACTAATCCCCAGCAGCAGCTAATAACACACTAACTGTGCAATCAGCAGCAATGAACGATCAATGACTTAGGTAGCAATGGTTTAGCAAAGAAATAGCCAATGGTTTAGCAAAGAAGAGCAAATCTTTCAGTATCAAGCAAAGACAGAATCAGCAGACTAATCTCTCCTAAAGCCGGAACTCATGTGACCGGGGCCGATGGCGTGGCGGCCTTTTAAATGGTGGGGCGTGTACTAAAGCCCCTGAGCTGTAATTGGCTACAGCCGTCCTGCCTGTAGCCAATTATTGCTCTCCGAGTTTCGGGCGCTGTGATTGGCCAAGCATGCGGGGTCACAGTGCATGCTTGGCCAATCATCAGCCAGCAATGCACTGCGCCGGCCGCGCCGGCCGCAATGCATTGCGGGGCCGCTCGCATCACACGAATGTGATGCGAACGGCCCAAATAGTTCTGGGCTCGACGAGCGAGCGAACGCCCGATGCTCGATTCGAACATGGGTTCGAATCGAGCACCGGGCCCATCTCTAATGCTGATAAGTATACTAGGTTGTGCACCATGAGTCCTAGCTTAGATGTTCAGATGGCATGGCTCAAACAGCATGAATAAAGCAAACATCATCCTGAAACAACTGTCAATGAGCAGTGAAACTGGTCAAGATTTGCAAGATGTCTGATGTTTATCTGATGTTTGCTTTATTCATGCTGTTTTATATTGTTGCAGTTATTTTAACCACCTGCCTGTGTACTTGAAGAGCCTGTAGATAGAGACAAGTTTTTTGGGGCAGAAGAAAGCAAGACATAATATATAATATATTTTATGGGGCTGTTTTACTAAAGGCAAATAGGCTGTGCACTTTGCATTTGCAGTCGTGCTCTTCAAGGGCATTAGTTACGCAGCTTAGTAAATGAGGGGCAGCTCTGCTGACTTCCATCATTCAATCATGTGCAAGCAAAAATGCTGTTTTTTTTTTTTCTTGCATGTGATTGGGTATTCCTGGCAAAGTGAAGCTTCCCCTCATTTACTAAGCTCTGGAGCAAATGTGCTTGCAGAGTGAAACTGCATTTGTAGAATGTACCCTCTATTTGCCTTTAGTAAATCAGCCCTATCATATAGTTTATCTATCTATCTATCTTTCTATCTGACCTTGATACCCACTTTTTAATATGTATATATAAGAGGTTGGTGACCATAAGCCCTTAGACAAAGGGAATGTGGAAGGTAGGGTAAGCTGGAATGCGCTGTTGTCAGAATGATAGCATTGAACACAAACAGACTGTCAGTTTGTGAAAAAAAGATACTAGATTTCATAAATGTTTTTGTCCATAATGTACTTTGCAAAACATGTAGTTATTGTTATGCTACATCCTGTGCAGCAACAAGTAAGTATACATTCTCTGAATGAAAAGTGTTAAGAGTGGCTGAAACTTGGATGACATCCCTCGAAACCTGCCGAGGTTCAATGCGCGGTGTGCTGTCACTCAGGGCTGACTGATTGTGTCACACTTCTTTGCCAGAACGATTAATACTTCTGTGTTGTACTGTTTATGCCTCACTACCTAGCAACTCTGCATTGTTTTTTTTCTCACCGGCTACACTCATACTAACCTCAGCTTTGTGTCTTTCATTTGGTCACATCTGGCAATTACAAAAATAGAAGAAAGAAAGTTGTTTAGAAGTACAGAGACAAATCATTTCAGGAATGCTGCTGATTGACATTTTGTTAATTTATTTATATTGGAGAAATTACATACTATTTCAATAAATGATTAAAGAGTACCTCCACTTTTGTTGGGAAAAAAACATTCCCCTCTGGGTGATCTATGTACTGTACATTGCAAGGATTATAACAACCTTTGTTGCAGAATCCTACCTTTTGTTATTCTGAAGAAATCCATGTGTGTTTCTCTGTGCCTCTGTACTAAGTGGGTCTAATGGGAGTGGTTTCATAATTAACTGTCAGGTGTGCAGCTGCAGGGCACTAATGAGGAAATCTGCTGGACCTGCATTCTTTTAGACGTGCTCCTATTGAAAGTATCGCTCCAAAAATGACATTTTTGTTACAGGGGATGTCTGAAATCTGACTTGTATCTTAGGCAGACTTCTGGGAAAATTGGTGAGCAAATCACACAAGCAGGAAATTATGTTTCTGGGGAGTGGTCAGTACACACTCTGTGTACAGAACAACTCCAGGTAGCCATATTGCAATGCATTCTCAGAAAATTACAGTGGCTGCAGATTGAAAAGGAAAGGTATGTTTTAATAACATTCAATAACAATATGATTAGTGTCGCAATTATATGTGCTATATTATTTTTTCTTTATTTGCAATTTTTTTCCCCCACGAAAGTGGAGTTACCCTTTAAAGAGACCCTGTCACCAACTTAACAAATTGCAGGTAAAAGTATTTTAAATGCTTCCTCCTGGTGTTTTTCCTTTTTTATAATTTACTGTATTTATCGGCGTATAACATGCACCCTAACGTTAAGGTGGAAGTTTCAGGAAAAAAAACTTTCCACAGCCCCCTGCGTTTAACACGCAGCACAGTTTACCCTCTATTTTCAGGGTAAAAAAGTGAGTGTTATACGCCAATAAATACAGTATTTTTTTTACTTACAATGTCTCTGATCTTGCTAGAAAATTTGACTGCTCCAGAAAGAGTCAATTTCCTAGAAGAGAACCCTTCCTCCTTGTACGTCATAGCCCTCTCCTTTCCTGAAAGTGTCTAATTACTCTCTGTGCTGGCCCAACTGCTCTGTCCCTCCCATCACCTTACTATATAATATTTATGTAGTTGCCTGGGGTTGAGTGGAGGGGAATACTATAGATTGTAACTTGAGTGAGAGCTCCAAGTCTGCTTGGGTTGCTGACATCACATCACAGAGCCCAGCAGCAGTCTCAGGACTTTTGGATGAGGCATTTACAGGTAAATAACATGTCTAAAATGTATTAAATGCACATACAGTGGGCATAGAAAAGAATCACCCCCTTTAAAATAATCACATTTTGTTGCTTTGCAGCCTGAAATGAAGACAGATACAGTTTTTGTTTTATCATCCAAGTTAAAGATATAACACCAACATGTCAGAAAAACAAAAAAAAACTAAAACAGAATCACTGAGTTGGAAAAGGGATCACCCCCTTGTGTCAGTATTTTGTTGAACCACCTTTTGCTTTAATTGCAGCCTTTAGTCTGTTGGGACATGTCTCTACTAACTTTGCACATCTAAACTTTGCAATATTTCCCACTCTTATTTTCAGAACTGTTCAAGTTTATTTAAATTTGATGGTGACTGTTTGAGGACTGCAGTCTTCAAGTCATTCCACAGATTTTCAATAGGTTTTAAGTCTGGGCTCTGAATAGGCCATGCAAGGACATTCACCTTTTTCTCCTTCAACCACTGTGTGGTCATTTTTGCTGTGTTCTTTGGGTCAATGTCATGTTGGAAGGTAAACCTTCTACCCATTGACAACTTCCTGGATGAGGGCAGCAGATTTTCCTCAAGAATATGACGGTATTTTGCCCTATCCATTTTTACTTCTGTTTCAATGGTTTTTTATTAATCTCCATTTTTACTTCTATCCTGACAAGTGCACCAGTCCCTGCTGCAAAGAAACACCCCATAACAGGATATTACAACCTCCATGACTTACTGTAGGAATGGCAATTATTTGGATGGTGAGCTGTATTGGATTTCCGCCAGACATATTGTTGGGTGTTGAGGCCAAATAATTAAATTTTAGTCTCATCTGACCATAACATCTTTTTCCATGTGGCTTTAGAATCTTCAAGGTGCGTTTTTGCAAAGCTTAGTTGTGACTGCATGTGGCCTTTCTTGCAAAGTGGATATTTTCTTGAAACACTGCCATATAAGCCACATTTGTGGAGAATTTGTGATAATGTTGTCACATGCACACATGACCACTCTTTGTCATAAATTCCTGCAACTGCTTCAGAGTTGCTCTAGCCCTCTTGGTAGCCTCTCTAACCAGTTTGCTCCTGGCTCTTTCATCCAGTTTGGAGCGATGTCCTGATCCAGGGAGGTTCTGTGTTGTACCAAATACCTTCCACTTATTAATAATAGACTTCTCTGTGCTTCTAGGCATTGATAAAGCCTTTGGGAAATGTTTTTGTATCTGTAGCGGGTGCCCCGTTTCTTTCGTGGCCTTGTCAAGCTGACAGCCGTGAGTGCACATGCTCTCCTGAGTGAAGAGAGAGCCTGCCAGTCCCTGCGGGGGATTTCTCCACCCCTCCCTTTTTTCTCCTCACTGACTTGCACAGGCATTCACCCGCTCATAAGACATAAGAGAACGTTTTCTGCTCTCCTCCTGCCTGGACTCAAAGGGCCAATTTGAGTAAAGGTAACCAATCCGGTATAGACTGCCATATTGTGATTTATTGCTATTAAAGTGTTGCCTCTGTTCTTGGGGTTATTCGCAGTTGTGGAACCCCCTGAAAGCACCCTGACTATAGTATTGAGCTATATTGCTCTTGATCTAAATTCTTACAGTTCAGTTAATTTACTTGATATATATTGCTATTGTTTGTTACATTTCCACAGAAGCTTCACAGTAAGACCCGGTTCACACCAGGGCGGCGCGACGCTGCACGACTTGTGGGGGCGACCTCGGCGGCGCGATCTCAAGATGACTTGAAACGCCCGCCGAGGCGATTTGCATAAGACTTCTGTATAGAAGTCAATGCAGGTCGCCTTGGGTCGCCCCCAAATGTAGTACAGGAACCTTTTTCTAAGTCCGAGCGACCTGAGTCGCTCTTACTTAGAACGGTTCCATTGAAAAGCGTGGGACGCGACTTGTCAGGCGACTGAGTCGCCTGACGAGTCGCCCTGGTGTGAACCGGCTCTAAAGACAATTCTGTGTTTTATCATAACGTGTGTGTTTTCATTGGTCCTTGCACTTACACTATTGCCAGATGTACCAGAGGGGATTAGACTGTTCTTAGGGTTGTGGAGCAGAGTATGGAACCAAACAAGTGGCTCCTGCGGGGGTAGCGCTACATATCCATATGCCGCCTGTCCACAACTTCATCCTGGAGATCTTTTGACAGTGCCCTGCCACCCATAATTGATTGTTTGCTTCAGTTGCACTACCAGGTACTGAAATGTTCAACTAGTAAATTACATCTTTGTTATAAGGCTTCTGAATGATTTTTTATTTTTTTAGTGCAAGCTTCCAGACAGTTCAGTACTAAAACTCAATTTTAAGTATTGTGCATGATATAGGTAGCTTGACATGTCCTAATAGTGGGGAGTGGGTAAAGCAATCTTCCCGCTGGCATTGCCTGTAAGTAAGAAATAATTTGTTTGATGACAACAGTGAGCACTATGATTTATCCTTCCCTTTGAGCTATTGTTGTTTTGGGAAGAAACGGTGGATGAGAATCATTTCAAGATTGCATGTTGCAGTTGATGAGGAGTAGTGGAACCCACGTTTTCCTTCCTTGATGACAAATGGGCTTATAGATGTTTTCTGTTGTGAGAGGTCTATTTATGAAGGTGTGTTTTTAGGCACAGAGATTTAGGAGTGCACCATGTGAATAATACCTCATATTTGTTGGGAATCTTTCAGTTCAAATTTGTTTATTGAATTTTATCAAATTACAGAGAAATAATAACAAAAAATAAAATAAGAAATAAATAAAGCAACAATCACAGTAATCACTACAATAGGTTCAAAATTAGCATATGAAATCATATATATATCATGGATCAAGAGACAATTGCTTCACTCAATAATCAGAGTGAGTTATTTCACTTAGTCTAAATAAAGTGTAGACTCAGAATGAGAATTACAATTGAAGCCTTAAAGGTAAACACCTAAGGAGGATAAAGAAATGTATTAAAGCCTCAAAAGGTATGAGACAGAACGATCGCTACTATATAACTCTTAAAAATCAAGTATCTGTGCCTAAAAAAATTGAGAGGAACATATGTAGGTATACTTGTTGAACCTATATATATATGAAAAAAATAAAATAAAACATATAAACAAGTTGAGAAAAAGAGAAGGGGAAGAGCAGGAAGAAGAGAAGGAGAAGAGGAAGTGACAGGAAGAATCCCCGGGGATAAATGCACCAATAGCCATTTGCTTATAGATAGTTACTGCGAGAGAGTGTAAAACATCAAGGCATCAATAAGGCGTCATCAAAGTTTGGTGGCAAAAACTGAGTTATCCATGGTTGGATAACTCAGGAATTTATTTTATCTTGAATTATGGCTTCCATTTTGGCATGGACCATAGCTTGGTTAATTCTATGCTTGGTTTCATTTAATACCAAATTGTCAGTTCTCCAGGCTTTAGCTATGGTCTGTTTCGCGGCTGTTGTGATCTGCAATAAAAGTTTAAATTGTTTATAGGTGAGTGTTGCCGGTTTGAGATTTAAGAGTGCTATTGAAGGTACTGCAGGGATGGATATTGCAAACAAGGCTGAGAGTATGAGAAATATATCACTCCAGAACTTTTGAACTACCGGACAATCCCACCAAGTGTGTAGATAGGAGCCAAGATCACCACAGCCACGAAAACATAATGAGGAGTAATTGGGGGCAAATTTTGCAACGCTGGAAGGGACCAAATACCAGCGGGTGAGTACTTTGTAATTAGTTTCCAAAGCTGTTATGTTTTGTGAGGAAGATTTTGTATTATTCCAGATTGCAGCCCAATCAGATATTTCAAGAGTAAGATTGAGATCTGCCTCCCATTTAGCTACATAAGAGGGAGGGTCAGAAACAGGTTTAGTGATGAGTTGAGCATAGAGGTTAGAGATCAGTCCATTTGCATGGGGATCATTTTTACATTTGGTTTCGAAGTGTGATAATTTATTAAGTTTGGTTCTGCTTTGGATACAGGGTGTAAAAAAGTTTTTAATCTGCAGATATCTAAAAAGCTCAGAGTTTGGAAGACCATGTTTTTCACATAAATCTGGGAACGGTATAAAGGTAGTCTGGGACGTCAGGTCATGAAGATGGATTAATTTAGAGTTAGTCCAGGCTTTAAAAGATTTGGGGAGTTTCCAGGCAGGATAAAAAAGGGGATTTTTAATAAATGATAAAAGTGGAGTGTGAGGAGATTGTAACTCATTTGTTATTTTAAATCTGTTCCAAATAGTTAATGAGTTTTTGGTAACTGGGTTAGTGATTCTTTTATGATCAGAAGGTCTCAGCCATAAAAGATTGGAGATAGAATAAGGATCGCAATCTATTGATTCTAGAGTTACCCAAAGAGGAATTTCCGAGGTTGCATGGTATTTGGTTAATTGTGCTAGTTGGGCCGCGTAGTAGTAGGTAGATAAATTAGGAAATCCCAGACCACCTTTACATTTAGGGAGGTAAAGAGTATGCTTAGGTAAACAGGGTTTAGATGTACCCCAAACATATTTTGTTATTCTACTTTGTAGTATTCTTAAGAAGTATGCCGGTAGAGAGATGGGTAAAACTCAAAAAAAGTACAGAATTTTGGGAAGTATAGACATTTTAATAATATTCATTTTACCTATCCACGATATAGGAAGAGAAGACCAATGTGTTAACAAAGAGGTGATATGGCATAATATAGGTGGGTAATTGGCTGAGAAGAGTCCTGTAATATGAGACGTGAGGTTGATTCCCAGGTAGGGTAGACGCGTAGTGGACCAGGAAAAGGGAAGGAATACCTGTGCTTGTTGTAATTCTGAGGAAGATAAGGAGATATTGAGTGCTGAGGATTTTTGCAGATTGACGTGCAAACCTGAAATACGGGCAAATTGGTCTAACTTCTGTATTAAGTTAGGAGCAGAGATATGGGGAGAGGACATAAAAAGTAAAATGTCGTCAGCAAATAAGCAAATTTTATGCTGATGTCCAGCTATCTCAAGGCCTTTAATAGATGGATCAGAACAGATAGATTGAGCTAAGGGTTCAATGAGAAGGGCAAATAGAATTGGGGAAAGAGGACAACCATGACGGGTTCCTCGAAGGATGTTAAATAGGTTGGATTTATAACCTGCATATTTCACATAGGCTTTGGGGTGGTTATACAGTGACGAGATCCAACTAAGGAAGTGGGGCCAAATCCCCAGCGTTGTAGGACAAATTGGAGGTAGGGCCATGATACAGTATCAAAAGCCTTTTTGATATCTAGGGATAACAGGCAATGAGGTATCCATCTTTTTTGGGCAATATGGGTAAGTAAGGCCACTCTACGTACCGCATCTCCAGATTGGCGTTTTGGGATAAAGCCTACTTAGTCCTTGTGGATTAAAGATCCTATTATATTATTTAAACGTGTTGCCAAAACTTTCGCTAAAAGCTTTATGTCCAAATTAGGTAGAGAGATGAGTCTGTAATTGGAGGGAGCTGATTCATCTGAATTTGGTTTAGGGATCATGGAAATAATAGCTGTCAGTGTTTCAGGTCGGAAGGAATGCCCAGAGAGTATAGAATTGAAGGCTTCGGTCAATAGTTGGGTTAATATATGTGCAAATTTCTTATAATACATGAGAGAGAGAACTATAGGGTGGGACTTTGAATGAAGCATACTTTTCCCAGATTTATGTGAAAAACATGGTCTTCCAAACTCTGAGCTTTTTAGATATCTGCAGATTAAAAACTTTTTTACACCCTGTATCCAAAGCAGAACCAAACTTAATAAATTATCACACTTCGAAACCAAATGTAAAAATGATCCCCATGCAAATGGACTGATCTCTAACCTCTATGCTCAACTCATCACTAAACCTGTTTCTGACCCTCCCTCTTATGTAGCTAAATGGGAGGCAGATCTCAATCTTACTCTTGAAATATCTGATTGGGCTGCAATCTGGAATAATACAAAATCTTCCTCACAAAACATAACAGCTTTGGAAACTAATTACAAAGTACTCACCCGCTGGTATTTGGTCCCTTCCAGCGTTGCAAAATTTTCCCCCAATTACTCCTCATTATGTTTTCGTGGCTGTGGTGATCTTGGCTCCTATCTACACACTTGGTGGGATTGTCCGGTAGTTCAAAAGTTCTGGAGTGATATATTTCTCATACTCTCAGCCTTGTTTGCAATATCCATCCCTCCAGTACCTTCAATAGCACTCTTAAATCTCAAACCGGCAACACTCACCTATAAACAATTTAAACTTTTATTGCAGATCACAACAGCCACGAAACAGACCATAGCTAAAGCTTGGAGAACTGACAATTTGGTATTAAATGAAACCAAGCATAGAATTAACCAAGCTATGGTCCATGCCAAAATGGAAGCCATAATTCAAGATAAAATAAATTCCTGAGTTATCCAAACATGGATAACTCAGTTTTTGCCACCAAACTTTGATGACGCCTTATTGATGCCTTGATGTTTTACACTCTCTCGCAGTAACTATCTATAACCAAATGGCTATTGGTGCATTTATCCCCGGGGATTCTTCCTGTCACTTCCTCTTCTCCTTCTCTTCTTCCTGCTCTTCCCCTTCTCTTTTTCTCAACTTGTTTATATGTTTTTTTTTTGTTTTTTTTTTTATCATTATGGCATTTTATCTCATTATAGATACCCCCTTACTATGCATCTGCTCCTGACGAGTGGTTTTTTAAATCACGAAACGCGTAGAGCTTCGATATGATGATGCTATGTCACAGTTCTAAATTTAATATCTGTATTTTACCATAATGAACCATTTCAATATTGTTACTTTATTTATATGTTACCTATGCAATTTTGGTCTACATGCCCAAGGTCTGTTACTATGTATATATGTGGAGACATTTATGTATTACCATGCACTGTCTAGCCCCCTATATCATGACCTATTATCATAAAATTTTACTATTTTACATGTGTATGTATGCCTCTCTTGCATTAAAAAATCATGTTCACATTGACTGGTTCCTTCAAGTTTACAGTATGCTTCATTCAAAGTCCCACCCTATTGTTCTCTCTCTCAAATACCTGGGAAGGAGGTATATTTAGCCATTGCCTCATTTAAAGTCCCAATCCTAGTCTTAGTCTTTCTTATAATACATGGCTGAAAAGCCGTCTGGGCCTGGACGTTTATTTAGCTTAAGAGATTTTATTGCCATGTTAATTTCATCAGTGGTTATAGGGCTTTCAAGGCTATCCCGGTTGACCAAGGGAATAGATGGAAGTGTGATGTGGGAAAAAAGGAATCTGCAGAGGCCTGATTTAGGGGTTCTTCTTTATTGCATAATGTGGCAAGATGTTTTTGGAAAGTGTGAAGAATTTTTACTGGGTTACTGGTGTAGGTGTCGTGGGACAATTTTACATGTATCGGTTTGGAGGAGTGTATTGATTTTTTAAGGGCCCGGGCAAGGAGTGTCGTAGGTTTATTGGCTTTAAGATAGAATGAATGCCTATATTTACTTAGCGTTTTAACAGCAGAGTTTGAGAGAAAAAGGTCAAGGTCTAGACGTGCTCTATCCAGGTGTGATTTCGTAGTAGGATTCGGGTTTGCCTGAAAGAGTGCATGGGTTGAATTAAATTCTGCCTCTAGTTTATGTTGGAGCAGCCGTTTTTCCTTTTTGAGGTATGAGGCTTTTTGAATACATGCTCCACGGAGCACTGATTTATGAGCCTCCCACAATGTCAGAGGAGAGATATCAGAGGTTTTATTAAAAGAAATATAATATTTTAAGGCTGTCTCTAAATCTGCATAGTGGGATGGGTGGGATAGCATGAAGTTATGTATCTGCCAAGTGGGGTCTTGTGCTTTTGGAATTGTAGAGGTGAATGAGGTTAACACTGCACTATGATCAGTCCATGTGAAGGGTATAACGGAGGAAGAGAGAAGTTCAGGGGCCATAGGTACATTTATAAGTATGTGGTCTATTCGGGAGAGTGAATTGTGAGGATGTGAGTAGAAAGTAAATTGTCGCTTAGCTGGGTTTGCTTCTCGCCAGGTATCTAATAAGTAATGTTGCTGGAGTAATTGTTGAAATGTGTTTTTACGGGAGATAGGTGTGCTAGGAATAGGGGATTTGTCTAAAAATGGATAAAGGACTTGATTCGAATCTCCACAAATTAGTAGCGTGCCAGTTTTATGAGTTTCAACTACCTGTAACAAGTGAGAGAGGAAGGATGAAGGGGTTTTATTTGGGGCGTAGTATGACACCACAGTAACTGGAGAGTCAGTTATATGCCCAGTAAGTATGAGATACCGCCCTTCAGGATCTTTGATCTCTGTCTGAAGTGAGAAGGGAGTTTTGCGATGAAACGCTATCAGTACACCACGCTGCTTTGTGTCAGCCGAGGCTGTAAAAACCTGAGGGTACAAAGAGCCAAAATATTTAGGAGCAAAATTTTTAGTAAAGTGGGTCTCTTGGAGACAAATGACATGTGCCTTTGTTGAAGCTAGTGAGCGAAATGCTTTTGTGCGCTTTTGAGGTATGTTGAGGCCTTGCACATTCAAAGATAAGACATTTAAGGGGGCCATTCACATATCAGGAAATCAATATAAACATACAATATATATGCAAAATATTTAAATTTGCTTACCCCGGGGAGAAGCTGAGTTCTAGAAAAAAAGATAGAAAAGATAGAAAAAGAAAATATAGGAAGAAGAATCATATAAGCATTTAATGATAAATCAAGTATGCAGAGAATAATTAAAAATACGGCGTACTGGGCGAGTAGAAAATACAAACCCAGAGGCCAAAAATCTATCCAAGGAAGCCCCTCCAAAAACAGATAGGAGGAGAAACCCAGGGCAGAGTAGTGGGGAGAGCAGTAACTAGCTCTCAGAACCGCACCAGCCACTTAATCATTTATTGAAAAAAGAAAAATGGAGAAAAAACTTTTAGCACCCGTCTATATATAAAAAAAATTATATATATGTGGTGTAGGGTAGATTCAAGAGAAAAAAAAATAATGTAACAGCGAACTTGCTTAAAATAGGGATGAACTATAAGTAATAGTGCCGATAATGGCCGATAGGCCTTCACAAAAAAGGGGGGGGGGGAGGAAAATTGAGCAATCACAGAGCTCCCGTGGAGAGAAGTTCCAAAATAAAACATGAAAAAGCTGTTTCTCAGTCCATAGTGTCTGCAGCATTCCTGTCAGGCGAGTTGAAGCGAAAGCGTTTAGTAGGACTGTGATGATTTCCATTGCTTTTGGAGTTAGAAGTAGGGATGAGCTTCGAGTTCGAGTCGAACTCATGTTCGACTCGAACATTGCCTGTTCGCCCGTTCGCCGAACAACGAACAAATTGGGGTGTTCGCGGCAAATTCGAAAAATCTATGGGAGAAATCTAAAGTGCTAATTATAAAGGCTAATATGCAAGTTATTGTCCTAAAAAGTGTTTGGGGACCCGGGTCCTGCCCCAGGGGACATGTATCAATGCAAAAAGAAGTTTTAAAAACGGCCGTTTTTTCGGGAGCAGTGATTTTAATAATGCTTAAAATGAAAAAATAAAAGTGAAATATTCCTTTAAATTTCGTACCTGGGGGGTGTGTATGATATGCATGTAAAGTGGCGCATGTTTCCCGTGCTTAGAACTGTCCCTGCAAAAAGTGTCATTTTTGAAAGAAAAAAATGCATTTAAAACTGACTCGCGGCTATTAATGAATTGTCGGCTCCCGGCAATACATACAAAAGTCATTGATAAAAAAAAAAAAAAAGCGTGGGGGTTCCCCAGAATTCAATTACCAGGCCCTTCAGGTCTGGAATGGATATTAAGGGGAACCCCGCCGCAAATAAAAAAAAAATTGACGTGGGGTTCCCCCAAATATCCATTCCAGGCCCTTCAGATCTGGCATGGATTTTAAGGGGAACTCCACCCCAAATTTAAAAAAAAAAATGGCGTGGAGTCCCCCTAAAAATCCATACCAGACCCCTTATCCGAGCACGCAACCTGGCCGGCCGCAGGGGAAAAGGGGGGGACGAGAGAGCGGCCCCCCCTCCCTCCTGAACCGTACCAAGCCACATGCCCTCAACATGGGGAGGATGTCCCCATGTTGATGGGGACAAGGGCCTCATCCCCACAACCCTTGCCCGGTGGTTGTGGGGGTCTGCGGGCGGGGGGCTTATCGGAATCTGGAAGACCCCTTTAACAAAGAGGACCCCCAGATCCCGGCCCCCCCCTATGTGAATTGGTAAGGGGTACATTGTACCCCTACCATTTCACGAAGAAAGCGTAAAAAAATGTTTAAAAAAACACACAAACACCTTGAAAAAGTCCTTTATTAAGAAAAAAAAAAAAAAAAACATTCCAGCGGTGAAATCCAGTGTCCCGCGGCGATCCCGATGTCCAGCGCTGTCCGTCATTGGTTGTGCCTGAGCGGACCTGATGGGGAACTCCCTCTCAGTATTTTAAATGTATAGACCCGCCCCTTCTAAAGTTCCCCATCAGGTCCGCTCAGCGGACCAGATGCGGAACATGAGAAGGGGCGGGTCTATACATGTATTACCAAAGTGAGAGCAGTTCCCCATCAGGTCCGCCTCCTCGGTATGTCGGACCCGCCTACGTCATTGGCTTGAGCGGGGAACTTCCTTCACTGTGTAATTTAAATTTACATAGTGAAGGAAGTTCCCCGCTCAAGCCAATGACGTAGGCGGGTCCGACATACCGAGGGGGCGGACCTGATGGGGAACTGCTCTCACTTTGGTAATACATGTATAAACCCGCCCCTTCTCATGTTCTGCATCTCGCCCGCTGAGCGGACCTGATGGGGAACATTAGAAGGGGCGGGTCTATACATTTAAAATACTGAGAGGGAGTTCCCCATCAGGTCCGCTCAGGCACAACCAATGAAGGACAGCGCTGGACATCGGGATCGCCGCGGGACACTGGATTTCACCGCTGGAATGTTTATTTATTTATTTTTTTAAATAAAGGACTTTTTCAAGGTGTTTGTGTGTTTTTTTTTAAAAAAATTTACGCTTTCTTCGTGAAATGGTAGGGGTACAATGTACCCGTTACCAATTCACATAGGGGGGGGGGCGGGATCTGGGGGTCCCCTTTGTTAAAGGGGTCTTCCAGATTCCGATAAGCCCCCCGCCCGCAGACCCCCACAACCACCGGGCAAGGGTTGTGGGGATGAGGCCCTTGTCCCCATCAACATGGGGACATCCTCCCCATGTTGAGGGCATGTGGCCTGGTACGGTTCAGGAGGGAGGGGGGGCCGCTCTCTCGTCCCCCCCTTTTCCCCTGCGGCCGGCCAGGTTGCGTGCTCGGATAAGGGGTCTGGTATGAATTTTTAGGGGGACTCCACGCCATTTTTTTTTTAAACTTGGGGTGGAGTTCCCCTTAAAATCCATGCCAGACCTGAAGGGCCTGGTAATTGAATTCTGGGGAACCCCCACGCTTTTTTTTTTTTTTTTTTTTATCAATGACTTTTGTATGTATTGCCGGGAGCCGACAATTCATTAATAGCCGCGAGTCAGTTTTAAATGCATTTTTTTTCTTTCAAAAATGACATTTTTTGCAGGGACAGTTCTAAGCACGGGAAACATGCGCCACTTTACATGCATATCATACACACCCCCCAGGTACGAAATTTAAAGGAATATTTCACTTTTATTTTTTCATTTTAAGCATTATTAAAATCACTGCTCCCGAAAAAACGGCCGTTTTTAAAAATTCTTTTTGCATTGATACATGTCCCCTGGGGCAGGACCCGGGTCCCCAAACACTTTTTAGGACAATAACTTGCATATTAGCCTTTATAATTAACACTTTAGATTTCGAACGTTCGAGTCCATTGTATTTAATAGGGTTCTAAAGTTTACACGAACATTTTGTCTGTTCGCAGGTTCTGGTGCGAACCGAACAGGGGGGTGTTCGGCTCATCCCTGGTTAGAAGTTTCATTTGCTTTGTAGGATGCAGTTTGCTTTTGTAAAGCATCTGACAAGGAGAATGATCTGTCCAATAGGTGAAGGTCCTGTAGTACTTTTTGCAATTCGTCAGCTGATTTACATCTATATTTTGAACTTAGATGTGTAAACCGTATGGAAAATGGAAAACCCTATTGATATAATATTTGGTTTTGCTGTAGGATCTGAAGGAGGGGTTTCAGTGCCTGTCTTTTAGCAACCGTAGTTGAAGGCAAGTCAGTAAAAATTTGATATGGATTGCCTTGGAATATAAGAGAGTCTTTTATAGGGGCTGCGGCAAGAAGCTGTTCTTTTGTACGGAAATAGTGAAGTTTCACTATAATGTCGCGCGGTGGTTCTGTAGCTTTAAGAGGGATCCGAGGCCTATGAATTCTGTCTATCTCCAGGCGGTCAATAGTGATTGATGGCTGCAGTTCCTGAAACAGGGCAGTTACTGTGGACTGGAGATCAATAATTGCCTCAGGAATTCCACGAATGCGCAAGTTTGAACGACGGGCCCTATTCTCAAAGTCTTCTAAACGTGAGTTTAGGATGAGATTTTATGCTTTTAAATCCTCTAGTTCATGCAGGTGGGACTGTACATCAATTTCCATGTCATCTACTCTATCTTCTAGGTCAGAAGTGCGCTGACCTAATTCCCTAATTTCCTTTGATAAACTGCTTGTGATGTGGTCTGAAGTTTTCTTAAGTGCCTTCTGAAGCATCTTTTCAAACTGCTTTAATATGTTTGGGTTAATGGTATCTGTGTTGGTGACCTGTAGTGGGTCAGTATATTCATAGTCATTATCATTATCTGTGTCATTCTCAACAAGAGCAGCCTGGGATTGCTGCTTCTGCTGTTTCTGCTGTCTTTGTTTAGCAGCTCGTGAGGTGCTCTGGGCTGACTGACTTTGAAATTAGATGTTTTCCTGTTCAAGCCTGCACCCCTTCTAAACATAAATAGACTCTTTTGTCTCACCAGCTGTTCCCACACCTGGTTCCACCGGGAACCGAGCTGAACGGGCGCTTTATTCGGCTGTGGAGTCCCGAGAGTCACGGAGCTTCAGCAGGGCATGTCTGTCTCCGCTGGCGCCGCCCTGCCCCCCCCCATTTGTTGGGAATCTTAATAAAGATTGAATTCAAAGTAATATTTTGAATGTTGTGGACGTTTGTGTTTTGGAACTATTATATGTATTTATGACACTGTTTTTATGTTTAAGGTATAGGTATTCATTCTGATAAACTTTTTAGCGCTGCACTGTTATTTTGTTTTGACTTTTGAACTTGGGCGTGGAATACTATCCACTGTGCTGGTTAGCTTTAAATATTTAATTTATTGGGGTTAGGCATTATTATTATTATTGTACAGGATTTATATAGCGCCAACAGTTTGCGCAGCGCTTTACAACATGGGTGCAGACAGTACAGTTACTATACAAATCAATACAGGAGGGATCAGAGGGCCCTGCTCATTAGAGCTTACAATCTAGAAGAGAGGGTGAAGTGGAACAAAAGGTGGGGGATGAGGGGGATGAGCTGATGGAGAAAATGAAAATACAGTTGTTAGGTGTGGATAGGGTTGGCTTCTCTGAAGAGAAGGGTTTTCAGGGATCGTTTAAATAATGAATTAGGCATAGTTGAGCATTCAGTTTTTCTTGTATTATATCAGTGTAGTACCTTAAAAGTCCCTTTGGTTTGTTCCTTTTCTTTGGTTCAATCTATAGTAGGCATGTGGTACCTCTAACTAGGGGGTTGCTGAATGGAATCCTCAAGGCTTTTGTTATCTATTTTTCTTACTGGAGCTCTGCCTATAAAGCTGGGTCTACCTCCTAGAACATGTGACAGGAACTTCCCAAGATGCATCTGTGAGGCCAGGGTTACATAACCAGTGCCTCAAAGAAACTAGGAAGTGAAAAAACATTGATTGTAAGTAAAAGCAAAACATATTTGCTTAACTGATGAATGTAAGATGACATCATATCAGCATGCTGAGCTGTAGGAAGCAAAGGTCTGCTTTAAATTATCAATTTTCTGTTTTATCGCAACAGACTGGATTTTATGTGACCATATACACATTGGATTACCGTATGGTTAAATTAAAATTTAGTAGATTGTACTATCTTCTTTTAACACTCTTTTTTTAGCGCTATAGTTTGTTACATGTAATGCTGTAAATGAAACTGTTAAAATAGACCCACACTGATAGTTCACTGTTGAATGTGACTTTATCATGTAGGCAGATAATAAGAAGCTACAATGTAGGAATAGCAGATTCTGTGTGAAGATGTCAAATTTCATTCCAGAAATAGATCAGAAGTGAACTGCAAACAGCTGCATTTGGAATAGAATTGTAAAGTTCTTAATAGCAGATCCTTTTACAAATATTGAATACATTTTTCTGCCATGAGTATAAACATATCCATGTTGGAATCAGAATCCAATAAAATAACACAGTTGTTGGTGCTTTCACGCCTGTTTCCCTCACGGCATTTTAATGTTTAATATATCAAAAGGCTTTGACATCTAATTGAGGCAAACAATACCGGATTGTTCCTACCTACCCCCCAGGGATAAACAAATCACCTACTGATCACTATGATGGAAAGATTCACCAAATACTCTGAAAAATTAACACAAATTAGATGCTCAGGTTTTAATTGAATATTTATGATCCACACTGTAGTGTTTGCTTTCAGTTTCTTGCAGATTATATAGGTTCATGTTTATGATGCAAAAGAACAAGTAACCAGCATAGTACATAGAAGCTCTTGCTGTTTTTTGTTCAGTTGTTTAGTCGTGTCCGACTCTTCGTGACCACATGGACCATAGTGCGCCAGGCTTTTCTGTCCTCCACTGCTTCCCGGAACTTGCTTAAAGTGGAGTTCCACCCAAAAATAGAACTTCCACTTTTTGGAACCCTCCCCCCCTCCGGTGTCACATTTGGCACCTTTCAGGAGGGAGGAGGGAGCAGATACCTGTGTAATACAGGTATTTGCTCCTACTTCCTGGCATAGATCAACACTGTGATTGCGGTGACCTACGCCACTTCCGGCGCCTACTCTGTCCTCCCCTGCTGTCTTCTGGGAGACACATAGGGCCCAGAAGACAGCAGGGACCAGTGAGGACGCGCAGCGCGACTCGCGCATGCGCAGTAGGGAACCAGGAACTGAAGCCGCACTTATTCACTTCCTGATTCCCTTACCGAGGCTGGCGGTGGCAGCAGCCATGAGCCGACGGACAGATCGGCATCGGCTGCCGACATCGCGGGCGCCCTGGACAGGTAAGTGTCCATATATTCAAAGTCAGCAGTTGCAGTATTTGTAGCTGCTGGCTTTTAATATTTTTTTTTCGGTGGACCTCCGCTTTAACTTTGTGTTCATTGTTTCGATGATGCTATCCATCTTGTTTTCTTTCTTCCTCTTCTCCTTTTTCCTTCTATGTTCCCCAGCATCGGGGTCTTTTCCTATGGGTCCTCTCTTTGCATTAGGTGACCAAAGTATTCGAGTTTCAGCTTCAGGATCTGTCCTTCCAGTGAATGTTCAGGGTTGATTTCATTCAAGATTGACTGGTTTGATCTTCTTGCCATCCAAGGGACTTTCAAGAGTCTTCTCCAACACCATAGTTCAAAAGCATCAATTCTGCCACGTTCAGCCTTCCTTATGGTCCAACTTTGACAGCCATAGGTGAATACTGGGGATACCATAGCTTTGACTATATGGCACTTTGTCGGTAGGGTGATGTCTCTGTTTTTTATAATGTTGTCTAGGTTTGCCATTGTATTCCTCCCCAGAAGCAAGCATCTCTTAATTTGATCTTGGAGCCTAGGAAGATAAAATGTGTCACTGTTTCCATTTCTTCTCCGATTTGCCAAGGAGTGATGGCACCGGTTGCCATGATTTTAGTTTTCTTAATGTTCAATTTCAGTCCAAGCTCTTTAGTTATTCTCCACTTTATGCCATTAGTGTGGTATCTTCTGCATATTTCAGGTTGTTGATATTTCGATGAATATTTCAATGATTTTGATGATTCGTCGATCCTGGCATTTGCCACATCTAGAAGCTCTTATTAAACAACATATTAGACATATCCAGTGATCTGCCCATTATTCAGATCCAGTGATCACAATAATATACAATAACACAATAATTTCCAATGACCAGCAAGGTGTACAATTCAAGTGATAAAAATAGTATACATATACATTGATCAGCATATTATTGATGACCATGACTGTACTTCTAATTTTCATTCCACAATCTTAACTAACCAGATGTTAAATTTTTTATTTATTTTTGCCTTTTATACTAGATGAACACAAGGTGTTGACAGCTATCTTTTACAAGACATTGTGCGTGCAGTTTGCAGGATGCATCTAATAGCTGCCAATGAACGTGCCTGCACACTGCACTCAAAATCCCTCCAACACTCAGAGACCACTTTTTGGTTTTCCATTTATATCCTCAACCCTGATAAAGGGTGCATTCTTAAATCCCAGAAACGCGTTGGTTGCAGATTTCCCTTTAACCATTTTAATGCAATAAATATTTTTGTACTCCAACCCTTTGGTCTGTCTATCCCATTCTTCCGTCTTCGTCAAGTCACTATAATGGCAGTATTATTAGAAACACTGATTACAATCCTAATTTAAATTGACAATCAAATTGTATAGCAGTTATGTTTGTGGGTGACATTAAACCATAAGTATACATTAAATGATTGCTAGCAATGTAATATATTTAAGTTTTATCATCCATCAGGATATTTGGGTATTGTAGTGTAACCTGTATACCATAAACACTAATTACTGCTCTTAAATGAATAATGAATTTTCCCCTCAAAAATAATTGAACACTATAGTTGAAAACACACAGTAAAGCAAACAAAGCTCAATTTACTAAATATTATAAATGGGCTGGTTTAGCCAAGGAAGGATTTTAAAGGGCTTTTTATTGCCTACATCCTCCCGTCAATGTCTAGATATATGAACACTTTCTAAGCTGGATCAGGTTTCATAACAGCTGTGCATTATAACAGAAAGCAAGTCCTTTGTGATTTATCAGGATGCATGCTTAGTGCCAAATCATAGATCACTTTGTCAGGAAAACTACTGGTATTAAGGGTAAACTCCCGTTATCTCCTAGTTTTCCATAATCCACGCCTACAGTTTTTTAAATCATTATTTGACTTTAAAGTAAACCTGGGCCATTCACACTGTAAATGATAAAAATGACATTGGGATTACCATTATATTGATCTGTATATATACCGGTATGTAAATCTTGACTGTTCTGATTTTTGCCCCATCTGAGCCCTCTATGAATAAATGATCTTGTTGATATTAACCTCAGACTATATATTTTTTATTGTTATTGCTAAGTTTAAATTTTGGAGGTTTATATCAAATTGACTTTGAAGAGAACCGGTCACAGTTTAAAAAAGAAAAAGTAAAAATCTGAATATTCTTGTAATTTTCTTTACCATGTGTCAAAGACACAGTAAGTGATTGGTAAGCTCCCAAATGGGAGCATACTGCAGTAAAAACCTGACAAGCGTTTTTGCTGGAATTACTTGAGCATATAACCACGACCATATATGGTCAGTGACATTAGCCATCATCCCCACACCTTTGTTTACAAACCATGGAAGCGAATAGTAACAGGACCAAATCATCACAGCGGTTGGCATATTATTCCTATAAGAGGATGGTGTTAAAGTTTAACTTTTTTTTAGTTTTGGTTAGAGTGGAGATTGATTGGAACATATGTTATATTTTTTATTGCTGTCTGTGCCCCCCAATAGGGAACTTCATCCTCTCTATGTATCTTATTTACCATTACTATTAAAAGTGAAAGTAAAAGAAAATCATCCTACATATTGGGTTGTCCCCAGAACAGTAATACAGGGGAAATCTTCCAATGGGGACACTAGTTCTGGTGACCCAGGGTGCCCCAAGGAATTCCCTTAATCTGCATGGATTTCTCACTTCCTGTTTTGGCTATAGGACAGGAGGTGAAGGTAAATCTCCCCAATGGAACACAGATGACAAAAAAACTAACAGGGGTCATAACCCTCCCTTACGCATCGTGGGACAATTCCTGTATTTATTTACTGTTTCCGTTTTTTGTGAATGAGTAGGAGTTCTATGATTCTGATAAGTCCTCACACTTGCAGATCTCAACAGCCACTTAAGCCTCGTACACACGACCGAAAATCTCGTCGGAAAAAAAAACGTAATTTTTCTCGATGGGTTTCTTGTCAAGCTTGACGAGATTCTTGTCAAGCTTTCCTTGCATACACACTGTGAATCCAAAATCTCGTTGGTCTAAAAGCGCGGTGACGTACAACACGTATGACAGCAGTATAAAGGGGAAGTTCAATTCTCATGGCGCCACCCCTTGGGCTGCTTTTGCTAATCTTGTGTTGCCGCGTGTTAGTAAAAGTTTGGGAAGAGACGATTCGCGCTTTTCAGACTTCGTGCTTTCAGAACGTTTTCTGCGGTTCAGTTGGTGCTTGTGGGTTCGTATCTTGTCTTTCATGGCGTGTAGTCAGGTCGTATCTGTTTTTCAGTGCGTTCTTGTCCACTCGTTTCTGATTTTCAGGTCGTTCTTCATAGGCCTTGCTGTACTTCAGTGCGTTCTGTTTAGTTCGTTCTGATCAGACGACCGTTTTCTAGCCATGTTGCGGATACGTTCTCGTCGTAGAGATCGTGTTGTGCATCGTCTTTGTGTTTCTGTTGGTCTTCTGGTCTTGGACCAAGACGAGTCCATGAACAGAGTGAGGAGGAGTTCATGGACCAAGAATTGGTTGCTCCAGCGGGATCGATTCTCTCACATGCCTTTGCTGCGGGAGATCGTGGAGAATAATCCTGAGGACTACAGGAATTTTCTTTGGATGTCTGACCCCGTTTTTCAGCATCTGTTGGCTTTGGTGTCCCCCTATATCACCAGGCAGGACACCGTTGTGCGGTAAGCCATCAGTGCTGAGCGGAGGCTCATCGCCACCTTACGCTACCTGGCGACAGGGAGAAGTCTGCAGGACCTGAAGTTCACGACAGGCATCTCCCCCCAGGCTCTGGGCGTCATAATCCCAGAGACCTGTTCTGCCATCATCCAAGTCCTGCAGGATGACTATATGAGGGTAAGTTTACTCATTTAATATCACATTCTATGTATTTCATGTATGATAATGTATAGTATTTCTTTCATCCTTCCCTAATTACCATTAATGTAATATGCTGTGAAAGTTCCCTTTGTCCCCATGCATGCTGTTTTTTTTAAGTCCCTTTTTGGCCTACATGCATATTTCCCTTCACTTACCTCTCCAGCATGCTCTCCTGGGCCCAAACTCATCTAGCCTAGTCTGTTAACAATGTATTTTGTCAGCTCCATTGTAGTGCTCCCCCACCCCCCTCAAATGGTTTCTAAAGTCTACATTTTCCAGAATTCGATTTTTGGGGGGTCCCAAACTCCTCTAGCCCCCCCCAAAGAAAAACAATGGGCCATCAGAGGGGGTGAGCAATGTGATAATTGTTCTTTAGATTTTTAATTTCAAATAATACTTCAACAAAATGTTATACTGATGTTGGCCAAGAATGTTTTTGTATAATCTGCTTGCAATGTTATTTGCATAAGTACTAATATTGATATTTCTTGTTTGATTCCCCGGCTTCCTTCCACGCCACAGGAATGGCAGACTGTGGCATCAGAGTTTGCCAGGCGGTGGGACTTCCCCAACTGCGGTGGAGCCATTGACGGGAAGCACGTCCGCATCGTGCCCCCACCCCGTTCGGGCTCCTTTTTTTACTACTACAAGGGGTTTCATAGCATTGTGCTGATGGCGGTGGTGTCAGCACAGTATGAATTCCTCTATGTGGATGTGGGGAAGAATGGCCGGATGTCGGATGGGGGAGCCTTCGCCCAGACGGAGTTTGCTCTTCGTCTACAGAGTGATGACCTTGCATTGCCACCGGATGCAGGAAATGAGGAAGGACTCCCCTTTGTCTTTTTGGCTGATTAAGCCTTTGGTCTGGGTCCGCATCTTATGAGGCCTTTCCCCCAGAGGACCCTTACCCCGAAGAGAAGGGTCTTCAACTACCGGCTGGCCAGAGCCCGAAGAGTTGTGGAGAATGCCTTCGGGATAATGGCCAGCCGGTTCCGCCTATTTTTAACAAGTATATACATGGCGGAGTACAAACTGAACTTTATCGTATTTTGTTGCTGTGTTCTCCACAATTATTTGCGCAAGCAATCGGCAACTTATATGGCCACAGTTGGGCCCGAGGCCGAACTTGCAGCAGACAATGCCCTGCCGGGCCTCGAACATGTCCGTGCTGGCTTGTCCCCCCCAAAGTGCCCGTGCAGTCCGGCAAAACTATGTGGACTATTTCATGGGTAGGGGGGCCATTCCAATGCCAGCCAATCTTTAATCTTTTTTTACTATTTCCACCAAAAAATAATAAATAATTTGAACTTTCATTTTGTATATTTTCTTTGTTTTTATTTTAGCTGTCTGTTAGTTTTTATAAGTCTACTTGTAGTGCCAAGTGTATTTTCCTTAGTAAAGACCAAACATTTCACTGGTAACAACAAAACTAAACACAAAAAAGGTTATAGTGGATTGGAAAAATAGAAGCCACACTTTTTTGGTATTTCCATGTTTTTTACTCTGTGCACAATCACACATGGTCATTAGAACATTTTTGGTGTGTCTACTTTTTTTAAACACATTTTTTAGCTTTGCCCTAAACTGGCAAATTTTTGTGGTTATGAAATTACAAAAATTCTCCTAAACATACCTCAAAATACAACAATGTAAACCTCTAGGCCAGGGATATGCAATTAACGGACCTCCAGCTGTTGCCAAACTACAAGTCCCATGAGGCATAGCGAGACTCTGACAGCAGCAAGCATGACACCCAGAGGCAGAGGCATGATGGGACTTGTAGTTTTGCAACAGCTGGAGGTCCGCTAATTGCATATCCATGCTGTAGGCAAGATCTCAGACCTTCGATTTTTCAAAAAAGGGCTATCTGCCCTTCCGAAGATGGAGTGTTGTCACCCCTGAACAAGACAAAATTTGAAGATGCACACAATTTTTGAAAGGAAGAAGGGGTTGCCCCCCAAAACATGTCGATTGATCCCCCATTGAAATAAATTACATATAATGTAGATTTATCAATGATTAAAGAGAGCCCCTATGGAATATAGAAATGGTACAAAAATCTCCTACAACGAGAAACCAGATGGATACATACCTTGAGAGCTACTATGTATCCCGGGTTAAATGAGTCCATCAGTTTCAAACCCTTTTTGTAGGATAAAAATCGTTATGCTGTATATGTAGACTCTGTTTAAAACAAATAAAATTTTGTTTTGTTATTTTATTTTTGTTTATTAAATTTGTCTTTATGTACAGGTGACTGAATGTACCATTTCTATATTCCATAGGGGCTCTCTTTAATCATTGATAAATCTACATTATATGTAATTGATTTCAATGGAGTTTACCACATTTTTTAGGGTGGCGTTTCCCTTTTCTTTTTTGGGGGGGATTTGGTGATCATATGGGCGCCCAGGGCGTTTCTCTTTGTTCTCCTTTGGGAGACAATCTGAGCGCCATCTGACTAAGCCCACCGGATATCCTGGCCCCATTTTTTTAACATCCAATGTGCCCTTTCTGCCGTGATTTTAAAAGGAAGTCTGCCCTTTTCTATACTTTAGGCATGTTTTCCCCTTCCGGATCCGTCTTATGGTGCGTCCAGCTCGTCAGGATGTTTTCTCCTGATGAGCGGGGTGGCGCTTCCGGCGGACGTCTCCGGTTTTTCAGTGGTGGAATTGTCACTTCCGGGTCGGATCTGACGATGGGCGGATGTCGGAACTGACGTGCCCGCTCCGCCCATTGATTTGGCGCCATTGTGCGTCCAATGGGAAGGGGGAGGGGGGGTATATAGTCCGGATCGCAGCCTTGTAAATCAGTAGCATGACCAACACTCTGGGGAGAAGACGTTCTTAGATATCAGTCAAAGGTAAATTACTTAGGCACTAGATCTCTTTATGGGCAACATTGGTTTTTATCCTGTTGTCTGGTTTACTTGGTCTTTAATCTAAAATGGTTTTTATATTTTATATATTTTTTCAGTAAACTGATTGATCGGTTTTGTAAAACAAGTTTTTCGGCAGAGATGCCCTAATGTGGACACACTTTATCCAATTGGATTAACCAGGTATATATCAGCTAGCAAGTATATGGCTAAAAAATTAAAATTCTGATTACCAACTAGAGGGGATTATTATATATTTATAGTAATTTCCACTAATTCTTTTTCCTTTAGAGTGGACACTGATTGGGGTACTTTGGAGATACTGCCCCTTTTTTGCCTATTCTAATATATTTTTTACTATCAACAGCCATAAACAGGTAAATACTGATGGGGTATGTGCCATATAACTAGATGGAGACGCCTTTACTCTTATACATAGATTGTTATTTGACTTCATTCGAATTTTCTTTGTAATTTCCCCCAGATGGCCCTCTGTTCCTGTGCTAGTAATATCCGGGTGGTTATTTGTGCCAGTATTTCTCCCCCTCTATGATACACCATATGATCCCCTCCTTACGGGCGCCCCCGTGTGGGATAGCTCATTGGCTATCTGGTCATTCTTCATTTTAGATTGTACCATCAAAATTTACAGGTAATGTACTTACAACTGATACTAATAAGGTCATATACCTTGAATAAATAGATCTAATTTTGAGATGAACTTTTGAGCAACCATTGGGCTGGTTATGGTTTTCAGTTATCCTTTTTTTCTTAATAATATTCTGTTTTGTAATTTTGAGTTTGAAATTTGAGTAAATATTATTATGTATTTATTATTTTTCTTTCTTTGTTTCCAGTATTTGCATGACAAACTCCTGAGGAAGCCTACAAAATGGCGAAACATGTAGAGAATTTTGTCTGTATGCACTTTGGAAACTCTATTATGTTTATTTTGATGGTTCATGTATATTTGTACATATGAATTTTCATATATTTTTTTGTAATAAAATTATATTTTTTATATTGAATATTGTGTAGTTGTTGCACCTTAAAAGTCCCAATACCTTCATATTCCTATATAGCTTCTTAATGAAGGGATGTGGTGCCTATGAGATACAGGTGACAGGTATTATTTTCAATTTTACCCTAAAAAGGTTGTTCTGGTGGCCCACACTATAGTGCTCCTATGAGTGCAGATGTGTAAACAACTGCTGAGTGTCCTCTCCTTTACATTGATTCAAGTTTGCATTTCATTCTAGTTACAAACACATCATCTAGACAACTATGTCATAACATTTAGGGAATCTAAACAGACATTTTACCAAAAATGACAAAACATGGATATTTCCAAATCATCGTATGTAGTGTCCAAACGATGATTACTGTGCCCACTAAATTTTTTTTAAATGTAATTTTAGAATGTACAAGAGTATAAAAATCAACAACATGGAGCAACATGCAAGTTGTGAAATACAACAATATGGACATAGGAGAAGTACTTACTTTTTTTGAGCATTCTGTTAATGCTCCTTAACTGCTCCGGCTCCCTCAGTTTGAGGTCAGACCACCTCTTTCTGAGCTGCTCCTTTGATCTTTTCACCCCAAAATTCTTCTTCAGACTTTTCACTACTTGCTTCATAATTTTGTCCTTCCTTAGATTAGGGTGGGAATACGGCCCATGCTTTGCATCATAATCAGAATTGTTCAATATGGCCACCATCTCCGCCATCTCCTCAAAGGACATATTAGATGCCTTGTAATGCCTCCTTGTTCGTGACGTTTCCCGCTCCGGGCTTGTCTCCTCGTTAGAATTATCTGAATTCACAGACATCTGCTGTGACTCCGCCATGTCGCCTGCGTGCCGAAAGAGAAGGGGCGGGAAAACATCGAGAAAGAACGTCATGGGCGGGCGACGTGTGTCACGCATGCGTAGTGTATATAAAGTTAACACACATGTGACGTACCTACGTTCTGTGTGCGGAGGACGGAGTTAAGAGCGCCGAACGTTAGACCGAAGGTAAAAGATTTTAACTTGGTACATCAGTGGCCTATACTGCATAGAGATTGAAAAGGCATATATGGGCATAAAGATTACTCGAGTTTAGAGTGTGATTAACATTTGTATTTTTGTCTGGTGTTTTGTTTTGCAGAAACAATGAATGCTTTTCTAGAAAAAGATTTTCTGGCCGAGTTTATAGATCGGTTAAGGGAGGTTCCCGCTCTGTGGGAGACCAAAAACCCGATCCACAAAAAAAAAAGGGGTAAGGAAAGCAGCGCTGGAGAGCCTGCTCCCATTTGTGCACACCAGGATGCCCAACACAACGCAGCTGGACACAAAAATTGGGACCTTGAGAGGCACATATAGGACTATGCGCAATCGGGTCCTGGCTTCTCAGAGGTCAGGAGCAGCAGCAGGGAAGGTATATGTCCCACATTTGTGGTACTACGACAGGTTGGCCTTTCTGAATGACCACATTACACCGAGGGAATCACTTTCCAGCCTTCCCTCCAGCCTTCCCTCCAGCCAAGATGATCCTTCTCAGGATCAGGAGGAGCCTTCCATCCTGGATGAAGACCCAGATCTGTCCGTCTGGAGCCAGGTATAGTCTTTTCTAAACATTTATATCAAAAAAATGAATGCTGTAAAATAGATGTTAAGATGGGGACAAATTTAGTCAATCAAGAAAAAGTGTTTGACATAGCAATAGACAGTAGTGGGCAAAAAAGTTTGGGAGATGAATGCAAAATGATGGGGGCATAATGAGAGTACTAAAAAATATTAGAAATTCTATTTGCAACAGTCAGGAGCTGAACATTGTGGGGGTTCTTTACTAAAAGCAAACCCACATTGCACTACAAGTGCAAACTACAAGTGCAAAGTGCACTTAAAATTGCACTGAAAGTGCCCTTGGAAGTGCAGTCGCTGTAAATCTGAGGGGTAGATCTGAAATGAGGGGAAGCTCTGCTGATTTTATTATCCAATCATGTGCAAGTTAAATTTCAGATTTTTATTTTCCTTGCATGTCCCCCTCAGATCTACAGCGACTGCACTTCCAAGTACACTTTCAATGCAATTTCAAGTGCACTTGTAGTTTGCACTTGTAGTGCAAAGTGGATTTGCCTTTAGTAAATAACCCCCTGTGTGTGATTGATGAAAACAAACTCTAAATATGTCCCTTTTGTAGCGGCCTCCGCACTCCCCTCTTTCTCTCGTCTCGTCTTTCTTTTGTCTAGGGGTATCTTAGAGGGGAGGGAGTGGGGACACCACGCCTGGCTTCCACCACATGTGTCAGTGCAGTATAAGCAACGTTCTTGTATTACCTTCGGGTCAGTGCTGTGCACCTGGATCCTCCCTCCAAGAGTCACCTTGAACAATGTCTGTTAGGAAATGAGCCCCACACCATTAAAGTTCAACACTCAACAGGAAAGGAGGTGTGGATGCGAATAGGCCCAGACACAATGTAGTTCTCCACTTTCCTTCCTGAAAGTGGGTTACGGTCTCCGCACGAGGGGGAATTTCCTTCCAGGCGGTCTCCGACGAGAGGCTCACCTGTCACCGGCAATATGCTGCACCGGGTCTTCAAGTGAGGAGCTCCCCCCGGTCCATTGCGCCTTCCGGATTTGGGTACCCACTCCCGGGGTTCCCTAGGATCTCCTTCCCTCGTGGAACTCAGTGTTGAGCACTGAGCTCTGGACCTCCATCCGAGTACCTCACCCCAGGCTAAAAGTGCCTGGGATGGAACACGACCTCCGATTGTCCTCTAGGCCTAAGCCACCCAGAGGACCGACACGAACCGCTCTCCACAAGCTAAAGGTGCCTGGGACTTCCACCCCGTGACAAAGATGGCCGGCCCCTTTATACCCTCTCCCAGCAAGCACGGTGGGCTCCCCGCCCCACCATACCGCTGCCGAGGGAGGACGAAAAGGAAGCACAACACACAGCAATGATTCAACCCCAGCCCAGGGCAACAGCGCCACCCGCTGGGCCGCAGGGAATTTCACATCACCAATGTCTCTGTCAAGTTCAAATTTACACCCGGGAAAGTACATATCCCCTACACTTTTTTTACACAGGAGGAGGTCAGCCAGGATGAGAGGCAGGAAAATGTCAGGCAGGAGGAGGCTGGGGTTAGTGGCAGAGAGGAGGTGGCTGGTCCAAGTGATAAGAGGAGGTGGCTGGTCCAAGTGGTAGTACAAGGTGTCAGGTGCCTCCCATCCGGATGCCACCAAGAAGGGCCAGGAGGGATAGGTCTGTGAGTCAGGCATCACTGGCCCTGATTAAAGAGGCACATGCCACCCTCCAGCAGCCACCAACCCCTGATGAGGGCCATGCAGCATTGGTCGGCATGAAAATGGCCCAGATGCCAACCGAACAACGGCTACTATGTGAGCCCCTGCTCATTTCCCTCTTAAATAAGGGGTTGATGGGGAGGCTCACTGGCACCACTGTCATTTGTGACCATGGCCATCCTCCTGCACCTTCTTCTTCTCAACCTCCTCCTTCTTCTTCTTCTCCTCCACCTCCTTCTTCTCCACCACCACCTCCTTCTTCTCAACCTCCTCCTTCTTCTTCTTCTCCTCCACCTCCTTCTTCTCCACCTCCTTTTTCACAACCTCCTCCTTCTTCTTCTCCTCCACCTCCTTCTCCACCTCCACCTCCTTCTTCTCAACCTCCTCCTTCTTCTTCTCCTCCACCTCCTTCTTCTCCACCTCCACCTCCTTCTCCTCCTCCTGACATGAGTACACCTCCAGAGGCACAGCCTCCAGCCAGGCGGACAAGGAAGGCTGCAGAGAAGGCTGCAGGGAAGCCTACCAAGAAGGCTGCAGGGAAGCGGAGGAAGAAGACCAGGAAGTGATTCCCTTGCTTCAATGTGGTCTGACAGAAGGCAGCCTGTTGTAGTTCCACAGACTTGGGACATGTATCTAACCTGCTGCTGTTCCTGACCTCTGGGAGTCCAAGACCAGATTGGGCTCACTAATGTTTGTGCTTCCCAAGGTCCCAATTTTTGTGTCCACACACAGTTGCACAAATTGCAGCAGGCTCTCCAGCGCTGCCTTCTAGTTTGTTTCTTCTTATTTTCTCTACCAGAATAAATGGCATTTATTTTTACAGTTAATACTTGCCTGTGTGTTTTTATTAAAGCTAAATATTTAGCTGGTGAGTAGGCAGGTAATTTCCAAAAATTCTAAAGCTTTATTTAAAATGGGACAGATAACACCAAAAAATCTCCTTGAAGGTCAAAAAATAGAAGATAATTATTTTTGAATTGTGTTAAATTTACACAGGATAAAAAAACAAATGGAGATCACTAGAAATTAAATAAGATTTTAAAATGCATATCTGAATAAATTTCTACTAAATTAAAAAAAAATAAAAAAATTATGAGATCTTGCTCGAGAAAATAAAATAACATATTCATGAGATCGGCATTCAGAAATGTGGCAAAAAGTTAGTCAGAACTCTGTGTGAATATCTGCAGCCAAAAACGATCATTATTGTTCATTATTATACCATTCTAAACAAGATTTTAATGTGCAGCATTTAAACGATGCAAAAATTGTTAATGCGTGACGAATGTGCTCTCTCCATTACGAACGCTAGTTTTACAAGAAGGTGCGCTCCCGTCTCATACTTGAGTCTGACCATGCGCGGTTTTTGAAGACTCGGAAAAGCATACACACAAATGGTTTTCTCGTCCAAAAACAGTTTGACGAGAATCACGGCGAGAAAAACTGAGATTCCGACGAGAAAAAAGACCGCAGGTCGTCTTTTTTCTCTTCGAGATTTTGGACAGTTTTCTCGACGAGAAAGCATACACACGAACGGTTTTCTCGGCAAGAAAGCTCTCCCAACAGTTTTCTTGCCGTTTCTTGACGAGAAAACCGGTCGTGTGTACGCGGCTTAAGCCAAAGTTGTGGGTAAAAGGCCTTGTCCTTATAAATGAGGACAAGATGACAGGTCCGCTCCGCTTATGTAGAGCGGACACAGCCTTCTCTGCTCTATGGGCAGTCAGATTTAAATTGTCAGATTTAAATTGATTGGCTGCCCGTTTACACCCAACTGCCCTCTGATCCAATCTGGCCAGACGGATCCCCTTCCTTTTTTTTTTTCTAATCAGATCAGAGGTAACCAGGTGTAAACGGACACATGTCCATTTA
This sequence comes from Rana muscosa, assembly GCA_029206835.1. Lineage (NCBI taxonomy): Eukaryota > Metazoa > Chordata > Amphibia > Anura > Ranidae > Rana > Rana muscosa. The sequence continues at coordinate 257,535,655 of CM055124.1, read as the reverse complement.
CATCCGACTGCCCATAGAGGAGAATGACAGGTCCTCCTACAAAGCGGACAGGCTGACCCGATCGGACCTCTTGTGTAAAAGCCTTAAAATCCATACCAGACACTTATCTGGCATAAGGGTTCTGGCATGAATTTAAGGGGACCACGTATTTATTTTTTGCTGTTATTCTTGCTGTACTACAACATAAAAATGACAGGCCATTTTTTGCGATATGTCACTGCGCCATTTTAACTGACTATTACGCGGCCTTGCAATGAAATACCCAAACAAAATTGACGTCCTTTTTTTCACACACATAGAGCTTTCTTTTGGTGGAATTTGATCAGCTCTGCGGTTTTTATTTTTTGCGTTATAAACAAAAAAGAGCGACAATTTTGAAAAAAACACTATTTTGTACTTTTTGCTGTAATAAATAGCCCCATTTTGTTTTTTTAAAGTTAATTTTTTCCTCAGTATAGGCCGATATGTATCCTTCTACATATTTTTGGTAATAAAAATCGCAAAACCGATCGTGTGTACAGGGCATAAGAGTTTAGCATAGAACCTTTGAGGGGATGGGGGGTTTGAATGATGGACTAACCAACCAGAGGAACAGCATAGACACGGCTGGTGCTCCATTTTAGGGGAGGCGGCAAAGTATCCACCCAACAGCCCCCCCCCCCCCAAAAAAAATAGAGCACCAGCCACCACTGTGCTGTTCCTCTCAGGCCATAGTCCTCACTGCATCAGCCTTTCAAATGGCATCTGCACTCCCCACCATCTTGTCTTTCTCTGTTTCTACACCCCCCTGCTACACCTCTGGGCAGAAAAAAAAAACTTTCTAGGGGCCATTCCCTCTTATAAGCAGCAATTGTTTCTGGCAAAAGATCAGGTTGTATTTATGTTGTCATGATATTGGCATAAACAGCCCTCCGTTTAAAGAATATATTTAGTATGTTTATATGGTATGTGAGTTTATTTATGTAAGTGTTTAATATGATATCTCCTACTATGGCGCAAACCTTTTCTTGTTCTTTTTTTTGTAAATGGTAATTCCTGAGACATGCATGATCAGTCTAATTCCCCACAAGACAATGCTTCTTTGTCCTTAGTTCATATGACACTGACACATTCTGCTTCTTGATCGCAGATTAACCTTTCTGACACGTTACACCCAAAACAAGTGTAGCAATCCTGATATTTTTATATTATCACTTGGAAAAACAAACATTTACGGTAACACTCATCTGTTATTCATGTAATTGCTCTTCACACATATATGCCTTTACCACCATAAAGAATTACACGATCCGTAGGCTGGTCCAGTATTCTAATTGCAAATAATTTCAGCATTACTTGGAATAATTTGGCAGTGTAAGGTTGAAGTCTTAAGCAGCTAAAAGCATTCACAGGGGCTCAATATAAATCCTGTATTTTCCTTCTTGACATTTAAGGATACCATTGCCAAATCCAGGGGAGGGCTGGCAGCCTTAGGCCTGGGGGGCAAGTCCAGTCAAGTGGCCCATTAACACCTTACCGACCAGCCGGCAGCGGCAAGTTGGCTCCCCTGCTACGCGGCGTGACGCCGGAGCCGATGCACGTGGCCGCGATATCCGCCTGCAACCCGAGATCGCTCCTGAGAGAGCCAGTCAATGTAAACAGACAGATCCCCATTCTGACAGGGGAGTTAGAGAGAGATCTGCTGTTCCTAGTGATCAGGAACAGCGATCTCTCTCTACTCCCTGTCAGTATACCCCCCCCAGTTAGAAACACCTCCCAGGGAACACAATTAACCCCTTGATCGCCCCTAGTGTTAACCCCTTCCCTGCCAGTGACATTTATACAGTAGTCAGTGGCTATTTTGAGCACTGATCACTGTATAAATGTCAATGGTCCCAAAAAAAATGTGTCAAAAGTGTCCGATCTGTCCGCCCCAATGTCGCAGTCCTGCTAAATATCGCTGATCACGGCCTTTACTAGAAGAAAAATAATAATAATAAAAATGCCATAAATATAACCCCTCTTTTGTAGATGCTATAACTTTTGCACAAAGCAATCAATATATGCTTATTGTGATATTTTATTTATTTTTTACCAAAAATATGTAAAATACATATGAGCCTAAACCAGGCGTCTCCAAACTTTTTGAACAAAGGGCCAGTTTACTGTTGTTCAGGATTTAGGGGGGCCGGACTACGGTCAGTGTGAGTAGAAAATGTCACAACATCACTGGAAGTAAACAATGCCCCATCATTGGTTTTCACAGGAGGAACAGTGCCCCGTTAATGGTATCGGTGGGAATAATGGTACCCCATCATTGGGGTTCGCAGGAGGAACCCCATCGATGGTGTCAGTGGGAGGAAGTGTGCCTTATTAATGGTGTCAGTGGGAAGAATGGTGCCCCTTAGCAAGAGAAATAGTGCCCCATAATTGGTCTTAGCAGGAGGAATAGTGCCCCATCGATAGTGTCAGTGGGAAGAAGGGTGCCCTATTAATGGTGTCAGTGGGAGGAATGATGCCCCATTGAAGGTGTCATTGGGAGGAAGGGTGCCCTATTAATGGTGTCAGTGGGAAGAATGGTGCCCCTTAGCAGGAGGAATAGTGCCCCATTATTGGTCTTGGCAGGAGGAATAGTGCTGCATCGATGGTGTCAATGGGAGGAAGGGTGCCCTGGTGTCAGTGGGAGGAATGGTGCCCCATTATTGGTCTTAGCAGGAGGAGCAGTGCCCCATGATTGGTATCAATGAGAGGAATAGTGCCCCATCGATGGTGTCAGTGGGAGGAAGGGTGTCCCATTAATGGTATTAGTGGGAGAAAAAGTGCACCATCATTGGTCTTAGCAGGAGGAATAGTGCCCCATCCATGGTGTCAGTGGGAGGAATAATGTCCCAAGGGCCAAGTAGAGGCCAGCAAAGGGCCGCATCTGGCCCCCGGGCCACAGATTGAAGACCACTGGCCTAAACTTATGAAGAAATGTATTTATTTTGGATATTTATTATAGCAAAAAGTAAAAGTTAAAAATATATATTTATTTTTTTCAAAATTGTCGCTCTTTGTTTATAGCGCAAAAAATAAAAACCACAGAGGTGATCAAATACCACCAAAAGAAAGTTGTATTTGTTGGAAAAAAAGGCATACATTTTGTTTGGGTACAGCATCACATGACCGTAAAATTGTCAGTTAAAGCGATGCAGTGCCATATTGCAAAAAATGGCCTGGCCAGTAAGTTAGTAAATCCTTGCGGCGCTGAAGTGGTTAAACCATCGAATCAGCTCACCTTCACCAGTGCCCATCAATGCAGCCTCACCAGTGCAGCTTGATCAGTGTCCATCAATGCAGCCTGATCAGTGCTCATCAGTGCAACCTCACCAGTGCAGCCAGTGCCCATCAGTGCAGCCTGATCAGTGCAGCCTCACCAGTGCAGCCAGTGCCCATCAGTGCAGACTCACCAGTGCAGTGCCCATCAACGCAGCCTGATCAGTGCCCATACATGCAGCCTCACCAGTGACTATCAGTGCAGCCTGATCAGTGTCCATCAATGCAACCTTACAGTCACCAGTGCAGACAGTGCCCATCAGTGCAGCCTGATCAGTGCCCATGGGATGTGGGGGTCAGCTGGGGCCCGGGGTGTCAGGGCCTGGGTCTGTCTCACAGCCCTCTATACAGAACTGGGAGCTCAAAATCTCTCCAGCCAATTGCAAGAATGCATTCTTGTGGGATAGCGAACTCACAGTCCTATGTAGTATAGCAAATCTCTGCAATTAGAAGGCCTGAGCCATACTAGTGCTCGGGTCATCCCCCTAAATTTGGACATAACGACCCCCTAAATTCGGAGTACCCGCTACATGTGCATGGCCACAAAGGCTAACATAGGGGTGCTTTTACAGGCATTAAAAACTTGTTGAACAACTGTATAAACAGCATATTTGTAAGCTCCGTGTGCATGAGGCCTAACACATGAAAAAAAAATCAGCATTGTCTAAATCAGGGGTACTCAACCTTTTGAAGAGTGAGGGCCACCTAAGCCACTTGGTAACCGGTCGTGGGCCACAATGAGCGGAGTGGGTGCATGGCAGCCCACTCTTCTCTATAGAGCCCACTCTACTTTTTTTTTTTTTCTTTTTTTTTCCGGATTGGATTGGTGGTAGGCGTTTGTAAACGGACACAAGTCCATTTACATCTGCTACTCCTTCAAGGTGAATGGAGGGTTCAATTGGGTCAGACTGACTGTGTGAAATGGGCCTATGGTTCAGTGCAGGTAACCCTCAGGTGCACTGCTCTGAACCTGCGGATCAGTTTGAAAGCAGCCCAGTAACAACTGCAGAACAGATATGCCCATATATACACTGTGATTTTAGTAATAAACTTACCTTTAATAACAGTATTCTATTCTATTCCATACCAGAGCAGGAGGCCGCGGGCCACATCAGAGGGCTCCGCGGGCCACATGTGGCCCCCAAGCCACTGGTTGGGCACCCCGGTTATATTTATAGTTAACCACTTAACGACCGCTCACTGTATATATACGTCGGCAGAATGGCACCGACAGGCACAATCACGTAGAGTGTACGTGATTGCCTTTGTACAGTTGGGGGGTCCAATCGGACCCCCCTTCTATACAGTGAGCGGTGGCTAAGTGTCCGGGAGCGTTCCGGGATGAGGGGGCAGCCATTCGTTTCTGGCCACCCCCTCGCGATCGCTCCCGGCGAATAGAAATGCCCCCTCTGTCTGTGTCAGACAGAGGGAGCAGGAGGAAGTGATGTCATCTCTGGTGCGGCGCTCACATATACCGAGCGCCGTACAAGAGAAGATATCAGGTCAGTGCACACAACACTACACTGACACCAGGACACATAGGGACATAAATCGCCCCCCCAGGCCCCCCCAGACACCCCAGATCACCCCCAGATCACCCCCCCAGCCCCCAGTCACAGTGTCACTGATTGCAGTGACCATTTATTTAGTGATCACTGCAATCAGTGACATTTGTGACTGTAAAAGTGTCACCAAAGTTTAGTCTTAGGTCCAGTGTAGCCCCCTAACCCCCCCTAATAAAGGTTTAACCCCCTGATCACCCCCCAGATAACCCTTTCACCCCCTATCACCACTGTCGCTTAGAGATCATTTTTCTGATCGCTGTCTTAGCGTCAGTGATGCCGATCGGCAGCCAGTAATTTTTTTTAGGTTCGCCGCAGGTTTTTATAGCGTCAGGTACCCCAATATATTATCTAATAAAGGTTTAACCCCCTTGATCGCCCCCCAGGTAACCCTTTCACCCCCTATCACCACTATCACTAAGCGATCGTTTTTCTAAACGCTGTCTTAGTGTCTGTAATGCAGATCGGTAGCCGGTAATTTTTTTTAGGTTCGCCGCAGGTTTTTATAGCGTCAGCTACCCCAATATATTATCTAATAAAGGTTTAACCCCCTTGATCGCCCCCCAGGTAACCCTTTCACCCCCTATCACCACTGTCGCTAAGCAATTGTTTTTCTAAACGCTGTCTTAGTGTCGGTGATGCAGATCGTAGCCAGTAATTTTTTTTAGGTTCGCCGCATGTTTTTATAGCGTCAGGTACCCCAATATATTATCTAATAAAGGTTTAACCCCCTTGATCGCCCCCCAGGTAACCCTTTCACCCCCTATCACCACTGTCGCTAAGCAATTGTTTTTCTAAACGCTGTCTTAGTGTCGGTGATGCAGATCGTAGCCAGTAATTTTTTTTAGGTTCGCCGCATGTTTTTATAGCGTCAGGTACCCCAATATATTATCTAATAAAGGTTTAACCCCCTTGATCGCCCCCCAGGTAACCCTTTCACCCCCTATCACCACTGTCACTAAGCGATCGTTTTTCTAAACGCTGTCTTAGTGTCGGTGATGCAGATCGGTAGCTGGTAATTTTTTTTAGGTTCGCCGCAGATTTTTATAGCGTCAGGTACCCCCATATATTATCTAATAAAGGTTTTAACCCCCTGATTGCCCCTAGTTAACCCTTTCACCAGTGATCACCATATAAGTGTTACGGGGGACGCTGGTTAGTTAGTTTGCTTTTTATAGTGTCAGGGCACCCGCCGTGTATATAACCCAATAAAGGTTTAACCCCTTGATCGCCCGGCGGGTGATATCAATTAGGTTTTAGCGTCAGAGAGGGTCTGAGTCACACCCCAGGCAGCGTCAGGTTAGTGCCAGTAACGCTAACACCCACGCGTGAAGCATACACCCCCCTTAGTGGTATAGTATCTGAACAGATCAATATCTGATCTGATCAGATCTATACTAGCGTCCCCAGCAGTTTAGGGTTCCCAAAAACGCAGTGTTAGCGGGATCAGCCCAGATACCTGCTGGCACCTGCGTTTTGCCCCTCCGTCCAGCCCAGGCCACCCAAGTGCAGTATCGATCGATCACTGTCACTTACAAAACAAAAACACACATAACTGCAGCGTTCGCAGAGACAGGCCTGATCCCTGCGACTCCAGTGCTGTAGGAGGTGATTTCACCACCACAGTTAAAAAAAAAAAGCAAATATGCCCAAGCATTGGGGCAGCAGGGGCGGAGGAGCGATTTTGCTCCTAATGCCGCGTACATACGGTCGAAATTCCGACGGAGGCTTGCCCGTGGAAAAGTCCGACCATGTGTGTGCGGCATAACTTTTTTGCGGGAGGATGCCCCCATGCTTCGGCATATATAAATGGTGCGTGTATGCCCATCATTGGAAGTGGGTGGATGAAGGGCGGTATTCTAATGGTGGGCATACCCACCGATCAATCTCTTTTTTCGTTCAGCCAACTGGCTGCATGAAATAAAAAGATTACAATACATGTCCAACAAGGACCAGCAACGTACTGGTATGTTGCTGGACTTTGAATGTTTATACCAGAATGATGCCTGCGGGTTTAGGTATCATCTTGGTATCATTCTTTTCAGCCTGCGGCCGGCTTTCATGTAAAAGCAATCCTAGCGGCTAATTAGCCTCTGGACTGCTTTTACAAGCAGTGGGAGGGAATGCCCCCCCCCCGGATATAAAAAGCGCCATTGGGAAATTGGGAAAGCATTTTATCACACCGATCTTGGTGTGGTCAGATGCTTTGAGGGCAGAGGAAAAATCTAGGGTCTAGAAGACCCCAGTTTTTTCAAAAAAAGAGTACCTGTCACTACCTATTGCTATCATAGGGGATATTTACATTCCCTGAGATAACAATAAAAATGATAAAAAAAAAATACTTGGAAGGAACAATTTAAAAATAAAATAAAAAAGCAAAATTAATAATAAAAAAATAAAAAAAGCACCCCTGTCCTGCCCTGCTCTTGCCCAATGGCGAACGCAAGCGTCGGTCTGGCGTCATATGTAAACAGCAATTTCACCATGCATGTGAGGTATCACCGCGAAGGTCAGATCGAGGGCAATCATTTTAGCAGTAGACCTCCTCTGTAAATCTACTGGGGTAACCTGTAAAGGCTTTTAAAGGCTTTTAAAAATGTATGTAGTTTGTCGCCAATGCGCGTTTGTGCGAAATTTTAAAGCATGTCGTGTTTGGTATCTATGTACTCGGCCTAAGATCATCTTTTTTATTTCATCAAACATTTGGGCAATATAGTGTGTTTTAGTGCATTAAAATTAAAAAAAGTGTATTTTTTAACCCAAAAAATGCGTTTGAAAAATCGCTGCGCAAATACTGTGTAGAAAAAAAAATGCAACACCCACCATTTTAATCTGTAGGGCCTTTGCTTTAAAAATATATATATAATGTTTGGGGGTTCAACATAATTTTCTTGCAAAAAAAAAATGTTTTCATGTAAACAAAAAGTGTCAAAAAGGGCTTTGTCTTCAATTGGTTAGAAGAGTGGATGTAAGCTTCCTAATGTTGTGTATAAAATGCCAGAACAGTTCAAAACCCCCCCAAATGACCCCATTTTGGAAAGTAGACACCCCAAGCTATATACTGAGAGGCATGTCGAGTCCATGGAATATTTTATATGTTGACACAAGTTGCACAAAGTTGTCACTAAATGATATATTGCTCAAACATGCCATGGGCATATGTGGAATTACACCCCAAAATACATTCTGTTGCTTCTCCTGAGTACGGGGATACCACATGTGTGAGACTTTTTGGGAGCCTAGCCATGTACGGGACCCCAAAAACCAAGCACCGCCTTCAGGCTTTCTAAGGGTGTAAATTTTTGATTTCACTTCTCACTGCCTATCACAGTTTCGGAGGCCATGGAATGCCCAGATAGCACAAAACCCCCCCAAATGACCCCATTTTGGAAAGTAGACACCCCAAGCTATTTGCTGAGAGGTATTGTGAGTATTTTGCAGATCTCGCTTTTTGTCACAAAGTTTTGAAAATTGAAAAAAAAATATATATATATATATATTTTCTTTCTTCATTTTCAAAAACAAATGAGAGCTGTAAAATACTCGCCATTCCTCTCAGCAAATAGCTTGGGGTGTCTATATTCCAAAATGGGGTCATTTGGGGGAGTTTTGTGCGATTTTGGCATTTTATGGCCTTCGAAACTGTGATAGGTAGTGAGGAGTGAAATCAAAAATTTGTGCCTAGAAATCCTGAAGGCGGTGCTTGGATTTCGGGGTCCCGTACGCGGCTAGGCTCCTAAAAAGTCCCACACATGTGGTATCCCCGTACTCAGGAGAAGCAGAAAAATGTATTTTGGGGTGTAATTCCACATATAACCATGGCATGTGTGAGCAATATATCATTTAGTGACAACTTTTTGTAATTTTTTTTTTTGTCATTATTCAATCACTTGGGACAAAAAAAATTATATTCAATGGGCTCAACAGGCCTCTCAGCAATTTCCTTGGGGTGTCTACTTTCTAAAATGGGGTCATTTGGGGGGGTTTTGTGCTATTTTGGCATTTTATGGCCTTCGAAACTGTGATAGGTAGTGAGGAGTGAAATCAAAAATTTGCGCCCTTAGAAATCCTGAAGGCGGTGCTTGGTTTCCGGGGTCCCGTACGCGGCTAGGCTCCCAAAAAGTCCCACACATGTGGTATCCCCGTACTCAGGAGAAGCAGCAAAATGTATTTTGGGGTGAAATTCCACATATAACCATGGCATGTGTGAGCAATATATCATTTAGTGACAACTTTTTGTAATTTTTTTTTTTTTTTTAGTCATTATTCAATCACTTGGGACAAAAAAATAAAAAATTCAATGGGCTCAACATGCCTCTCAACAATTTCCTTGGGGTGTCTACTTTCCAAAATGGGGTCATTTGGGGGGGTTTTGTACTGCCCTGTCATTTTAGCACCTCAAGAAATGAGATAGGCAGTCATAAATTTAAAGCTGTGTAAATTTCAGAAAATGTACCCTAGTTTGTAAACTCTATAACTTTTGCGCAAACCAATAAATATACGCTTATTGACATTTTTTTTACTAAAAACATGTGGCTGAATACATTTTGGCCTAAATGTATGACTAAAATTGAGTTTATTTGATTTTTCTTATAAGAAAAAGTAGAAAATATAATTTTTTTTCAAAATTTTCGGTCTTTTTCCGTTTATATCGCAAAAAATAAAAATCGCAGAGGCAATCAAATACCATTAAAAGAAAGCTCTATTTGTGGGAAGAAAAGGACGCAAATTTCGTTTGGGTACAACATTGCATGTCCGCACAATTTACAGTTAAAGCAGCGCAGTGCAAAATTCTGAATTCACCTCTGGTCCTCTAGCTACCAAATGGTCCGGGGCTTAAGTGGTTAAAGACCAACTCATGTTGCTGAGATGGAGTAGGGTGGCTTCAATGATAATTGTATATTGTTGAGTTAATAACAAAGCAGGAGATTTCATGCAAATTCGTGCAGCTAAACCCCTGTTTTTAAACGCATACTGTTGGGCTAATCTAGTTGGTCGCAGGCTGGTCGGTAAGTAGATCTTGGAACTTTCCTTGGACTTTTCCTTGGTCTTTTTTTGATATGCGTTGCCCTGCAATGCTCCTTACTGCAAAGGCCAGTTATAGGTGAGGGCAGTGGCTAATGTTTTGTATATTTGGGAATAGGAAGGATAAGGCTTGGCACAGAGGATCTTGGTGCATGGGATTATACAAAGGGTTAAATTTGCATAACAAAGGCTTTGTGTTAGAAGCATGGAAGGGTCAGTGTGTGGGGGCTTCAGGGTGGGCATCACTCTCTGTGCTGGGAGCTCTGCCCTGAAAACACCCAGCTCTGACCCCTGGGCATTAAACGCCAATGTGTTGAGAATGAATCTTACATCTGATTGTAACCTAAATATATGTACATAATATATACAGTATCTTAAACTGGATATGTTGGTAAATTGTTTGCAAATGGAATTATATGGGCTTTAATTCTATTTTAATATGTTCAATAAATTTACCACTGACGTTGCCAATTTATCTTGTTACAATCCAACTTCTTTGATTGTCTGAGTTTAAATTATTAGTTACATGGGGCGTGGCCGGGATGTGAACAGGAGAGGACGTGTGACCGCTGAACTCCGCTCCTGCATGAATCCTGAACTATTTCCAGCGCGGATTCCTCCTCACAGCAGCCACTTACCTGACACCCTGGGGCAGAAGAAGGCATCCACCACCCCGAGGCTATCCCAGCTGTCTCCAGGTAAGCTCAGCTCGTCCTCTGCGACAGCCGCCCGGTCTGCGGACGCCATCTTGCCCACGAGGCCTGGGGATCCAGCTATGTCTGCCTGCTCTCCTTCCCACCTTGATCCATCCCCATCCCAGGCCACCTCTCATGCCGAGCTCCTTGCAGCGATCAAGGAAGGTCGGGACTCAGTGATGGTCAAGATAGACCACCTAGTGGCGGATGTCAGCCTGATCCGCCATGACATGGACAAATTTAGGGCCCGGTTCACTGAGGCAGAGGGCCGCATCTCCCAGCTAGAGGATTCTACTAGGGCGAATTCTAGGGAACTCCGTGCCTTACAGCTACAGGTTAAAGCCCTACAGGACAAGTCCGTTGACACAGAGAATAGGCTCAGGAGGAACAACATCCGTGTCCTGGGCCTCCCTGAGAAGGCAGAGGGCATGAGGCCTGCGGAATTCACTGAGGCCTTCCTGATCTCGCTCCTAGATTTGCCTGCCATGCCTCCTACGTTTGTGGTAGAAAGGGCGTACAGAGTCCCCCCTACGCATCCACCCCCTGGTAACCCACCTAGGCCCTTCTTGCTCCGCCTGCTTAATTACAGGGACAGAGATCGGATCCTGACAGCTGCCAGGGAGAAACGTGACCTGGACTATAATGGCGCTCGCATCATGCTCTTTCCTGATTACTCTCCAGAGGTTCAACACCGCCGCCGCACCTTTACCGAGGCGAGGAAGCGCCTGAGAGATAAAGGCCTCAAGTTCAGCCTATAAAGAGGGGGGGGGTGCTGCGCTGTTTAGTGAAATTAATTAAGTCAAATTCTTCTAAAACTTTGTGTAAGATAATAAAACAAATGCAAATAAACAATTATTGCAAAACACACATAAAATAGCAAGATCTTCCAAGATGTGAAAAACGCACAATAAATAATCTTCAAGTGGTGACCATAAAATACTATCTTCTAAAATAGTAAACAATGTGCAATAGGTCTAAACACTGTGTCAAAAAATCAAGATTGTGCAAATCACAAAATAAATAATGAACTGTGACAGTAAATCATAGACAATGAAATCAAAAATGTGAAATGCAAAGCATACGTGCAACCAGTGCAAAAGATGCATAAACGCATAAATCAATCCGAGGGGATGTTGCACTTTAAAAAGTGCACGGTGCGACAGGTCTCTGAATATCCTCACGAACTAGGATGACCAGGTGAATTGTAACATGCGTCTTTAAATTATAAATGTTGCAGGGCGATCGCACAGAAAATTGCAAAGCGATCGCACAAAAATTGCAGTATATGCGACTATATCAAGTGCAGGTAGAGTTAATTTGGTCAATCGTGAATGGTGAAAAAAGAAAGCAGTTCATTTATCCTGTGCAGGAAGTGCAGTGATGCATGGAACGCAGGAGGCCGAGGGAGGGGGGGGGGTGGTTGTGTGATGGGAATATCGTATTCCTCTTCCTGTGCTGGTGCACTCCGGTGGTGGTGACTTTTTGGTAAAGGTGGCCTCTTACCTGTAGGTAGAGAGGTAACAGCATGTAGCAAACAAGATGCTCTGTGTTCCTCTTGCCTGGTTCCTATAGGGGTCCGTGTTTTGTTTGGGATGGTTGTCTCCTAATAGCTGGATGCCGGGGTAATTGGGGTTTCCCTCTGGAGTATGCACTCATATGCCAGCCATTGTATAAGTAGAAATGAAGAGGGAAGATACTTTATGGTGTAGTACGTTTTTAAAACATTTATTGTTCAACACGTTAAAAGCAGTGGTACTCACATTTGGCAGTAACACAATGTAAAAGACTCCACGAGCTGCGAGCTCGTCTGCTGAGCGTCACTTCTAGTTCCTAGATTCGTGGCGTTGACCAAATGAACTCTACCTGCACTTGATATAGTCGCATATACTGCAATTTTTGTGCGATCGCTTTGCAATTTTCTGTGCGATCGCCCTGCAACATTTATAATTTAAAGACGCATGTTACAATTCACCTGGTTATCCTAGCTCGTGAGGATATTCAGAGACCTGTCGCACCGTGCACTTTTTAAAGTGCAACATCCCCTCGGATTGATTTATGCGTTTATGCATCTTTTGCACTGGTTGCACGTATGCTTTGCATTTCACATTTTTGATTTCATTGTCTATGATTTACTGTCACAGTTCATTATTTATTTTGTGATTTGCACAATCTTGATTTCTTGACACAGTGTTTAGACCTGTTGCACATTGTTTACTATTTTAGAAGATAGTATTTTATGGTCACCACTTGAAGATAATTTATTGTGCGTTTTTCACATCTTGGAAGATCTTGCTATTTTATGTGCGTTTTGCAATAATTGTTTATTTGCATTTGTTTTATTATCTTACACAAAGTTTTAGAAGAATTTCACTTAATTTATTTCACTAAACAGCGCAGCACCACCCCCCTCTTTATACACGTAATTTCCGTGGGTATGATCTGACCCCCCCTGGTGCTTGCAGCGGTTTTATATCACTAGCTAGCCCTCTCCATAGTAGCGCAGGAATACACCTAATTTTGTATCTCAAGTTCAGCCTGCTCTATCCCAGCAAACTTTGCGTTATCGATGGCGACCGCACAAGATTCTTCACTGATCCAGAGGCGCCGATGTCCTGGTTAGATGGCCGGTAGATGACCTCCCCAGCCGCAAGTATTTGACACCCTCTGCACAGTTGCCCCATGTTTCCCCTTTATTTTCTACCCCTGTTTTTTTATTCATGGGGTGAGATGCACTGTTTTTCTCTTTTTTCTCCCGGGGGGTCACGGCTGCTATCCTCCCCCTCCCCTGCTGCTGGACTGTCATAAATTGATGCTCATACTTTCCGGGGGGGAAGATCCCTGGCCCTGGGTTTGATCCCCGTTGCCTCCTCTGCTCCTGCGGGTCAGAACATGTCTGCACTATGGAACCTTGCCGGGTTTCTATTTCTCTTTTCTTTCCCTATGCAGGAGTCGGCTTGCTCAGCGCTCCGAACTGGACGCACACAACTTCTTCACCACAGTTTGGGACTGCTTCCCCCCCCCCCCGTTGCTGGTGGCCAGTGTTAGCACCAACTATCACCACTCCCTGAGACATTGTCTGGTAACGGAGTGAGTTCACTGGCTCCGGCCGTGTGGGGCCCCTAGTTCGGGGCTCATTTACACCACCTAATCCACAGGTTTTTGTTCAGGGTTCAAGACTATTCCCGCCCCCCCCGCATGTTTAGAGGAGGGATGGGACATAGTAGGATAGGCACTTGGTGCCCGGGTAGTTTACTGTTAGTTGTGATTTCTATGTCTGTTTTTGGTTTACTTTCTTTTCTATGTTTAGTTTATGTAGTATGCTCGGGTGCTGTCAATGTTCAATGCAATGCAACAGAGGTTTTGCCACCTCTAAGGTCCATTAGGGTGAATATAGCTCATTCGTTCTATTCCACTCCTTACATACCCAATGGCTGATCGCCCGCCTCCTTCCTTTACCATCCTTTCTTGGAACGTCAGGGGCCTCAACTCTAAGTTCAAACGTGCCCTTCTCTTCTAGTATTTAAAATCACACTCCCCCCTTATACTCCTCCAAGAAACCCACCTTGTGGGCGGCAAAATCCTGACTCTTAAAAAAACATAGATTCAGAGAGCAATACATGCCACATATTACACATATGCTAGAGGTGTATCGAACCTTATTCACAAAAATTTCCCCTGTGTAATTGAAAAGGTCCGCACCGATCCTCAGGGCAAATTTGTAATTTTAGTGTTCACATTGTGGTCGCAAAGGTATATAGTTGTAAATTTGTACATTCCTCCTCCCTTTTCACCTGGTCTACTGTATGATGTGCTAGAAAGGATGACGCCATTCTGCCCTGGTAAGGTTTTGGTGATGGGTGACTTCAATGCCACTCTGTCGCCGGACCTAGATAGGCCCGCGCCTCCCAAGAGGCACTGTCTGGACCTGTCAGCCTGGGCTCAGGCGGTGGGTCTGGTGGAGATCTGGAGGTGGAAGCACCCTGATACACGGGCATTCTCGTGTTTCTCAGCATCATACAAGACCGCATCGCGGATAGATCTGGCGTTCTCCAACCCCGCACTGTTAGCGGATGTGTTGGAGGCTGCCTATCTACCCAGCGGTCTGTCTGATCACAGACTCTTGGTAGTGGTTCTCCGCTCCCCGGCTTCCCGGAGTGCTGCATTCTGGAGGTTGGGTGCTCAGTGGGTCTCCCACCCGGATCTCTCGGAGAATCTACCCCCCTTACTGGCAGAGTTCTGGGAACATAATGCAGGTTCCTCCCCTCCGGATGTTACCTGGGATGCCTTCAAAGCATATACTAGGGGCCAGTACATCTCATCCATTGCGAGTATAAAGAGGTAGCACTCGGCTGCGACTCTCAATTTGGAGCAAAAGGTTACCGATCATACTGATGTATACAGTAAAGACCCCACCCCGGCTCACTTTGACCTGCTTATGGCGGCTCAGAGGGACCTGCAGTTACATTTGACGGAAGTCACGAGACTTGAAACATACAAAGGCAAACAGAGAGCTTTTGAACAAGGTGATCGGAATGGCCGTCTCCTGGCCATGATGGCCCAACACGACCAGCCTCTCACTTTGGTGTCATCCTTACAGGCCCCAGGGGGGTGGGACGGTTTCCTCCCCCTCTGACATCCTGCAGACCTTTAATGACTTCTACACCAGTCTGTACTCCTCCAGTTTACCCTCAGATTTCCAGCCTGAGATGCTACGGGCCCTGTTGGACCCGTTGGCGCTTGGATGGCTCTCTGTCAGCGAGAGGGAGACCCTGGTTCAACATTTTTTACGGCACTAGAGGTTCAGAACGCCATCCACTCCTTTCCCCCTGGCAAGGCCCCTGGGCCAGACGGGCTCCCGATAGACTTCTACAGGGCACACCTGGGTCTACTGACCCCCCTGTTGGCACAGCTCTACACTGAATGTTTGACCAACGGCAGCCTACCCATCTCTTTGTATCATGCTCATTTGACGTTGATCTACAAACCCCCTAAGGACCCCACCTCGTGTGCCTCGTACAGACCCATAACGCTTCTTAATACTGATTTCAAGATTTTTACTAAGCTCTTGGCCCTTAGGTTATATCCCATGTTGCCCTCAGGGATTGACCCGGATCAAACGGGTTTTATGCCCCGGAGATCCACTGATGTTAATTTGCGACGCCTTTTCACTAACATTCATGCCCAACATCTCAACACGGGGTCACGGGCGGTGGCATCGCTAGATGTAGAAAAGGCCTTCGATATGGTTGAATGGCCCTTCCTGTGGGAAACACTGCGTAGAATGGGCTTTCCTCTAGTATTCATCAATTGGCTTCAGATAATTTACAAATGTCCCACTTCCTCGATGCGTCTGGGTGGGGGGTTGTCTGTCCCATTTAGGCTTTTTAGAGGAACCAGACAGGGCTGCCCTCTCTCCCCGGCTCTATTCGCCCTGGCTATAGAACCGGTGGCTGAAGCTCTACGCACTTCACCGCACATTAAAGGTCTCCGTGTGGGGCAGCTGGAGGAGAGGGTAGCCTTGTACGCAGACGACATGCTGCTTTTTCTAAATGATGCAGGTCCGTCACTACAAGGGGCATTATCGGTCCTTGACACCTTCGCTGCGGTCACTGGGCTCAGGGTTAATTGGTCCAAGTCCCTCCTCTTTCCGATAGACCGTGAGGCCACTTCCACTTCCCTACCGGGGAATCCCCTCCGATGGGTTGAATCATTCAAATATTTGGGAATCCATGTCTCCATCATGGCTTCTGACTATGTCTCGCTGAATCTGACCCCGGTGCTCTTGGAGGCCCAATCCAGATTTAAGTCCTGGAGTAGCCTACGCCTCTCCATCTGGGGGCGAGTGAACCTACTTAAAATGAAAATTGTCCCTAAGCTTACTTACCTCTTCCGCCAATCCCCACAATGGATCCCTAAATCCTTCTTTCAGAAACTGAACCAAATTTTTTCTGCCTTTATCTGGGGGCCCTCGCCACCTAGATACAAGCTTACGACACTGATGAGACCACGAACGCAGGGTGGCATGGCATTTCCGGACTGCTATAAATACTACCTCGCCGCACAGCTGGTAACTGCAGTGTGGTGGCTACAGCCGGACAGGATGAACTCATCCACTGTGCTTGAAGCCACAGTGGTGGGTTCACTGGAAGCCCCCCAATTTCTACTTTATCGGGGCCCCCGCGCTCCTTATCCTCTGACCCCGTCTATGCTCACCACCCTGCCAGTGTGGAAGGCCGGCCTGGCCATCGAAAAATGTAAACCACAGGAGATTTCCCCTAACGCCCCAATCTGGTTGAATCCCAGCCTATCACATTTTTACAACCTCCCAGACGCCTATGCGTGGACAAAACATGGTGTTAAAACTCTATCACACATAGTATCGCATAATGCCCTACTTCCTTTTTCGGACCTTTCCTCCAATTTCAATCTGCCTAACCACTACCTCTTTAGATATTGTCAGCTGTCACATGCATTTGAGGCACAATTCCCGCACTCCTCCTGTATCGTGGCCCAGTCGGAGCTGGAGAGAACACTGCGGTCTAACTGTGCGGAAAAGCCCACATCACATTTGTACTCAGATCTGCTCCGAGTGTCTCTCCCGCCCCTTGACAGGCTGTGGTCCAGCTGGATGAGGGACATCCCCACTCTAGACACTGATGACTGGGATGATGTCTGGGATCTACCTTTTAGATCCCTGGTATCCATCCGTGATAGGATGGTACAGTACAAGATTGTACATAGGGCATATTTCACCCCACATAGACTCAATAAGATGGACCCTGCGCACTCGTCGGAGTGTTGGAGATGCAGCGCCTCCCCAAGCGACTTCTCCCACATCTTCTGGCAGTGCCCCGGGATCCAACAATACTGGATCATGGTATTAGACCTAATTAATAGGGTGGCCTCGACCTCCATTCCATTGAAGATGGAGGTCTGTCTCTTGGGAATCATTGAACCTGTTGTCCCGTCATCTACTGGACGTATTCTGGTGAGCCTCCTGCTCTTTTATGCTCGCAAAAATATTGCCATGCATTGGAAAAAGCCCACCCCCGTCAGTGTTACAGTGGAAGCGCTTGGTGAATGCCAGCCTTCCCCTTTATAAAGACACGTATGCCAACAGAGGGTATTTTCTGAAATATGATAGGGTGTGGCGCACATGGTTGGCAGAACCGGAAACTGCTGGCTGATATGTGTTGCATGATATGCATAGCTGTTTTTTGAGACGTAGTGGACATACATTTGCTATGCTATATACTGTGAAGCCCTGCCTGTATTGCCATGATATACTGTATGCACCTGTTCTATGAGGACGTTGTACGTGCCTGAGCAAAATGTTTTTCTTTGTTTTGTTTTTCTCTTCTTTTTTTGTTTTTTATATTATTTTATTTCTGTATGTCTTTGTATTTGAAAATCTCCAATAAAAAATAAAAAATAAAAATTATTAGTTACATGTTCAGAGTGTGACTGTATGATACATGTTGCCAGCAATAATGAGGTGAGGACTGAGTTGAGTACGACTTTCCTAGGAGGTGATAACAATCACTTCTGACTTCATCTTCCAACTTGTTGGGCAACGACCGAGGGGCTTCAATCGTTCCCTCTTTTATGATGATAATTGAAGTACCGTATGTATTAACAGCCTCTGCCACATTCAACCACCAGCCACATCCAAGAGTACACTGTGATGGGTTTGTTGCCTGTCATTTTTGGTGACAGATCTGCATGCAGGAATACAGAAAGTAGGAATATTAAAATTCTAGGGCTTAAAGTAATTTTAAAGGCAAGACATTTTTTACCATTCTCATGCATTTTTATTGCATGATAAAAAAAATGCATTTTTATTGCATTCCCCGCATTAGGGTAAAAAAAAATTCTCAGTAGTTGTATCACCCCCTTACCTCCCTATATATTTATCGGAGTCCTTTCTCAATCCAGTGATGTGCCTGTGTTCCTCTTCCTCACATGACACAGAGGCAGTTGTGGGAGCTATTGGCTCCTGCTGCTGTCAATCAAATCCTGTATGGAGGGGGTGGGGCATGGCCAAGTCATGCTGTGTGTGACCTGGGGGTCCCTTAGTTTGCAGGGATTTCCTCTCACTTCCTGTTTGGCTATGAGGTAAATCTATTCAATGGGACAAGTTGGCAAAAATAAACCTTACAAGGGTTATAACCCTCCCTTACTCTATCCTAAATGAAAAAAAATTTTGCCTGTAGTTCTACTTTTTTTTTTTATCAAAATCTTTTTATTGAAGTTTTTATGGACACACACATTTTGCCCACACAAGGGCTTAACATTTCCCCACGTAGGGGCAGTTACTCTGTTTCGGCATCATACCGCCACAGGGCAACAAATAACACATACAGTTTAACTTAACTTATACTATAACCCCAAACATGGGGAGAGGGTCAATTCAAGATAATCCATGCTCAAATTGATATCAATAGAGGAAGGCAGCCTGAAAGAAAATTGGGTTAATAAAGTGTTAAGCTAAGGATACATTGTGAGTCTAGGCAGTCGTCACTATATTATTTGCTGTGCTTCTGTCATCTAGCCAACAACTCCACACCTTCTCAAATTTTTGCGGGCAACCTCTGGTCGTGTAAGTGGCTTTATATAGGGGCAAACTGGCATTAACTAGGCTTTTCCAGAATTTGACAGAGGGGGGAGACGGTTGTTTCCAGTTCATCGTAATGGCTTTGCGCGCATAGTATAGTAGCAGGGATATGAGTGTTTTCCTGGCTCTGATCATAGGCAATTGGTCAACTAGCCCTAGCAGACAGTATATAGGATCATACGGGACGCAAGTCCTAGTGGCCTTAGTGATCACCTGTAGAACTTCATTCCAATAATGTACGATTGCTGGGCAAGCCCAGAAAATGTGGAAGAAACCCCCTGGTTGGTAGGAGCAGCACCAGCACTCCGGAGAATGCTCCGGCGACATCTCGTGCAGCCTGTGAGGTGTGTAGTGAGCTCTATGTACAATTTTATATTGGACCAATTTGGCCCTCGCTGAGACCAGGGGGGAGAAGGGAAAGTCCCAAACCTCCCTCCAGTCGTCCTCATCCAGCCCCGGTATGTCCTCCACCCATTTCCTGCGGAGGGAAGACAGCTCGGGGACAGCAGCAACCAGTAGGGATCCATAGAGCTGAGACGTGGGCTTCTCCAGGTCTTTCACCTGGAGGGAGGATTCTAGCTCAGAGTATACCAATTCAACTGGCCTGCCTAAAAATTGGCACCTGTAGGCATGTGCAATTTGGAGATATCTAAAATGGGCCCGCTCAGGCACATTAAATTTGGCGCATAAAGTGTGAAAGGGGGTGAGATCTCTGTTGGTGATGATATGTTTAAGGGTCAGTATTTTGTTTTTGGCCCAGGCCTGCGGATCCGGGATAGTGTTGAAGTGCGATAGGTTAGCTGTAGTTCTACTTTAATCAGCTAGGGCTGTGTCAGGGGTAGATGTCACCTGAGGCAGTGTTTTTTACTGTTTCCAATACCAACCTTCATTTGTTGATAGGACGCTGGGGAGGGCTGCCCAGACTCATTGGTCCCTAGGACACTGGTGGCAGAGCCGCAACGTGTCATTGGTTGCTAGGATCCTGGCTACACAGCATTATTGATTGGTAGGACTCTGGTGGCGAGACACTGAGGATACAGACCTCCACTGTAGCTCCATAAGTGTCTTCTGAGGCGGCCACGTTAATTGGCTTCATGGGCAGCAAGTAGGGTTGCCACCTTATTAAGGAAAGGGATGGTCGGCACTCAGGATGACATCCAGAATGGTATTTATTTATTAAGTTTATGTACAAAGCTGTAAAACAGTTGCAGCACCTATACACCTGTTTTCCCAGGGTGGCCACCTCTTCACCTTTAAACCCAAACACATATGAATTACACAGGTTCTGAGGCTAATTTAATGCAGATAAGGCACCAAGTGAGTTTAATTATCATTTTAATCAGCCACAGAACCTGTGTAATTCATACTTGTTCGGGTTTAAAGGGATGAGGTGGCAACCCTAGCAGCACGGCCCTGCTAACAGTTGACATTCAGTGTGTGATCTGTGTGAGGCAGAGGCACTGATTGGCTCACTTGTAACTATTTAGCACTTTTATTTAGCCATCAGAAAGGGAATGAAGAGAATGCAACTATAATGGAGGCATGAGATCCTATATGCTATAATCAGGAGAAGTTATACCAAAGTTGACCATTTCCTGGAGGAAGAGCACCTGAAATCACAGTTGCTTTCTCAATGCTATTAGCTGACATTTACACCATAGGAATCCTATCATAACATGTCATATTTAAATAAACAAGTCAGTGAACAGTGGAGGCCGCTACATAGTGCCTTAGCACTAATGCTCAGCCACACTCACAGGTCTTACAGAGGTCAGTCCTTTAAAATAGGAACAATGTTACAGCTGACGGCTTATAAAGCTAAAACACACTTTACCTGTTCCACAACTGCCACTGCAAATATAGAATATGCAGCATACACAACTATGTTACATTTCTAAGTTGTTGCCTCAGTACAGCATGCATATTGGTGACAAAAGTCATTTAGAATTTGTTATATTTTAATTTTGGCTATATTAAATTTCACTTATCACCAGCAGATCAGATTAATCTGTGAACTTCTCCTGCGGTTTAAAGGAGTTCCAGGCTTTTGTATGTTTATTAAAATTCAGCAGCTACAAAAAGTGTAGCTGCTGACTTTTAATAAACAGACACTTACCTGTTCCACGGTCCAGCAATGCGGACGAACGGAGCGTTGCTCCTCTCGGCCAGCGCCTCCATTGTCACTCCGGGCACCCGGCCATGACAGCTTTCAGTTTCACGGCCGGGCACGCACGGCGCATGCGCGAGTCACGCTACACTCCCGGAGTGGACAGGCGATTGCCTGGGACCTGTCACGTGTCACATCGCCTACAGGGAGGGTCTGCCTAAGGCGAGAGGAGAAGGCACCTAGGTGGTCCCTGGGCAGAAGGAGGAAGTGGGTCACACGGAAGTCCCACTGCTAACGAAGGCCCCCCCCCCAAAAAAAAATGACATGCCAAATGTGGCATGTAAGGGGCGAGGAGTGGTTAAAGCGGAAGTTCCACTTTTGGGTGGAACTTCACTTTAAGATACTTTGTAACTACACTAAATCCTGATGGGTTTTACTTCCTCTTTTGCACACTGCAAACCCTGCAAATTAATAGCATAATGGGCTAGTATGCATCGCATACTAGCCCATTATGTGACCCTTACCTGCAAACGAATCCAGCACTGTCCCCTGTGCAGGCTGCGTCCATCTTCTCGCCCCTCTTCCTTCCAGTACCGCAGACTCCGGCTCTGTGATTGGCCGGAGCCGTGTGACGTCACTCCCGCACATGCGCACGGGATCCGCCGGTAACGGCACAGGCTAACCGAAGCAACGGCACGACGTGCCATTGCTTCAGTGCGCATGTGCAGATGACTTCGGCACATGCAGATACAGGGGGATATCTTCTAAACCATGCAGGTTTAGGACATATCCAGGGTAGCTGCAGGTAAGCCTTATTATAGGCTTACCTATATCAAAAAGTGGTCTGTAAGGGTTTACAATCACTTTAAGGCTGGATTCACACTTATGCGATCCAAGACATTGCATGTGATTCGCACCGCATTGCTGTGCACATCACATGCAATATCTGTGGTATGCAAATTCAAACAGACAGTTTCTATGGCTGAAATCGCATTGCATTCGCACCAAAATTGTGCAGGACCCTTTGTTTGGTCTCCACTGGAATCAGATCGCAAGGGTGTTCAGACAGGTAGGCACTTCAGTTTTGGGCACCAGTTCTCAAAAAGGAACAAGTGCAGAGATGATGGACTCCCCTGGGAGAGCGCTTCTCTTAGGGGGTTATCTGATGTGGGGAGGAGCCGCGAGAGCCGCTGGGGGACCCCAGAAGATGACAGTTCAGGGCCACTCTGTGCAAAACGAGCTGCACAGTGGAGGTAAGTATGACATGTTTGTTAGTTAAAAAAAAAAAATGAAGCTTTACAACCACTTTAAGGGGGAGATGATCAACATCTACAAATGCATAAGGGGTCCAAATAGTGAACATGGTGTTGAGTTATTCACTTTAAGGTCATCACAGAGTACAAGGGGCACACTTAAAGTCTAGAGGAAAAGAGATTTTATCTCCAAATATAGAAAGGCTTCTTCACAGTAAGAGCTGTGAAAATGTGAAATAGACTCCTTCCAGGGGTGGTTTTAGCCAGCTCAGTAGATTGTTTTAAAACAAAAGCCTGGATTCTTTCCTAAATGTACATAATATAACTGGGTACTGACATTTATAGGTAAAGTTGATCCAGGTAAAATCCGATCGCCTCTCGTGGGATCAGGCAGGAATTTTTTCCCCTGCTGTAGCAAATTGGATAATGCTTTGCTGGGGTTTTTAGCCTTCATCTGGATCAACTGTGGGTATAGGATTGTGTATATGGGATTGTATGACTTTTTTTAGTCTTTTTAATTGGTTAACCTTGATGGACTTGTGTCTTTTTCAACCTGACCAGCTAGCTGTATGCGATCCGATTCCACAGTTCACACTGCATTCTGCTAACTGATTTGTTATGTCAGTGTGAACTGCCTGCGTTTCAGATGCAATGTCTGAAACCGTACAGGAATTGCGCTGGTTCCTGCATCACACCAGTGTTAACCGAGACTAATCTTAGTTTTAGGGGTGTCCAACCTTTTGACCTTCCTGGGCCACATTGGAAGAAGAGGAATTGTCTTGGGCCACACATAAAAACACTAACAATAAGGATAGCCGATGAGCAAAAAAAGTCTGGTAGATCAAGAGTTGGCAATCACTAATATAGATAATGTACCTATTTGAGTAATAACACTTTATTTTTATGTAATATTTTTTATTATAAAAGTAAAAGATGGCAACATAAAATTAGTGCGATATTTGACACTGTTCATGATAAACAAACACATCAATATCTGGTTCGATGGATGTAGTAACAATTCTCAATGGATTCTTAAGGTACTCATTAGATATTTTGGTTCTAATTTTGCTTTGTGCGCTCACAAATTGTCATGTACCGGGTGTGACCAAAACTGTGTGGCTAGCAACAGGGAAACACCAAACACAAATAAGTGAAAATATAAAGATTTATTTAGGTGAGTGAATAATATAAGTAGAACCAACTCCAATATGATACAGTGCAGCAAACCAACCAACAGACAGAGACTCACAAATAACAACAGATATGTGCAATAAATGGGAAATGCCAGAATCATATACAATAGCCAGGCCAGGGTCATACACAGCAGGTAGGCAGATGGACAAAGGGATATTCCAGAAACATAAACGTTAGCCAGGCCAAGGTCATACACAGGGAGATCAGCAGATGGGGTAGGGAACACAGGACAGGGAGAGGATGGACGGATGGGTCAGGACAGGGAGACAGGATCAGGAACTCAGGTAGCAGAAACAGGTTCAGGTAAACAGGCAGCAGGTACAGATCAGGGCACGAGGACGATACCAGGGCAGTGTGTGTGTGCACTTGCCGGGTATTTATATTATACCTGCTAACAGGCTCAGGTGACCCCTGATTGCAGGAAGTAACATCTGCACCACACTGCCAGGATCCATCCGCTGGTGGACGCCAGTACTGCGGCCCAAGGATGACATAACACCAGCAGAGAGAAGTTCTCCTGACAGTTCAAAACTGCCAGGAGACACCTGCTGGTGGACCTCAGTACTGCACGCCAGATGATAAATATTACCAGCGGATGGAACCTTTCCTTACACAAATATAGGTGCTGCCGAAAACCGATGACAAGAATAAAGCCCTGTACACACGATCGGATTTCCTATGGATTTTAAACCAATGGATTTTTCCATCGGAAATCCGATGAAGCTGACTTCCATCAGTCTTGCCTACACACCATCAGTCAAAAAACCGATCGTCCCAAACGCTGTGACGTAAAACACTCCGACGAGCAAAGAAAAATGAAGTTCTATGCTTCTGAGCATGCGTCGACTTGATTCTGAGCATGCGTGGGTTTTTTATCCGATGGAGTTCCCCACAGACGATAGTAATTTGCTATCGTTTTTTTTTCCATCAGATAAATTTAAAACATGTTCTATTTTTTAACACCGATGGAAAAAAGACCGATGGGGCCCATACACGATCGGTTTGTCCGATGAAAAAAGTCCATCGTACTGTTTTCATCTGTAAAACCGATCGTGTGTACAGGTCTTTAGGCGTGATTGTGAAGAGTGGGATTTTTGTTTAGGGGGGGTGGGAGATAAAACTTATAAAAGTCCAGTAATGAGACACTCAATTTTTCCTTTGGCTGCATGTGTTCGCTAAGTGTATCACATTTTTACACTAAATCCCCATAAATATCAACATTTTTAGTTGATTTACTATTTTGTGTTGGGCTACATTTATCGCTGTCTTGAGCTGCAGGTTGGAAACCCCTGTTTTAAACAGTTGTGCTCAAAATTTAGCATAGACCCTGGCAGAATTTTTAAGTTGTAGACTATTTTGTAAGAAAACATACAGTATCTCACAAAAGTGAGTACACCCCTCACATTTTTGTAAATATTTTATTATATATTTTCATGTGACAACACCAAAGACATGATACTTTGCTACAATGTAAAGTAGTGAGTGTACAGCTTGTATAACAGTGTAAATTTGCTGTTCCCTCAAAATAACTCAACACAGCCATTAATGTCTAAACCACTGGCAACAAAAGTGAGTACACCCCTAAGTTAAAATGTCCAAATTGGGCCCAATTAGCCATTTTCCCTCCCGGGTGTCATGTGACTCATTAGTGTTACAAGGTCTCAGGTGTGAATGGGGAGCAGGTGTGTTAAATTTGGTGTTATCGCTCTTGCTCTCTCGTACTGGTCAATGGAAGTTCAACATGGCACCTCATGTCAAAGAACTCTCTGAGGATCTGAAAAAAAGAATTGTTGTTCTACATGAAGATGGCCTGGGCTATAAGAAGATTGCCAAGACCCTGAAACTGAGCTGCAGCATGGTAGCCAAGACTATACAGCGGTTTAACAGGACAGGTTCCACTCAGAACAGGCCTCGCCATGGTGGACCAAAGAAGTTGAGTGCACATGCTCAGCGTCATATCCAGAGGTTGTCTTTGGGAAATGGATGTATGAGTGCTGCCAACATTTCTGCAGAGGTTGAAGGGGTGGGAGATCGCATGGCTGTCGTCCCAGAAGGAAGCCTCTACTAAAGATGATGCTCAAGAAAGCCTGCAAACAGTTTCCTGAAGACAAATAGACTAAGGACATGGATTACTGGAACCATGTCCTGTGGTCTGATGAGACCAAGATAAACGTATTTGGTTCAGATGTTGTCAAGCGTGTGTGGCGGCAACAAGGTGAGGAGTACAAAGACAAGTGTGTCTTGCCTACAGTCACGCATGGTGGTGGGAGTGTCATGGTCTGGGGCTGCATGAGTGCTGCCGGCACTGGGGAGCTACAGTTCATTGAGGGAACCATGAATGCCAACATGTACTGTGACCTACTGAAGCAGAGCATGAACCCCTCCCTTCGGAGACTGGGCCACAGGGCAGCATTCCAACATGATAACGACCCCAAACACACCTCCAAGATGACCACTGCCTTGCAAAAGAAGCTGAGGGTAAAGGTGATGGACTGGCGAAGCATGTCTCCAGATCTAAACCCTATTGAGCGTCTGTGGGGCATCCTCAAATGGAAGGTGGGGGAGCACAAGGTCTCTAACATCCACCAACTTCGTGATGTCATCATGGAGGAGTGGAAGAGGACTCCAGTGGCAACCTGTGAAGCTCTGGTGAACTCCATGCCCAAGAGGGTTAAGGCAGTGCTGGAAAAAAATGGTGGCCACACAAAATATTGACACTTTGGGCCCAATTTGGACATGTTCACTTAGGGGTGTACTCACTTTTGTTGCCAGCGGTTTAGACAATAATGGCTGTGTTTTGAGTTATTTTGAGGGGACAGCAAATTTACAATGTTATACAAGCTGTACACTCACTACTTTACATTGTAGCAAAGTGTAATTTCTTCAGTGTTGTCACATGAAAAGATATAATAAAATATTTACAAAAATGTGAGGGGTGTTAGATACTGTGTATGTATGTGTGCATGTATATATATATATATATATATATATATATATATATATATATACACACACACAGTGGGGAGAATAATTATTTGATCCCCTACAGATTTTGTAAGTTGCCCACTTACAAAGAAATGAAGGGTCTATAATTTTTATCATAGGTGTATTTTATATGATAGAGACAGAATATCAACCAAAATTCCAGAAAAAACACATGATATCAATGTTATAAATTGAGTTGCAGTTCAGTGAGTAAAATAAGTATTTGATCCCCAAGCAAAACATGACTTAGTACTTGATAGAGAAACCCTTGTTGGCAAGCACAAAGGTAAGACATTTCTAGTAGTTGGTTTCCAGGTTTGCACATCTCAGGAGGGATTTTGGTCCACTCTTTTTTACAGATCTTCTCCAAATCCTTAAAGTGAATGTAAACCTGATTCATAAAATTTGACCTAAGCACATATATCTGTAGTATTTTCTTATTTCTTTCCAAAGCCCTAAGTCCTGTGTCTTTCTGCTGCTCCGTTCTTCTGTTATCAGCATGATAACTTCTGACAAGTTCTCCGACAACTGAGATAAAACCAGCCTGAAATTTGTGTTGGGGTGGGTGCTTTAAATAGATTAGTAGAGAGCTTTTCTTGTCACAGCACAGCTCTGCACATTCCTTCCTTTGCCTCTGTGGAGGGGGGTGTGTGCCTTTCCTCCAATCAGCCATCACAAAGTATTTGCCAAGAATCCACAGCCAGTGCTGAATAGAAAGGAAAAATCTCTAACACGATGTGCACTTTCTAAAGAATATAGCAAGCTGAAGACAGCATATATGCATGTAAAACGTGTGTAGGGAGATTTGTTTCATCTCTGTGTATCATTTGAGGCTGTTCACTTCACTGGGTATCTGAGGGTTAACATCCATGTGGCAACTCTAAGTTTCAGCTTCTTCCATACGTTTTCTGTAGGATTAAGGTCTGGAGACTGGCTAGGCCACTCCATGACCTAGTTACATATAGTTACATAGTAGGCGAAGTTAAAAAAAGACACGAGTCCATCAAGTCCAGCCTATGTGTGTGATTTTATGTCAGTATTACATTGTATACCCCTGTATGTTGTGGTCGTTCAGGTGCCTATCTAATGTTTTTTTTAAATTATTGATGCTCCCCGCTGAAACCACTGCCTGTGGGAGAGAATTCCACATCCTAACCGTTTTTACAGTAAAGAACCCTCTATGCAGTTTAAGGTTTAACCGCTTTTCTTTACATTTTAGTGAATGGCCGCATGTCTTATTAAATTCCCTTTCGTGGAAAAGCTTTATGCCTATTGTGGGGTCACCAGTGTGGTATCTGTACATTAAAATCATATCCCCTCTCAAGCGTCTCCTCTCCAGAGAGAAAAAGTTCAGTGCTCATATCCTTTCTTCATAATTAAGGTTCTCCAATCCCTTTATTCGTTTTGTTGCCCTTCTCTGGACTCTCTCCAGTTTCAGCACATCCTTCCTGAGGACTGGTTCCCAGAACTGGACAGCATACTCCAGGTGCGGTCAGACCAGAGTCTTGTAGAGTGGGAGAATTATTGTTTTATCTCTGGAGTTAATCCCCTTTTTAATGCATGCCAATATTCTGTTTGCTTTCCTTGCAGCAGCTCGGCATTGCATGCCATTTCTGAGCCAGTCATCTATCGGGAGGTCATTTTCCATCCTAGATTCCCCCAGACAGAGGCGTAGCTTGAAGCTTGTGGGCCCCGATGCAAAAGTTGACCTGGGCCCCCCTCCCCACTACCACCCACCACTCCCACCGATGTGTGCAGATACACCCACTGCACGCCAAGATACTAAAAGTGGCTTAAGAGTTTTGAGTTCCCAGAGTTCCTCCTTACATCAGAGGACAGGGATCACCGCTGGAGAATCAGAGGACAGGGATCACCGCTGGAGAATCAGAGGACAGAGATCACCGCTGGAGAATCAGAGGACAGGGATCACCGCTGGAGAATCATGCCGCGTACACACGATTGGTTTTTCTGATGAAAAAAGACCGATGGACTTTTTTTTATCAGACAAACCGATCGTGTGTGGGCCCCATCGGTCTTTTTTCCATCGGTATCAAAAAATAGAACATGTTATAAATTTTACCGATGGGAAAAAAAAACGATAGCAAATTCCGATCGTCTGTGGGGAATTCCATCGGAGAAAAATCCATGCATGCTCAGACTAAATTACAAGACGGGAGCGCTGGTTCTGGTAAAACTAGCGTTCGGAATGGACATAGCACATTCGTCATGCTGCAAAATTTTGCATCGTGAAATGTAGCGCTTTCTTTTCTTCTTTCTAAACGGTTTTACCCTAAAAAAAAATTGTTGCGGATATTCACACAGAGTTTGGACAAAATAATTTCTTTGAGATCTCATGAATCTCAATATTTTATTTTAAAGGCAGGTCTCCCAAAAATGTTTATTTTTTTGTTTTGTTTTTTAATCAAGATCTCCTAATTTTTTTCTGCCCTTTTAATATTTTATAGTGATGTCCCTATTTTTTTATGGTCAAGTTAGCACAAAAACATTATTATCTCATGTTTTTTTTTCCCTCAAGGAGGTTGGTGTTGGTGTCCCTTGTTAATTACACATTGTATTTCTGAAATGTACCTTCCTACTCACAAGAAAAACACATAGGCAACTATTTTAATTAAATAAAATATCCATTTATTCTGGAAAACAAATAAAGATGAAGGGTAACAATTGTGAAATTAGTGGAATATATGCCGACTTTGGACCCCAAAGGCAGACACAAAGGCAAATAAAATCAATAACATGAGGAGTCCCTCGAATTGGGATCACAATCTGGTCCCCGAATTGCAGAAATCAGGAGCAGCAGCAGAAGACATACATGTCCCCAAGCTGTGGTACTCCAAACAAACTGCATCTTCTGGCAGAGCAGCTTGAAGCCAGGGAATCAATTTCTGGTCTTCCTTGTAGCCTTCCCTCCACGCTTCCCTGCAGCGTTCCCTCCACGCTTCCCTGCAGCGTTCCTTCCACGGCTCCCTCCATGCCCCCTTGCAGGCTGTGGCTCTGGTGGTGGGAATGTGGCAGGAGGAGGAGGAGAAGGATGGGCCAGATCACAAAGGTGTGTGGCCTGTGTCAGCTGGCCCCTCCCCGCCCTGTTAAGGGCCGTAGATATAATCTCCTCACAGAGGGCACGTTGGCCCTCCTCCACTTTAAGGAGTCTATCGGCCACATAGCACCCATAGGACTCGAGTGGGTTGAGGGGGGCCCTCATGATCTCAACTGCTTCCCTTATTATTTTCAGGGATCCTCCTCCACCTGAGTCATCCTCCTGGGCCTTTTCCGTCTCACCTGGAGGGGAAGCACCTGTGACTGGGTGCTGCCACTTGGCCCGGCCTCCTCCTGGGTGCCACCCACCCCTGCCTCCTCCTGGGTGCCACTCACCCCGGCCTACTCCTGGGTGCCAC
Organism: Rana muscosa; assembly: GCA_029206835.1. NCBI lineage: Eukaryota > Metazoa > Chordata > Amphibia > Anura > Ranidae > Rana > Rana muscosa. The sequence continues at coordinate 257,505,513 of CM055124.1, read as the reverse complement.
TCACCCCTGCCTCCTCCTGGGTGCCACACTCCAGAGCCTCATCCTCCTGGCTGACCTCATCCTGTGTATAAAAAAGGGACATAGTTTGAGTTTTTGGTTCACCAATCACACACAATTTGCAGCTTATGCCCAGGTTCACACTGGGCTGCGAGAGTGAAGCTGTGCGAGTTCAGCTGAACTCGCACGATTTCACTCCCACTGGTCAGTCCCGATTTCGGCCGCGATTACAGAGACATCTGTGCAGGTTTCTGCACAGATGTCAATGTAAATCGCGGGCCAAAATCGCAAAAAGTAGTACAGAATCTACTTTTTTAAATCGGTGCCAGTGCCATTAGGACGGTGCCATTGCCGGCAATTTGCGGCAAATACCGCGTTTTTGACATGCGATTTGACATGCCAAATCGCATGTCAAAACGCACCAGTGTGAACCAGGGCTTAGACTGTTGCAAATTAAATGTTAATAAATAGAAAAGACTCTCATTCTGACCCCAGCATTTTTCATTCTTGTCCCAAACAATTCTGCCCACTATATATATATATATTTTTTTTTTTTTGAATAATAACATCTAGTTCCCAAAAATTATTCTTGGACAATAAATATGTTGAAAAATACTATACCTGACTATAGATGTGAAGATCCGGCTCTTCGAGGTCAGCTAGCTCCTCTGCACCCTCTGCAGGGGAGGAGGGAAGGGTGGAGGGAACGCTGGAGGGAAGGGTGGAGGGAAGGCTTGAAAGTGATTCCCTGGCTTCAATCTGGTCGTCCAGAAATCGCAGGTGTTTGTAATACCACAGCTTGGGGACATGCACTTGGTCTGCTGCTGCTCCTGATCTCCGGGATTTGCGGACTTGTTTGTATTGTTTTTTGTAGCTGTTCCTCATATTATTAATTTTAGTATTAATCATGTTATAGTCTGCCTCTGGGATCCAGGTCTTCATATATTCCACTAATTTGACAACTGTTGCCCTCCTTACATCACGATTGTGGTATAATGGGTTTTTAAACTCCCATAAATTGGCGAGCTCTCTATATTTGTCTATGAATGCTCAGAATATGACAGGATCTTTGAATCTCTGCATATTTTCTGCAAGATAAAACACAAGACAAAAACACTAGGTCAGCCTAAACTGTCCTAATATTATCCCAATCTAGCCCTTTAAAATTATGAATCAATATAGGCCACTGATGCCCCAACTTAAATTTTTACCTTCGTCAGTGACGTTCGGAACTTCTGGTCCTCCTTACTCCACGCACACAACGTCGTTAAGACACATGCGTGTTATCATTATATACCCTGCGCATGCATGAAACTCCACCCACGTCGGCCGCCCTTGACGTTCTTCCTCGGATATTCCCCGCCCCTTCTCGTTCAACGCCCAGTGGGAGACGACATGGTGGTGACACAGCAGGTGCGGTTGTTTTAACTTCCGACAAGGAAAACCGGAGCCGGAAACGTCCCAATCCAGGACAAGATACAAGGCCAGTAATATGTATTTTGCTGAGATGGCGGAGATGGTGGACATCTTGCTGAGTAGAGATTACGATGGGAAGCATGGGCCATACAACACCCCTAAATTTAGGAAGGCCAAAATAATGGGCAAAGCGGTGAGGAGTCTGTATCATAAATTTGGTGGTCTGACCTGAAGCTGAGGGAGCCGGAGCCGGAGCAGTACAGGAAGATCAAAAGAATGCTAGTAAAAAGTACATTTTTGTGGGACACCAGAACAAGCTTTTTAGGGTGTCCCATACAGGTGCTAGAGTGGATACTTTGGGGGTGTCTCCATGTGTGTAACTTGGTCAAAAAAGGTCAGATTTCCATTTAAAAAAAACATTTTAAAACATGTCTTCAGCTTGTAACTGCAAAAAAAGGCAATTGTGCCCCACTTCCAAGCAATGTTTCATATTCCTATTTCTGACCTCAAATATCTGTGTGATAAGTATACCTTGTGTTTCATTCTCATAGGGGAGCAGAGACTTGGAGCACACCACTTTGAGGAGGCTAGGAACCCCACACCTTGGAAAGAACAGAGGGAACCCCAAACTCAGAAAGAAGGGGACCAGAGAGAACCCAAACCTCAGGATGTGGAGGAAGGAGAGGTGGAGGAAGGAGAGGTGGAGGAAGAAGAGGTGGAGGAAGAAGAGGTGGAGGAAGAAGAGGTGGAGGACGAAGAGGTGGAGAAAGGAGATATTTTTAAGACATGCGTTTTATTTTTTTAGGTGATGTGCTGCTTGTGGAAGATCAATCTCCTCCTTTCTCCAGTGGGAGCGCACAAATCATAATACAGGATCTCATGGTTATGAGTCGAGAAATCGACGTTTTAACGCACAAACTGTATCGTTTTGACCAACAAATTAAAAAAATTATTGATGTTTTGGGGAGAGTATAAAGATGTTTTTCTTGACACCATTTTACGTTTTTTTGGCCTAAAGTTGGTAACTTTTTGTGTGATTTAACAAGCCAAATTTGGAAGATGCACACAGTGTGTCGACATGTGCTATCTCCCATCAGAAAAAATCAATGGACGTGTTTTGGGGGTGCAACCCCTTCCTCGCAACTCATGATCCCCCATGATGGGAGATAGCACATGTTGACATTTGGCATGGGATGAAAATCCCCATTCTGACGCACAATTTGTGTGCATTTTCCAAATTTGGCTTGTTCAGGGGTGACATCACCCCATCTCATGAAGGCAACAGCAACACATTTTGGAAATACTATATAATGTCTGATATTGCCTTCAGTTTTTCTATAAGGTTCAACTTTGTAAGTTCCATTGTTTTTATAATAGTTTTTTTTATTTTACATGCGTGTTTATGCAAAACCAAAATGAAATATTTTTTTTTGGGGGGGGGGGGGAACACTGTTTAGAATGTCCCCAAAAAGTTTATAACGCACAAGTTGTGCACAGAGTAAAAATATTTTTCAATTCTAAAACGTGTGGCTTCTTCTTTCTATGCTCAATACCATTATGGAAAATATGTTCTTGTTTACCGTGACAAAGGTGGTTATTTACTAAAGACAAAGCCACTTGGCACTACAAGTGTACTAGGAGAACCTGGGAGACAGATTCAAGAAACACAAGCAATAATGAGAAATCACGTTTTTTACAGATTTTTCTTTTTTTATTTTAAAAAGTTTAAAAATCAGAGATTGTCTGGCATAGCAATGGCCCCCCTACCCGTAAAGTAATCGACATATCTATCCTGCACTTCACAGGCACTTTGGGGGGCCAACCCAATACGGCCAGTATCCAGGCCCGTCAGGGCATTGTCTATAAGTCCGGCCTCTGGCCCAACAGAACTCAGATAAGTGGGTTAATTGCTGCGTAAATAGTTGTGCAGTATGCAGCAGGTAAAAACAATATGATTGATCTTGTATTCCGCCATATGGATAGAGGTAAGAAACAGGCAGAACCGGCTGGCCCTTATCCCAAAGGCATTCTCAACAACCCTCTGGGCTCTGGCCAGCCAGTAAATAAAAACCCTCCTCTCCGGGGTGAGGGTCCTCTGGGGGAATGGCCTCATCAGGTGTGGTCCCAGCCCGAAAGCTTCATCCACGATAAAAACAAACGGAAGGCCCTCAATGTTCTCCTCATCATATGGTAGTGCCAGGCCACCACTCTGGAGACGTCTGGCAAATTCCGTCTGTACGAACACACCACCATCCGACATCCGGACATTCTTCCCCACGTCCACATACATGAACTCATAGTGTGCCGACACCACCACCATCAACACAATACTATTAAACCCCTTGTAGTTGTAATAGTACGACCCCGAACGGGGCGGCGGCACTATGCGGACGTGTTTCCCATCGATTGCCCCTCCGCAGTTAGCAAAGTCCCACCGCTCGGCAAAATGGGATGCCACAGTCTGCCATTCCTGTGGCGATGAAGGAAACTGTGGTGTCAAACAAAAAATTTAAATTAGGACTTTTGCACATAACATTCCAAGCAGATTACACAAAAACATTCTTGCCCAACATCAGTATAAAAAATTTTTTTTGGGGAGTTGTTATAGCCACAAATAGAAGGCACAATTAGCACATTCCTCACCCCCTCTGATGGCTCAATGCACACATTATGGGGGGGGGGGGGGTTCTAGCTGAGTTTGGGCCTACAAACAAAACAAAAAAAAAAACACCTGATTGTAATGAGAAGCAAAACATTTGTACACATTTTAGGGGCGGGGGAGGGTAAAGCAATACAATGGAGTTGACAAAATACATTGTTAAGTGACTAGGCTAGGGGTGTATGGGCCCAGGATAGCATGCTGGAGAGGTTAGTGAAGGCAAATATGCATGTAGGCCAAAAAATGTGTAAAGCATGCATGAGGACAAAGGGGACATTCACAGCATATTACAATCATGGTAATTAGGGAAGGATGAAAGAAATACAATACATTAGCAAGCATTAGATACAAAGAATGTGATTTTAAAGGAGAAAAATTACCTTAATATAGTCCTTCTGCATAACTTGTATGATAGCAGAACAGGTCTCTGGAATAATGACCCCCAGAGCCTGGGGGGAGATGCCTGTCATGAACTTGAGGCCCTGCAAGCTTCTCCCAGTCGCCAGGTATCTCAAGGTGGCGATGAGCCTCTGCTCGGCAGTGATGGCCTGGCGCATCACAGTGTCCTGCCTCGTGATATAGGGGGACATCAAATCCAACAGATGGTGAAAAACAGGGTCCGTCATCCGGAGATAATTCCTGTAGTCATCAGGATTATCCTCCTGGATTTCTCGCAGCAGAGGCATGTGAGAGAATTGGTCCCGCTGGAGCAACCAATTCTTGGTCCATGAACTCCTCCTCACCCTGTTCATGGACTGAGCTTGGGTCAAAGTATTAACCGCAACACCAAACGCATACGCAGCACAAGCTCTACGATGAGAACGTACTTCCAACATGGCTTTAAACCGGTCGGCTGGTCAGAACGAACTTAAACAGAACGCACCGAGGAACAGCAAGGCCTGTGAAGAACGACCTGAAAAACAGTAACGAGAGGCCAAGAAAGCACTGCAAAACAGAACCGACCTGACTGCACGCACTGAAAGACAAATACAAACCCACAAGCACAAACTGAAACGCAGAAAACGATCTGAAAAGCACGGAAACTGAAAAGCGCAAATCGGCTCTCACCAAACTTTTACTAACACGCGGTAACACAAAATCAGCAAAAGCATCCCAAAGGGTGGCGCCATTGGATTTGAACTTCCCCTTTATAGTGCCGTCGTACGTGTTGTACGACACAGCGTTTTGGATGGTCGGAATTTTGACTGATGGTGTGTAGGCAAGACTGATGAAAGGCAGTTTCATCGGAATTCCGATGGAAAAATCCATTGGATTTTATTCCATCGGAAATCCGATCGTGTGTACAGGGCATCAGAGGACAGGGATCACCGCTGGAGAATCAGAGGACAGGGATCACTGCTGGAGAATCAGAGGACAGGGACCCCTGACAGGTCACTTGGCAGAGCTCCTTTCCCATCCCAGCACTGTATACAGCTCTTCCACCCCACACTACACAGGGCTGAAATCACATTCATTTACACACAGTCTGTCAGCCTTCACATGGTGTATCTGGTTTGTATGTTGCCGTTCTGACCTGTGAAATTCTCTGGTCGGAACGTCAATGTAGTTGCAGTAGGCAAATACACCCTGTGCAGATCGTGGCTGACTGGCTGTGTTGTAAAGGAATGTGATTTAAGCCCTGCAGAGGAGGAGCTAGGGGCGGGGTTGCGATTGTGACCCCTGCAACCCTTTATGCTACACCCATGCCCCCAGAGGATCTCCCCCTAGTGAGTAGATTTCATTCATATTTTTGCCACCCAAATGCATTATTTTACATTTTTCTACATTAAACCTCATTTGCCATGTAGTTGCCCACCCCGTTATTTTGTTCAGATCTTCTTGCAAGGTTCCCACCTCCTGCAGAGAAGTTATTGCCCTGCTTAGCTTAGTATCGTCCGCAAATACAGAGATTGAGCTGTTTATCCCATCCTCCAGGTTGTTTATGAATAAATGAAATAGGATTGGTCCCAGGACAGAACCCTGGGGGACCCCACTTTCCACCCCAGACCATTCCGAGTACTCTCCACTTATCACTACCCTCTGAACTCAACCCTGTAGCCACTAGCCAGTTTTCAATCCATGTACTCACCCTATGGTCCATGCCAATGGACCTTACTTTGTACAGTAAACGTTTATGGGGAACTGTATCAAATGCTTTTGCAAAATCCAGATACACCATGTCTATGGGCCTTATCTAGATGGCAGCTCACCTCCTCATAGAAGGTTAATAGATTGGTTTGGCAAGAACGATTCTTCATGAATCCATGCTGATTACTGCTAATTAGGGATGAGCTTCGAGTTCGAGTCGAACCCATGTTCAACTCGAACATCGGCTGTTCGACCGTTCATCGAATTTCCAACATTATGGGCCGTTTGCGCCAAATTTGAGTGGTCCGTCACAGCCCATAATTCACTGCGGCATCGCAGTGCATTGCTGGCTGATGATTGGCCAAGCATGGACTATGACCCGCATGCTTGGCCAATCACAGCACCGTAGGTACAGAGAGCCGTAATTGGCCAAAGCCAGGGTGGCTTTGGCCAATCATGGCTCAGAGGAGTAGGCACACGCTCCACACTATATAAGGCCGCCGGCTTGGCGGCCTTGTGTAGTGTGTTGGCGTTGGTTAAAGGTAAGAGATAGAGACAGTGTAATTTGATTTGAGTTAGATAGAGCAGGCAGGTGAGTCAGTTAGCTGCAGTTACAGTGTGTAGAGGATATATATGTATCCTAGGTGTTGTATATATATTTACACACTGTATTGAGTTTAGCTAGATACATTCCTGTTATTCTCTATACTGACAGGCAGACAGGTGATTGTGCTAGCTGCAGTGTTTCACTTAGTGTACTGTGTCCTTTGCACAGTGTGCACCAAAAGCTTCCCTGAATACAATTGCTGGTGTTCTGATACAAATACAGGCAGGGAGCTGCAGTATTTTGCTATAGTGTCCTTTGCACAGTGTGCACCAAAAGCTTAACTGAATACAATTGCTGGTGTTCTGATACAAATACAGGCAGGGAGCTTTAGTGTCCTTTGCACAGTGTGCACCTAAAGATTACCTCAATACAATTTCTGGTGTTCTGATACAAATACAGGCAGGGAGCTGCAGTATTTTGATTTAGTGTCCTTTGCACAGTGTGCACCTAAAGCTTACCTGAATACAATTGCTGGTGTTCTCATACTAATACCACAAACAGATTCTACGTAACAACAAACCTACAGTCCCTGTCTTGTTTGCACCGCCTGTATAATGCTGTTCAGAGTATATGGGGCTTGGGGGCCCCACGCCTTTCCTTTTTTTAATTTGGGTACGGGATTCCCCTTAATATCCATACAAGACCCAAAGGGGCTGGTAATGGGCTGGGGGAATAACCATGCCATTTTTCTCAATGATTTTCATCCATATTGCCGGGACCAGACATTACATTAAAGCCGCAAGCAGTTTTAAATTACTTTTTTTCCTTTAGAAATGTCATTTTGTGCAGGGACAGTTCTAAACACGGGAAACACATGCCACTCACAGGCATACTATAGACACCCCCCAGGTATGATATTTAAAGTAATATTTCACTTTTTTTTTTCACTTTATGCATCATTAAAATCACTGCTCCTGAAAAAAAGGCAGTTTAAAAAAAAAAATTGCATTGATACATGTATCCTGGGGCAGGACCCGGGTCCCCAAACCCTTTTTAGGACAATAACTTACATATAAGGCTTCATAATTAGCACTTTTGATTCGAACGTTCGAGTCCCATAGACTTTAATAGGGTTCCAAAGTTTGCGCAAACTTTCGGTCCGTTCGCAGGTTCTGGTACGAACCGAACCGGGGGGTGTTCGGCTCTTCCCTACTGCTAATGATACCATTGTCATTACTAAAATCTTGTATATAGTCCCTTATCATCCCCTCCAAGAGCTTGCATACAATTGATGTTAGGCTCACTGGTCTGTAATTCCCAGGGATATACAGTATCTTGGCCTTTTTTTAAATATTGGTGCTACATTGGCTTTTCTCCAATCAGCTGGTACCATTTCAGTCAGTAGACTGTTCGTAAAAATTAGGAACAATGGTCTGGCAATTACTTGACTGAGTTTCCTAAGGAACCTCGGGTACAAGCCATCTGGTCCCGGTGACTTATTAATGTTGAGTTTTTCAAGTCTATTTCTAATTCTGTCCTCTGTTAGCCATGAAAGTGCTTCCTGTGACGTATCATGAGGATAAACATTGCAGTATTTGTTACTGAAGCCCCCCGATTTCCTCGTGAAGACTGAGGAGAATAATAAATTCAATACCTTCGCCATCTCTCCATCCTTAGTAACCAGATTCCCTTCATCTTTCTTTATGGGACCAATGTAATCTGACCTCCCTTTCTTACTATGTATGTACTTAAAGAATTTCTTGGGATTTTTTTTTCTCTCCTCCGCTATGTACCTTTCGTGTTCTATCTTAGCAGCCCTTATTGCACCCTTACGTTTCTTGTTGCATTCTTTGTAAAGTTGGAATGCTGATGATTATCCCTCAGCCCAGTATTTTTTGAAGGCCTTCTCCTTTGCTTTTATATGCATTTTTACGTTGGAGTTAAGCCACCCAGGACTTTAATTAGCTCTTTTAAATGTATTTCCCATTGGGATGCACTGGCTAATGCCCTTATTTTATATGCTCTTAAAGCATACCCATTTTTCCTCAGTGTTCTTTGTTCCTAAAATGTTATCTTAGGAACCTTAGGAATCTTAATGTGCTTCTTACTGAGTCACTCCTTTGTTGCCTTAGTGGTATGTTTTGGGTCATTGTCATGCTGAAAGACCTGTTTATGACCCATCTTCAGTGTTCTGGCTGAGGGAAGAAGGTTCTCATCCAAGATTTTACAATACGTGGCCCCATCCATTGGCCCCTCAATGTGGCAAAGTCGGTCTGTAGCTTTAGCAGGGAAACGGCCCCAGAGCATAATGTTTCCACCTCCGTGCTTTACTGTAGGGATGGTGTTCTTAGGGTCATAGTCAGCATTTTTCTTCCTCTTAACACGGCGAGTCCCCCTCCTCAAGAAAGTATATGTACAGTCATGCCAATGAACATCTAAATGATTCAGAGAAGGATTGGGAGAAATTGGTGTGGTCAGGTGAGACCAAAATTTTGCTGTTTGGCATTAACTCGACTCGCCGTGTTTGGAGGAGGAACACTATCCCTACAGTCAAGCACAGAGGTGGAAAGGTGCTTTGGGGCTAAAGGTACAGGCCAACTTTGGGGGGCCATTGGACGGGGCCATATATTGTAAAATCTTGGATGAGAACCTTCTTTCCTCAGCCAGAACACTGAAGATGGGTCGTGGATGGGTCTTCCAGCATGACAATGTCCCAAAACATACCACCAAGGTAACAAATGAGTGGCTCAGGAAGAAGCCACTCATGAAGGTCATGGAGTGGCCTAGTCAGTCTCCAGACCTTAATCCTATAGAAAGTTTATGGAGGAAGTTGAAACTTCAAGTTGCCAAGTGACAGCTAAGAAACCTTAGGATTTAGAGAAGATCTGGAAGGAAGAGTGGACCAAAATTCCTCCTGAGATGTGTGCAAACCTGGTAATCAACTAGAAGAAACGTCTTACCTCTGTGCTTGCCAACAAGGGTTTCTTCACCAAGTACTAAGTCATGTTTTGCTTGGGGATCAAATACTTATTTTACTCACTGAGCTGCAACTTAATTTATAGCATTTTGTATGTGTTTTTTTCTGGAGTTTTTGTTGATATTCTGTCTCTATCATTTAAAATACACCTATGATAAAAATGATAGACCCTTAATTTCTTTGTAAGTGGGCAAACTTACAAAATATGCAGGGGATCAAATAACTATTTCCCACTTTATATAGCTATAGAGGTGTGAGAGTGTATGTCTAGATGTTTCCCCTTTCCTGCTGATCGATTCAAATAGGGTGAGCCTGTGTGGGGAGTAAGTAGCAGGATCTCTGGAAAGTCTGTAAATAATGTCAAGTTAAATAGTGCTCCAGGAATCCAGAGGCGGGTCGGAGCGCTGGGCAATGTCAGCTTGGGAGGGCAACCCGCCTTGTGGCCAAATGTCCAAAAGGCAGAACCTTCCTTGTTGGCCAAGTCTCTCGAGATACCTATTTGTGAATCCAGGGGTAAAGTCGAGGTTATCTATGATGGGTGTCAGGGGGGAAGACAATGGAGAGAGATCAGTGGTACCAAAGACAGACCTTGCCACTTGTAGGGAGATGCCAATCAGTGGCTGGGCCTGCATGTCCATTGGGAGCTAGAAGGTCAGCCAAGGCAAAGTCCAGCAAGAGATAGAAGCATCCTCAATCCCCATGGACACCCACTGCTTGGAGCTCTCATTGCAGTGCCAAACAACTGCCCTCGAGAGGTGAGCCGATTTATAGTGCATGGCTACGTCTGGGAGGCCTATGTCCCCTCTCGCCTTGGGGAGGTAGAGAAGTCAAAACTTTAATCTGGGGGTTTGTGAAACCAGATGAAGTCCCTGAACAGAGAGCAAATGTGTCTAAAAAGGTTGCAGGGATACGTACAGGTAGGGCTTGAAGGTTTGGTTTAACTTACTTTTTTGTGCTGTCTATAACTTTTTCTCTTTTTTATATTTTATTCTTTCCTCTGATCTGGATCTCACTGAGATAAATAAAAAATGTGGCTAAAGTCTTTTTTTTTTTTTTTAAAGCTGTAGGAAGCACAGATGTGGAAATAGTCTCATGCAATGTGTTTCCAATCTCTACGTTTGCGTACAGTGTAAGTTGACCTTTACAGAATATTTGTAATGTGACGTTACACTAGACCCACTCCCTATCCCCCCAGTCCCCTTGTACCAGTATTCCACGATCCCCCACTGTCAGGTATCGGGATGCTGCTTCACCATTCCAGGGGTTTGAAATACCTGCAGCTTATCCTGACCACCCATGGGTCAAATTCCGAACAAATTTTCTTTAGAAAATTGTAATTAAGAATTTTTGTTCGAAAGTCAACATTTACATGCTTTCATGTGCATTGTTTCATAAATGCCCTATATTGATCTTGTGCGGAAAAACACAGGTCATGCACAAGTGTAAATGAGTCTTTACAAAACAGTTGAATATCTTTACTCGGTTAATTGTTTGAATATTCACTTCAATTATCCAATCATGTGAAAAGTAGATTCCTGTTTAATTATGCCATGTGCACATGATTGGATTTTCAAGGTGAAGAGAATTAGCTTTACACATGATTGGACAGTTAAAGTGAATAGTCACACAGTTTATTTAGTTAACATTCACAACTGCTTTAGTAAATCAGCCTTTAGGTCCAATAGTTCCCCTGAGGCTGTCAATTTCTTTATTTTTCGTTTATTGCTAATAAACACTTTCCTCTAAGTGAAGTGATAAGCAATAAATAATAGCTGAAATCCAAATGCCTGTGTTCATCAAAGTGAACCTGTCAGGGTAAAATACTGAGAACGGATGGCCTGACAAAACCAGCAAGCCTTTTCTGAAGTGTGACGTGACACTAATTCAGCATGTTTAGCTTTCAATTACTGTAAATTAATCTTTGGGCCCAAAATAAACTTGCCCCTGTGTTGGCGTGAACTTTTCATCTTTTGGTTAATGGCTTAAAATGCCAATTGATTCTTCATGACTATATCGTGTTTACACTTGTGTTTCCAATGTGCAGCGAGGATGGGCCGCCAAGAATCTGCTAATCTGACCCATGTTTCACACTTGTAGCCAGTGAGAATGTACAACAAAACTTACACATCTACATCAATATTTTTTCCCTTTTCGCCTGGATACAGATAATTTATTGTTACTTTAAATAAGATAAGATCAGCAAGTTACTTAAACAATATTGCATACTTATGTAAATTACTTATGTGTTTGTAGCAACAGGTACCATAACAAGAGCGATGTTTCCATCACGGCTTGAGCAGCACAGGCGCTGTGGGAAAACTCAAGTAATATTTTATCTTGTGATTAATACATTTGTATCATATTATCTGAGCCATCAGTAACTTAATCTCAGTATAAATACCTAATTCACCTATCAGTTAACCTGCTTGTTCACTCAGAAGTAGGTTTATCTTGTTTCTAAATCATGAAACATTGACGCTTTTACTTTTCTAATGAATGTGTATGTTGTTTTGTTGTGCTTGTGTAAATGTAATTTTCTAAGAAAAAACGAAAACGATATACTCCAGGGGTCACTTCATTAGTGAAACCTACTCATCTAATGGCATATAAAGCTGTAATATTGCATATATGCATGTGGATATTTTGTATTTTAATATTCAGCTAGCAGAGCTCTTAAATCCTTGTTTTAAAGCAGGGGTGCCAAACCTTTTGAAGAGTAAGGGCCACTTAAGCGACTTGGTAACCGGTCGCGGGCCACAATATGCGGAGCAGATGGATGTCAGGTCCGTGTGCACTCTGCATATGCAGAGAGAACACGGACACAGCCCACTCTACCCTATGGCCCCTGTGATCCACCCAGACAAGGCATAATCAAACCCCTCCTAAAGAAACCCAACCTCGACCCCAAAGACCCAAACTACCGCAGACCGGTAACAAGCCTCAACACCATCTCCAAGATTATGGAGAAAGCAGTAGTACAACAGCTACAACTCCATTTGGACACTTACAAACTCCTGGTTCCACTACAATCAGGCTTCCGCCCAGGCCATGGCACAGAAACAGCACTTCTTAAAATATGGGATGACACCCTCAAAGCAGCAGATGACGGAGAATCATGTCTCCTGGTGCTGCTGGACCTCAGTGCAGCGTTCGACACAGTAGACCACAAAACGCTACTCATTCGCCTTAAAGAAGTAGCAGGAGTCGCAGACCCTGACCTACCCTGGTTCGCATCCTTCCTAGATAATCGTTCCCAGACAGTGAAACTAGGAGCCTTCACCTCTGAAACTCGCGCAATTACTTGCGGAGTCCCTCAAGGATCACCCCTGTCACCCGTGCTCTTTAACATCTACCTCCGCCCACTCCTCAAAATCATCAGCAAACAGGACATGTGTTACCACTCATACACTGACGACACCCAACTCTACTTTGGTATCACCGGGAAAAAAGACCAATATCACGGATTGGAAAACTGCCTCACAGTGATCGATGATTGGATGACTGAGAATTCCCTCAAACTCAACGGATCCAAAACAGAACTCCTTCTCCTCCACGCAAACCGAAAGACAAAAACTAAGACTCCTTGGACACTCCCCACCATCCTTGGACGGACCATCACCCCAAGTACCAAAGTCAAAAGTCTCGGAGTCATCTTTGACTCGGAGATGTCGATGGATGCACAAATTGGATCAGTAGTCAGCGGATCTCACCATCTCCTCCGCCAGCTACGTAGACTCATCCCCTTCATCCCAGAAGAGGATACAGCAGTAGTAGTTGGAACAATTATCAACTCCCGACTCGATTACGCAAACGCCCTCTACCTCGGACTACCCAAATACCAGATTTCGCGCCTACATGTCGTCCAGAACACGGCTGCCAGGTTGGTAATGGGAAAAAAAACCTTGGGAATCCATCACCCCATCACTGAGGATCCTTCATTGGCTAACCGTAAAGAATCGAATCACATTCAAGACCCTCTGTCTCACCCACAAGTGCACACAGGGAAACGCTCCACAATATCTATGCGAGAAGATAAAACACTACACCCCCAATCGCACTCTCTGATCAACCAACCAAAACCTCCTTCACATCCCCAAGTCCCGCTACAAATCAAAGGGAGAACGAAGATCTGCAGTCCAAGGACCACGGCTATCCGCATGGAAGAAAACCATTGAGCCTTCAGGTAAAAACTTAAGACCCACCTATTCTGATGGATCAGGACGTCACTGGATGCAAGCGCCTTGAGGCGATTTAGTTCGCAGTTGTAGCACTATACAAGTTATTCACTCACGCACTCACTCAGACGGAAGGGGATGGATCCCTTTCTGTTTTTTTTTTTTTAGCAGTTCGCATCAAAGGTGAATGGAGGGGTCCGACTGGTTCGGACCGATTGCGTGAAAAGGGCTTAAGGCTGCTTTCACACTGATGTTCTGCGGTTTACCCACACTGCGGGTGCAGTGCACCTGTGGCTTTTCTGCAGTTTAGCTGCACTTTGCCATAGACTTCTGTTATGTCCTGCAGGTGTAGTGCACTTTCAAAAAGTGCACCAAACCTGCTGGTAATAACAGAAGTCTATGGCTCAGTGCAGGTAATCTGCAGGTACATTGCAACCATGGGCGTCCGCTCCATAGGGCAAGGGGGTCAATTGCCCCCCCCTGGAGACACACTATATTTATATGGACATGGAGTGAAGCGGAATTATCCTCAAGAGCTATTTCACACTGCCAGCTGGCCACGTTATCGGTAAAGCGCCGCTAGTTTTAGCGGCGCTTTACCATCGTTTTAGTGGCGCTATTCGGCCGCTAGAGGGGGGGGTTAAAAAAAATAGGAATTGCTAATCAGACAATGGCAGCTTGATCCTTCTATTAAGCTTTTGCATCAGGTATCTCAAACCTTTGCATGCCTGCGCTTTATGTCATAATGACTAAGCCCCTCCCCTTCATGACATTGTCAAAAAGGGACCGAGCATGGATGACCTTAAAATGATGCCCCCCCCTGAAAAAAGTTCAGCGGACGCCCATGATTGCCACTGTGGATCAGTTTGAAAGCAGTCCAGTAACCACTGCAGAGCAGATATGCCCATATACACACTGTGATTTTAGTAATAAACTTATCTTTAATAACAGTCTTCTATTCAGGTATTCAGGTATTACCGGCTGTTGATGTTTCTCTGATGGATGCGGCTCGCAGCAGGGGTCCGGTGCATCCCTGTTCTCCATTTCAGGGCTGAATTTTTGCCTGAAATGGAGAACTGCATCCAATTCACTTAGGTGTGAACCCAGCCTCAAAATTCTGTAGTGCTGTGGCAATTCTTTGTCATGATTGAATGAATAACTGAACTACTCAACACTGGACTCACTCACCCAGAACCAGTGGACAAAAGGGAGATGAAGTTGGAATCCTTAACCCCACAATGCACCTCTCAGGTTCTTTGATCACCTCCCTCTCCCTTCCCTCTGTTCGTTTGCAGCTCACTGTATTTGTTTGTTTTCTCCAGTTCCTCTGAGGATTGCTGTGATCTGTCAGCCTTCTGAACCTGTATGAAGCTTCCATGATGTTTTCTCTGCCTGGCTAACCCTACCTTTTTACCTTTGAAATACCAACAATCATTCTTGCTGATTTTATTATGCCTTTTAATGTTAACACTCCAGCTACCTCTTGGCTCCTCATCCTAATTTTCTCTTTCCACCTTACACATACTCCTGCTAACTCTGATGACAACAACTTTGACCTTGCATTCCCCCGCCTCTACCCTCCTTACACCCTCCTTACAACCTCTGATCACAATGTTATTAGATAACACTCTCCCTGTCTTTAACTTCCTATCCCTCCATCTGATAAACAGTTATGCCCTGTACACACGATCGTTTTTTCCGATGAAAAAGTCAGATGGACTTTTTTCAATGGAAAAACCGATCGTGTGTGGGCCCTATCGGACTTTTTTCCATCGGTGTAAAAAAAAAACCGATAGGAAATTCCGATCATCTGTGTGGAACTCCAACGGAGAAGAAAACCCACGCATACTCAGAATCAAGTCGACACATGCTCAGAAGCATTGAACTTAATTTTTCTCGGGTCGTCAGAGTGTTTTACGTCACCGCGTTTTGGACGGTCAGAATTTTGTCTGATGGTGTGTATGCAAGACTTATGGAAGTCAGCTTCATTGAAATTCCGACGGAAAATTCCATTGGATTTTATTCCATCGGAAATCCGATCGTGTGTACAGGGCGTTAGAAGTGGAAACCTTTGCCACTTTAACCCTCCTCTTCTCTATTCTGCGACAGACTACCTGTATGACAAAATCTCACCCCTGTCCTGCCCCGACCTGCCCATTTCTGTCTACAACAGCTCACTGTCATCCTCTCTGCAACTGTGGCAAAAATGAAATCACTCCAAGACTTGTAAAAATCTGCCCTCCAAAAATGTAATTCCCGCCTCTGCGTCTCCTCATTCAGTCCTTGTCAACTCTTTTCTACCTTTAACTCCCTACTTTGTCCTCCACTGCCTCCACCCACTAACTCACTGTTTAGGAGAATGCCATTTTTTTCAAAAATAACATTAAAATAATGTGATTCCCAGATCTCCTCCTGCATTTAGTATGTCCTTCTTTTGACTCTGTTATCATAGAGGATGTTATGTTTTTTTTTTTTATATTGCCCTTCTAACTTTCTTCCCCCTGGACATTCCCTCACAACAACTATGGTCACCCTCTTTCTGTAGTCTACACTCTCTAACTCACATTGTTAGTCTCTCCCTCTGTGCTGGCATCTTTCCCAACCCTCTAAAACATGCACTGGTCACCCACATACCTAAAACTCTCACTGGACCATACCTACCTACCCTAAGACGTATCTTCTTGCTCCAATTTACCTTCAGACTTTTAGAATGCCTAGTCTACAACCATCTGATGTCAGGTGTCTGTGATAGTTAGCCCGTGTAGATCACCAACTTGGGGTTCCCCAGGGAGTTCTGGAGTAAGCAATACACAGTGGGTGTAAGTAACGCAAAGGCAAAAATTCTCCTTCCTCCCAATAGAGTTCCCCCCAACCTCCTATGACAAAATAATCTCCAGCACAAACTCCCCCTTCCCTATCTGAATTATACTCCATAGACCTTGGCATTGCATTGCATCTGCTGGTGAGCTCTCAGAGTTTGAGTGACAAGACTGCCCACTTTTTTCTTGTATATGGCACTTATGCTGCAATTAGCCTCTGTAAGCTCTCATGAGTAGGACCCTCTGAATCTGCTTGTAATGAATTGTAATGTAGTCGTACTGTCTCCCTTCATTTTGTAAAGCACTGCATAAACTGTTGGTGCTATATATGGAGCATATCTGAATATATAGGGTCTGTGTCGACAGCTTTTTGTTCACTTCAAATAGATTTTCATACTAACACAAGTCTATGCGAAAAGAAAAATCCACTTGAAACAAGCCTGATGCAGGTCACAAAGAGGTCAGCTGCAGGTCAAATGCACTTGTCAATGAATTCTGAATACTCTCTGAAGCCTTTCAAACTGCCACAGGCTCTAAATTAGATAATCTCTAAAACATATTTTTAACCTTCCAATAAAAATAATGATAGGGTTGTCTCATTTATAATTTTCTTGGTCAATTGGGAACTCTCTCCTAGTCCCCTTTGTCATTCCTGCAAATATTGCAGAGTTTATTAAACAGAACATATACATTTAGTGATTTATTGTAGGATTGATGAAAACGCCCCAGTTTACAACTTTTGATTTAATCCTAGATCCCTATCATTTCTCAATGTAGTTTTTCACTGTTGTTCAGGATTTTAACAACACATCCATTTCCACAGTGGTGATATGACAACCTGTCCAGAACCACAGCCAACTTGGTGATCTCACTTCTTGGCCCGTGTTGGGAACGGTTGCTAGCACTCGTTTTGAAGCAACAAACAGAGCTTGAACATGTAGAGATCGCTAAGATGAGTTCACATAGAGTCTTATGTATAATAAATCCATTTTATTTCTTGAAGAAACCAAATAGGACACCTGCAAGAGAGCTTTGGGCGATGGTACTAGAACAGGAAGACTGTTTTGACAATACAGACATGGCACAGGGGTGTGTGCAGCTCTGGGCCTCGATCGTCCTGTCACTGCTTGCCAGCCAGGAACACCATGTTTCCAACTGTTTTTCCTCCCTGTCTACCTCCTTCTAATAGTCAACTTCTTCCTTTTCCATGCCCTTCTCTTTTACCATGGGACAAAAGCTTTGACGGGAATCACTTTCATAGCAGCTGTGCACCAATTATAATTAAACCAATTGTTGTTCTGGCTTCTATTAGTAAATTGTAACTTTTAGGAATCCGTTTTTATTTTCTTGTGATCAGTATTTCTAAAACCTGACTTTTTTTGGTTTTAAAGGTTCGAAAACCATGAACATCTTTGTAAAGCTTTATGTGACAGGTCTGTGAAAATTAAAAGTGCAGGATTGTTGTAGGTTCATTTATAAGTTCCTTCTCACATGCCAGTGACGATTCATTGTTTTTACCTTTAGTTGTTTCCATTATTGAAGTGACATTGTCACTAATATAAAATCAATGAAAGGTATGCCTTATGTAAAATGAAATGTAAGGGGCGAGGCGGATCACTGCTTTATTGCTGGGAACCCATATCCCCTTAAAATGCTTCAGAAACTGATGCTTCCAGGAGTGTCAATCACCAAGTCTCCAATATATGCTGTGGTTCCTCTCACCAACCCTTACATCTCTGTTTTGTCCTGTAACGATTTAGGGGTCGTCGAGAGGAACCACAATTTGCACAAGATTGACACTTAAAAGAGAAGAATGGATTTGTTTGTTTTTCTCTTACCGTCCATGGACTGACACAGCCTTTTCATACTAAACACGTGGGTTTATGTCCCTGCTCGCAGGAGAAGCCTAGGCAGAATGTTAGATGTTACAACATACATTCTAAAAACCAGAGCTGAACAGCCCCGCCCAGGGGGCGGTCCCTCCGAACATAACCTTCCTACCTGCAGCCAGCAGCCCTCAGTTTTATTCTGCCTAGCAGAGGAGAAGACGTGGCTCTCTTAGGAGCCAGTCTCCTGAGATTTTTTTTTAAATTCCTTTTGGAATTTTATTATTTTATTTTTGAGATCTTCTATCAACTGTCGGCTGGGCAACAGGTTTGGGTACAAGATATCCTCGTAGTCTTCCCTGTCCGACCATCGAGCGTGCTGATTCCTTGCTCCGGCGTGCGACTCAGTTCACGACATGCCCTATGACTCCAGGGGTGGCCGGTGGGCTTTTATGCTCCGTGGTCCACACAAGACTGAACAGTCCTGCTGTATCTTTCGCGGTGGACCAGGCCGACAGCTATTCAGTACCGCACTGTGATAGGTCTGTCAGGAACACACCAGTGGGTCCTTCTGAGACGGGTAAGTAGTATCTCCTGCCTTCGCAGGTGAGTACATGCTGTGTGTTCCTTTGTATGGGGGATTTTCCCTGTCTCCCCCTTGTTTTTTGTTGCTCTCTGTCACCTTACTCTGGCGCTGTGCTGTCTGGGGGTCACTCTGGCCGGGGGGGGGGGGCTCATGGGTGTCTGCATATAGCTGTGGAGGTTTTTCTGTAATTTTTGGCCTGGGCGCCATTCAGCGCCATGTTTTTGTGTCACTTTGTCTTTTTTGCATTGGCGCGCATGGCGGCCATCTTGCAGTGGATCGCTATGGCGCAATTACATTGCGGTGGCCATTTTCTTGGAGCCGCACGCGTTTTTTGTGATTGTTTGGCCTCTATCGCTCCTGCAACGGCGCGATTCTCCTCACACTCTCCTCACTGTTCACTCGCGCTGTACGAGCACAGCACAGGCAGCGATACTGAGCGGTCCTATCCGGGTTGGTGAGTCCCCTGGGTAACCCCCCACAGTCAGCGCAGCCAGAGGGTGGATTTTTTTATTTTATTCTGAAAAGTCTCAGAGAGTGGCGAGTATGGAGTCTGGTTCACCTGCTTCCCCATTCATGTCAGAGGCAACAGGCAGTGCTTCAGCACCTGCGGTCCCTATAGACCAGTTGTCGGTGGTCCTGGAATCATTTCTTGTCAGGATGGAAGTGATGTGCGAGTGCAAGGGGGCTATTAAGCACCCTCTCCCCACACAATCTCCAGTAGAGGAGTGCTCTGATTCAGATATGGCCCTAGCTGCAGCTCAGGACCCTAGCTCTGAATTTTTTGATATTTTTGAACAGGACATTCCTTGCGAGGAAGACTCCTGCTCTGAGTCAGCAAAGGACAGGGTGCTTGTAAGTGAACTCATTGATGCTGTGAGGGACACTCAAAGCTGGATGCTGCGGCTGAGGAACCTCAGGCGGAAGCTGTTTCCTTTGGTTCTTTTAAAGCTAAGCCTTCTAAAAAAGTTTTTCCTTACATGCCTTTCTTTGACAGGTTCATAGATCAGGTTTGGGAAAAGCCGCAGAAGACTTTTGCACTCCCGCGGCATCTGTCTACTAGGTACCCTTTTGAGGAGGCCCTGATTAAAAAATGGGCCTCTCCTCCGGTGGTCGACCCCCCCGGTCGCCCGTTTGAATAAAGCCACAACTCTCCCAATGAAGGGGACTCCTGCCTTTAAGGACCCAACTGACAGGAGGTCAGAAGTGGTGAGCAGAGCCATGTTTGCCTTGCTGGGATCCGCCTTACGTCCTATTGTAGCGGCGACCCTAGTGTGTCAGACACTCATGGAATGGGCAAAGATTTTGCACCAGACTGTGCAGGAGCATAATCTTCCTCCAGAAACCATTGCACTGGCCCACCAACTGGCGCAGGGCCTAGTGTATGTGTGCGATGCCACTTTGGACGCTGCTCCCTTAATCTCTAGGGTCTCAGTGTATGCGGTGGTGTTGTGTCGTCTTATCTGGTTGAAATGCTGGTCTGCTGACCTGGCCTCTAAAAAGCTCCTGACTGACTTGCCCTTTAAGGGCGGTAGGCTGTTTGGTGCTGCCCTAGATGACATTATTAAGGATGTCACGGGGGGTAAGAGCACCCTCCTTCCTCAGGCTACTAAGGGTAAGAAGCACTGCCGTAAGCCAGGCCCCTCCTTTCCAGCTCAGAAGAGGTTTTTTCGTCAGTCAGAGTCCACGGGTAAGCCCTCCCAGACTGAAAAAAGTGCGGCTGGTGGACAGAAGCGTCCCTGGGTGCGTAAGCCGTCCAAGCTGGCTCCCAAGCCCGCCACCGCATGAAGTCTTGCCCCCGACTCTGGGGTGGGGGGACGGCTTCGCTGGTTCACGGATCGGTGGACCTCCCGGATCTCCGACCGGTGGGTGTGCGAGGTGGTCACCTCGGGGTACAGGATAGAGTTCCGCTTCTGGCCTCCAAACAGATTCTTTCCCTCAAATCTCCCTCTCCTTCCAGCGCGTCGGGCGGCCCTCTTAGGGGCAGTGCAGGACTTGCTCAGGTGCAGAGTAATTGTGCCGGTACCGTCACAGGAGAGGTTTCAGGCATTTTATTCTAATCTGTTTGTGGTCCCAAAGAAGGACGGAGTCCTTCCAATTCTGGATCTCAAGGCCCTAAATGCCTTTGTGAAGGTTCAAAAATTCCGCATGGAATCCATTCGCACGGTGGTTGCTGCGCTCCATCCCGGGGACTTTCTGGCGTCCTTGGACATCAAGGATGCCTATTTGCATGTCCCAATCTGCGCAAGTCACCAGAAGTTTCTGCGCTTTGCGATCTGTGAAGTCCACTATCAATTTGTGGCACTTCCCTTTGGCTTAGCGTCGGCACCGCGGCTCTTCACCAAGGTGTTTGCCCCGATTCTGGCTTTGCTGAGACAGTGTGGCATTGCTATCGTGGGTTATCTGGACGATCTTCTTCTGAGAGCAGACTCTGGCTCAGAATTAGAAGAAAATGTGACGATAGTCAGTCAGACCCTCCGGGACTTCGGGTGGCTCCTGACCATTCAGAAGTCGGTCCTGGTCCCGACTCAGCATCAGGAGTATCTAGGTTTGATCCTGGACTCCTGGAAGGCGAAAGTATTCCTACCCTTGGAGAAGTTGCAGACTCTTCAGTCTGCGGTGCGGGTTCTGATGTCCCGGAAATGGTCGTCAATCCGTTTCTGCATGAGAGTCCTGGGACTCATGGTGGCCTCCTTCGAGGCAGTTCCGTATGCCCAATCACACACACGGGCATTGCAGAGGAAGATCCTGTCCACTTGGGACAAATCCCCGTTGTCTTTGGATCATCAGATCCAGGTGAGTCACCCGGTCAGGGCGTCCCTGACGTGGTGGTTGAGATCCCCGGCCCTTCGGTTCGGGAAGTCGTTACTTCCTATCTAGTGGATGGTGATCACGACGGATGCCAGCCTTACGGGCTGGGGGGGAGTTTGGGGAGTCCTCTCAGCTCAAGGGCTTTGGACCCCGGCCGAATCCCGTCTACCAATCAATGTTCTGGAACTCCGGGCAATCAGACTGTGCCTCTTCTCGTGGTCGGAGAGGCTACAGGGCCGCTCGGTCAGGATCTAATCGGACAACGCCACAGCAGTGGCTTATGTCAACCATCAGGGGGGAACTCGGAGCTCAGCTGCGGCGTCCGAGGTTACCCACATCCTACGGTGGGCGGAAAGAAGCGTGCCGGCTCTGTCAGCCGTTTATATTCCAGGAATAGACAACTGGCAGGCCAACTATCTGAGCCGTCAGACGTTGGACCAGGGGGAATGGTCCTTGCATCCAGAGGTGTTCCAACTCCTTTGCCGGCGGTGGGGCACACCGGATGTGGACCTCTTTGCCTCTCGACTCAATCGCAAGGTGACGAGGTTTGTGGCCAGGTCCAGGGACCCTTGGGCAGACGCCTCAGACGCGTTAGTTGCCCCATGGGGTCAGTATTGCCTGATGTATGCCTACCCTCCGCTGCAGTTGCTTCCCCGTCTGCTTCGCAGGGTAGAGGCCGAGGGCATTCCGGTGATCCTCATAGCTCCGGATTGGCCGCGGCGCCATTGGTACGCCGATCTTGTGCGGCTAGTCGCGGACGTTCACTGGCGACTACCTCTGCGGGAGAACCTTCTCAAGGTCCCATACTTCATCCTACTTTACAGTCCTTGGCTTTAACGGCATGGCTATTGAAAGCCAGGTGCTGAGGGACAGAGGTCTCTCAGATTCAGTCATCTCGACCATGTTGAGGGCACGGAAATCTTCCTCCTGGAAGATCTATCACAGTACCTGGAAGGCTTACATCGCTATGTGCGAGGAGCTAGATTGGCATCCACGGATGTATTCCGTTCCCAGGATTCTGCTGTTCTTACAGCGTGGTGTGACCCAAAAGCTGGCTTTAAGTACCATCAAGGGTCAGATTTCGGCCCTAGCTGTCTTCTTTCAACGACCACTAGCGGGCCATTCCTTGATTCGCACCTTTGTGCAGGGGGTTTTACCATGTGATCCCCCCTGTCAAACCTCCTCTCCCTCTTTGGGATCTGAATTTGGTGCTCTCGGTTCTTCAAGAACCTCCTTTTGAAAACATCAGAGATATCCCTCTCTTGACCTTGTCTCAGAAGGTGGCTTTCCTGGTAGCCATCACTTCTGTCAGACGGGTGTCTGAGTTGGCGGCATTGTCTTGATCATCCATAAGGATAAGGCTGTGTTGCGTCCGCGACCTTCTTTTCTCCCGAAGGTGGTCTCGGCCTTTCACCTTAATGAGGACATTGTTCTTCTGTCCTTGTGTCCTCATTCATCGCATCCTAGAGAGTTTGCGCTTCACACGCTAGACGTGGTACGTGCCTTGCGGGTGTACCTGTCTGTTACTGCTCCCATTCGGAAGTCTGACTCGCTGTTTGTGTCTGTGTCTGGTCCACAACAGGGCCAAGCGGTGTCGCCTGCCACCATTTTTAGATGGATCAGGCAGACCAGCATACAGGCCTATGCCCTTAAGGGGCGGTGCCTCCCTTTCCAATTACGGCGCATTCCACCAGGGCAATTAGTGCTTCCTGGGCCTACCCGACATCAAGCGTCGGTTGCACAAGTGTGCAAGGCGGCGACCTGGTCGTCCGCACATACCTTTTCTACGTTTTACAAGGTTGATGTGGCTGCATCTTCGGATGCTTCCTTCGGCCATAAGGTGTTGCAGGCCTCTGTTTGAAGTTGCAACTCCTCCGTTGAGGAGCTCTGCTTGTTTGGAGTGAAGTTTGGTTTTTCCTTTACTACTGCTCCCACCCTCTTCTTTATACTGCTTTGGGACGTCAGTATGAAGAGGCTGTGTCAGTCCATGGACGGTAAGAGAAAATAGGATTTTTGTACTCACCGTAAAATCCGTTTCTCTGACGTCCATGGACTGACACAGCACCCACCCTTCCTTTTAAGGTTTGTACTGCTTTGTTACGAACTGAGGGCTGCTGGCTGCAGGTAGGAGGGTTATGTCCGGAGGGACCGCCCCCTGGGAGGGGCTGTTCAGCTCTGGTTTTAGAATGTATGTTGTAACATCTAACATTCTGCCTAGGCTTCTCCTGTGAGCAGGGACATAAACCCACATGTTCAGTATGAAGAGGCTGTGTCAGTCCGTGGACGTCAGAGAAACAGATTTTACGGTGAGTACAAAAATCCTATTTTTTTTTTTCAAAATCATATTTAACTAGTTGTAAACAGCCTCCATCCGATGCTGCATCTGTCCCCCGCCATCTCTAAGGGTGAGAACTAAGCGAGCAAACACCACGGATCGCTCAGTTCTCCCTTTTGCTCTGAGCAGAGACCTGGTGACTGTCAGTCACTGCCACCAACTCTCTGCTCTGCCCCCTTCCCCCAAAGCACTCACTGGAGTGATGGGCAATGGAGGGGGTGGGAGCAGGTGGCTCAGTCTCTCCGCACCTTGCTGATAGGCTGAGACATGCTGTTGAAGGCTCCTGGGTGGAGGTTGCTATCTTCCCAGCCAGGACCGACCCTGTGAGGTAAGGAGACGTATAGTCAAACAAGCTTTGGCTGTACTTCTCCTTTAAAAAGTGTCTGTGTCTGAAGACTCAAGGGATTTTTTCTCAGCAATGAAGCATTTTACCTGACTTAAACATTCCTGGCCATGCTAGAGTCCTTTTGGTGCTAGTATACAAAATACTTGCAGTTTTTGCCATTTTAACACAACATTTGCGAATTTGTACCGATCTATCCTCAACTGAGCCTGTATAGCTGGACCTGGCCACATGAACCCATAGTGGCCAATCAGATTCAAATACTCATTTTCCGACTGCATTTTCTCTACAGGTTTCAATATGTTGTATTGCTGTGAAGCACTACAGGCAGTCGTTATAAGTAAGCATTGATTAATGGGGTTCACCTGCTAAACAATTTGAGGATAATGTTTGGATCTAATTTTCTAGGAAATTTCGGAGAAGTCAGTGCTGCTTGTGGTAACCCATAATTTTCTCCATGGCATTTTCAAACATTAATGTAAAAATTTGTCATAATCCGCTAGTTAAATTATTCTGTTGCTGACATTTTGATAAATGAGGCTTACTGTTTTATGTAATGTGCAGATTCTAGATAAAGGCACAGCCATTTCGAATACTTTCACAGAAGGAAACAGGAAAATGTCAAGCTCTTACTGTTTGAAGTTTTTAGAAGAAAATTATAGAGTATTTTCAGTAATTACATATTTTGCGTTTCTAGCAGTACTTGCTCTAAAGTAACTTGATAGGCCTTTCACATATTTATATTCTTGCCCTTCTGTGGTGATTATTATAGTACATTTAGATTTGCAGATTAAACACTAGATGGTGCTCTATAATCGATTAAGGTCTGCCTCCCTGCTTAACAACTGGGGGCATGAGGGACTGCTGTAGAGAGACTGCTGCTTACACACAGAATACAGTGTCTTAAAAAAGTATTCACACCCCTTGAAATGTTCCACATTTTGTCATGTTACAACCAAATAGTAAATGTATTTTATTGGGATTTTATGTGATAAACCAACACAAAGTGGCACATAATTGTGAAGTGAAAGGAAAATGATAAATGTTTTTAAAACTTTTTTTACAAATAAAAATCTAAAAAAGTGTGGTGTGCATTTCTATTCAGCCCCCTTTACTACCCCTAACTAAAATCTAGTGGAACCAATTGCCTTTAGACGTCAAATAACTAGTAAATAAAATCCACCTGTGTGTAATTTAATCTCAGTATAAATACAGCTGTTCTGTAAAGCCCTCAGAGGTTTGTTAGAGAACCTTAGTGAACAAACGGCATCATGAAGGCCGAGGAAGACACCAGACAGGTCAGGGATAATGTTGTTGAGACGTTGAAAGCAGGGTTAGGTTATAAAAAAAATATCCCAAGCTTTGAACATCTCACGGAGCACTGTTCAATCCATCATCTGAAAATAAAAAGAGTATGGCACAACTGCAAACCTACCAAGATATGGCCGTTTACCTAAACTGACAGGCCAGGCAAGGAGAGCATTAATCAGAGAAACAGCCAAAAGGCCCATGGTAACTCCAGAGGGGCTGCAGAGATCCATGGCTCAGGTGGAAGAATCTGTCCACAGGACAACTATTGGTCATGCACTCCACAAATCTGGCCTTTATGGAAGAGTGGCAAAAAGAACGCCATTGTTGAAGGAAAGCCTTAAGAAATCCGTTTGCAGTTTGCATGAAGCCATGTGAGGGACACAGAAAACATGTGGAAGAAGGTGCTCTGGTCAGATGAGACCAAAACTGAACTTTTTGGCCTAAAAGATAAATGCTATGTGTGGTGGAAAACTAACACCGCACATCACCCTGAACACACCATCCCCACCATGAAACATTGTGGTGGCAGCATCATGTTGTGGGGATCTTTTCTTTAGACAGGGTAGCTGGTCAGAGTTGATAGGAAGATGGATGGAGCCAAATACAGAGCAATCTTAGAAGAAAACCTGTTGGAGTTTACAATAGACTTGAGATTGGGGCGGAGGTTCACCTTTCAGCAGGAGAACGATCCTAAACATACAGCCAGAGCTACAATGGAATGGTTTAGATCAAATCATATTCATGTGTTAGAATGACCCTGTCAAAGTCCAGACCTAAATCCAATAGAGAATCTGTGGCAAGACTTGAAAATTGCTGTTCACAATCGCAGTGAAAGATGGTTCTACAAAGTATTGACTCAGGGGGGCTGAATACAAATGCACGCCACATTTTTCACATATTTATTTGTAAAACATTTTGAAAACCATTTATAATTTTCCTTCCACAATTATGTGCCACTTTGTGTTGGTCTATCACATAAAATCTTAATAAAAATACATTTACATTTTTGGTTGTAACATGACAAAATTTGGAAAATACTTTGGATTTTGGAAAACTGCTGAGGAGCTTTTTCATTACTAATTAATAACAAACTTACAATAAAAGTATAACTAAAGGCAAACCTTTTTTTTAAGTTAGTTTTAAATAGAGAAGAGAGAATACTGAATGCCACTAATAAAACGCCTGTCATTTTTTTTATTGCTGTTTGTGCCCCTGTTAGGGAGATTCACCCTCTCTATTTGTCCTGTTTATCATTAATACCAAGAGTAAAAGGGAAAGAAAATCCCAAATTGTGGACTGCCACCCCAATAGAAACGGAAGGGAAATTGTCTGGTGACCCTGATGACAACAACAAATTCTCTCACTCCAAAAAATGTTGGAGACTGTAAAATCTACATAAAAACAGAATGCAATCATTTGCAAATCCCATTAATCCATATTTTATTTACAAAAGAAAAAAAAAAAACATATCGAATGTTTAAACTGAGAAAA
Source organism: Rana muscosa (assembly GCA_029206835.1). Classification (NCBI taxonomy): domain Eukaryota; kingdom Metazoa; phylum Chordata; class Amphibia; order Anura; family Ranidae; genus Rana; species Rana muscosa. The sequence continues at coordinate 257,478,135 of CM055124.1, read as the reverse complement.
TCTACTATTTCAAGAAACAAATAACAGAAAATTGTTTACTTACCTTTCCGTAATTTTCCTTTCCTGATGCCTACCCATGGCAGCATACCAATGGTTGTGGCTCCACCCCCAATTAACCCACAGGACCAATTACAACTCTATAAAAGAAAGAGTCCGTCCCCTCATACACCATTCTTGTAACTAGACTCAAACATTTAAGAACTATAGAAAGGGAGGGTGTATGCTGCCATGGGTAGGCACCAAGAAAGGAAAATGACAGAAAGGTAAGTATACAATTTTCCGTTTTCCTAGTGCCTTCCATGGCAGCATACCAATGGTTAATAACTCGCTTACAGGGAGGGTTGCTGCAAAAATATTTTAATCTCAATTACAGAATTGACGGCTGAAAAGCCTCTCTTTCCCTATTTTTTTTTTTTGAAGATGCTATGAGCAAACACAGACTTCCATGGGTCATGAATGTGGTGCAGGATGACCGGTTTGTCGTATGACAGAGAGCTTCTGGACAGATTTGCGTTACCGCCGCCCAGGGAGATGCCATTCCCCACAGTGTAAGCATTCATTGACTCTGGGACCGGAGGACCAGTAGCCCGATACGTTCTCTGAATGAAACGAACAGGTTGCCAAAGTTGTCTTCGATGCCGACAGTCTCCTTTCTTTCTTCTTTCTCTCTTCTTTTAAAAAAAGCATGTTAGTTTCACGAGAAGTTTGTGTCAGACCAATGAGAAGACTGCGAGAACCTGCCCTATCTAGCTCGTGCAGTTCCGAATTGCTGGAACATTCCGCAGAAGCTGGAGGTATCTATTACTGGATAAGGTGGTTTGTAGAAGAAACTCTAGGTATGATCTAGCGAGACCACATTGCCAAAAAAAATGGAACGTAATACAAGGGACTTCCTTAAGACTTGGATTTTCGAGAAAAACCTTTGGCCAGAAGAGACGGTGTTTAGGAAAAAAAAATTGTTTTGAGAGTAATATCTTATAGAGAAGATTCTTGCGTGCATGCGAGTGGAGGAGCTGTGAGTGCACCGAGTGGCTGAAGGCAGACCTCACTTTGAACGTAGTGAATAAAAACTTCTTCCCCACCCTGTCATAGGTGCGAAATACTTTCTGGCCTGAAGCCAAATTCAATCCGTGGGCGCAACTCCACTTTCCTAATTTCCTCTGCTCAATCTTTTTGTGCGATCCACTCCAGGGACTCTGAATGTGGATGGAAGAAGGGTTTCCCAGGACATGTGATTGTGCGTAACTAGAAACGCTAAAGGACCATAGAAGGGACAGTTTGATTGGCAGAGTGAACCAATATTTTCTTGATGAATCAAGGCACTGTAGCCGTGAGAGCAACTTGCTCTACTGTCAGGAGTTTGCGTCTAGTTGGATAAGGGGGTATCCATCCGTGTCAATGAAGGAACGAGGTGCCTCAACGTTTGAGAGGAGGTGCACTGAAAGGAGAAAGAAAAGATTATTAAAGGACTGCCCCATGAGGACAGACCCATCGGAAAATCTGCTGGTTTAAAGGCCAATCATTGCTACTGGTACTTTCCTTGATAGGCGATCCGACATATGATTTTTTAGAGCTGGGTTAAAAGAAGTTCTGAGGTTGGTGAAAGAAAACCTCTGACCTGGAGTACCATTGGGAAGGTTTTGATGGACGATGACCTGTTGTGCGTGTTCCCCCTTAGCTCTGGACATAGGTTAAGGCCAACTTGTTGCCTACTTGTAACAAGGATGGATTCGCCTTTTCAGGGAGGATGCTTAAGCGGGATCTTGTCATGCGAGAATCCCCTGACTTGCGAATGTTGGATATTAACCTCTCAGTATTTAATTGCCAGCCACGCTGAGTTAACGAATCATTTAAGTTGGCGCTCTAATCCAGATGACCTGTATCTGATGCAGGAATAGACCAAGGGATGAGGTCCACCTAGCAGTGATTCCCCCGGATGAGAGGACTTGTGTACCACTACATGCCAAATTTCACCGCCTCCGTGAACAGAACCTTCTGAGATCTTCCTTTGAAAAAAAAACCACCGTAACATGTGCAGGAATGTAACCGCGCCTCACTGCACAATTGGGGTGTAGGAGGAGAATGACCCAAGGCGACGCAGACATTCTGTTGCCAATATGGCTCCGCTTGCTATAGCCCTTCCTTCTCAGGCTATGGATAGGGGTGTCTTTTCTTGAGGAGAGATATCACCCCTTTAGGTGTAGATGAGATTGGAGCGCTTCATTGAGATGAGACAGGGTTAGTATATAGTCTCGTTAGTGCGGACTACGCATCTTCTTCTAACCTGGAGGAAAAAATTTGCTGTTAGAACTTCTGTAAAGGATCTGGGTCTAACATGATTAAAAGTAGACTTTGACCCTGTAGATCCGGTTTCCCAATGCCTTGGGACGTAGAGAGCATTGGACTTGGAGCCGATATTCCTGTACAAGCTGGAAAAGGATTTTCCATTTTATACATTTTATAATTCACTGCGGCATCCCAGTGCATTGCTGGCTGATGATTGGCCAAGCATGCACTATGACCCGCATGCTTGGCCAATCACAGCGCCGTAAGTACAGAGAGCCATAATTGGCCAAACCAGGGTGGCTTTGGCCAATCATGGCTCAGAGGAGTAGGTACACTTTTTAGTGAATGAGTAGGGGTACAATGTACCTGATACCCATTCACATGGGGGGCCGGAATCTTGTTAATGTGAACTTCCGGATTTCGATAAGCCCCCCCGCCCGCAAACCCCCACAACCACCAGGCAAGGTCTGCCAGTTTGCGTGCTCGAATAAAGGTCTGGTATGGATTTTGGGGGGGACCCCATGCCATTTTTTTAAGTTTTGCCACAGGGTTCCCCTTAATATCCATACCAGACCTTAAGGGCCTGGTATGGATTTTGGGGGGACCCCCACGCATTTTTATTTTTTATTTTGGTGCAAGGTTCCCCTTAATTTTCATACCAGACCCTGGTAATGGACTGGGGGGGGGGCAGGACCCATGCTGTTTTTTTCAATGATTTTTATCTGTATTACTGGGATCCGACCAATCATTACAGCCGCCAGGGCCAGATTAAGAACATCATGGGCCTGGTGCTGAGGATTTTGGTGGGGCATTTTATAAACAAATAAATACCAATGCAAACAATTTTTTTTTATAACAAATTAAATGAGAGAGAGAGAGAGAATGCACATAAACATGCATGGGAATGACATCAACGCAGCCCGGCCAAGGCAAGTGACGAAAGGCACAGAACCCAGAAGGAAGACCTGGTGAAGATGGAAGCGCCTGGGCCCCGCCGGATTGATCACAGCGCAGCACTGGAGGGCTCAGTCTGACAATTTATGTGTACCCTAATGTGCTAATATGCTGTGCATACTTGTACATTGTGGCATAACCTACCTCAGGGCCTCAAGAAAGTAGTAATGTTAGCAAAGTTTACTACCGCTTTAATATCACAGGATCCCAGGAGCCTCTCATAGGGCCCCCTACTGACCCAGTGGCCCTTGGTCAGTGCCTAAGTGCATAGTTGCCAATTTCCTTTAGTTGAACTAACAAAAGTGTGCCCATTCTAGAGCTGGTAACATTGAGGATATTCAGTATAATTTTAAAGAACTGTTTTTGTGGGTAAGAGGCATAGGGGCGGAGTATGGACGGTATAAAAGTGTGAAGTATGTGCAGGTGAGGGAGAGGAATGTGGAGGGTCTAACAGTGAGCACTATGTACCAGAGAGGAGTGCGGAGGGTATGGCAGAAGGCACTATGTACAGGAGAGGAGTGTGTAGGGTATGACAGTGAGCGGTATGTACAGCAGAGGAGTTTGGAGGCCATGACAATAGGCAGTATGTACACGAGAGGAATGTGAAGGGTATGACAGCGAGCAGTATGTACAGGATAGGAGTGTGGTGGGTATGACAGCCGGCACTATGTACAATAGAGGAGTTTATGAAAGAAGGCAGTATGTACAGGAGAGGAGTGTGGACGGTATGATACTGAGCAGTATGTATATGAGATGAGTGTGGAGGGTAAGACAGTGAGCGGTATGTACAGCAGAGGAGTTTGGAGGCCATGACAATAGGCAGCATGTACACGAGAGGAATGTGAAGGGTATGACAGCGAGCAGTATGTACAGGATAGGAGTGTGGAGGGTATGACAGCTGGCACTATGTACAATAGAGGAGTTTATGAAAGAAGGCAGTATGTACAGGAGAGGAGTGTGGACGGTATGATACTGAGCAGTATGTACATGAGATGAGTGTGGAGGGTAAGACAGTGAGCAGTATGTACAGAAGAAGAGTGGGGAGGATATGACAGTGGGCAGTATGTACAAGAGAGAAGTGTGGTGGGTATGACGGTGGGCACTATGTATAGGAGAGAAGTGTAGATGGTATGACAGTGGGCACTTTGTATAGGAAAGAAGTGTGGAGGGTATGACAGTGAGCAGTATGTACAGGAGAGGAGTGTGGAGGGTATGACAGTGGGCACTATGAGCAGGAGAGAAGTGTGGAGAGTAGGACAGTGAGCAGTATGTACAATAAAAAAGAAAAAATGGCGCAGAATGAGTTCTAAGCAGAGTATATAATCAAAGGAGTCAATGAATACTAATGTTGCAAGCACCAGCGGCAGCTACCATAAGCAGAAGCAGGCTCTGTAAAATATGATGAAGAAAGAAAGGTGCGCCAAACTAAGTGCAGTAAAACAGGCTTTAATGGCAAAATTGTATAAAAACCAGCCAAGTGGCTACTCACCGGATGCAGGACAAATTAAGGCATGTAAGGGGTTAATAGTGGTCCGGAGTCATCTAAGACGGTCCTCAGGGGAGATGTAAGTTCCAGATGAGAGAAGTTGATAAAGATGGCTGAAGGCTGGAAGCAGGTTGTGGTGTCAGCAGGGGAAGTCAAGGCATCCGAGCTGCGGGTGGTGTGAAGAGCCCTGTATCGCTGGGATGAACAGGAGACAACCAGGAAGCTGCAGTTCAGCGTGCGCTTCAGCGTGGAGCGCAGCGTGCCGTCGGACCGGAAGTGACGTGGAGATGGAACGGACCAATGGGATGACTCGTTTCACAGCATCCGCTGTGAAACGCGTCATCCCATTGGTCTGTTCTATCTCCACATCACTTCCGGTCCGACGGCACGCTGCGCTCCACGCTGAAGCGCACGCTGAACTGCAGCTTCCTGGTTGTCTCCTGTTCATCCCAGCGATACAGGGCTCTTCACACCACCCGCAGCTCGGATGCCTTGACTTCCCCTGCTGACACCACAACCTGCTTCCAGCCTTCATGCCTTCAGCCATCTTTATCAACTTCTCTCATCTGGAACTTACATCTCCCCTGAGGACCGTCTTAGATGACTCCGGACCACTATTAACCCCTTACATGCCTTAATTTGTCCTGCATCCTGTGAGTAGCCACTTGGCTGGTTTTTATACAATTTTGCCATTAAAGCCTGTTTTACTGCACTTAGTTTGGCACACCTTTCTTTCTTCAGCAGTATGTACAGGAGAGGAGTGTGGAGGGTAGGACAGTGGGCACTATGTATAGGAGAGAAGTGTAGACGGTATGACAGTGGGCACTATGTATAGGAGAGAAGTGTGGAGGGTATGACAGTGAGCAGTATGTACAGGAGAGAAGTGTGGAGGGTATGACAGTGAGCAGTATGTACAGGAGAGAAGTGTGGAGGGTATGACAGTGGGCACTATGTACAGGAGAGAAGTGTGGAGAGTAGGACAGTGAGCAGTATGTACAGGAGAGGAGTGTGGAGGGTATGGCAGTGGGCACTATGTATAGGAGAGGAGTGTGGAGGGTATGACAGTGAGCAGTATGTACAGGAGAGAAGTGTATGACAGCGGGCACTATGTACAGGAGAGAAGTGTATGACAGCGGGCACTATGTACAGGAGAGGAGTGTGTAGGGTATGACAGCGGGCACTATGTATAGGAGAGAAGTGTGGAGAGTATGTACAGGTGAGGAGAATGAAGGAATCTGGGAAGGAAAAATGTAAAGGTTTGTAATAGGATGTTTAGGAACTGCGTAGTGGTTAAGCGGGCTATACATGGATTGAAATTATTCCAATTAAACAAAGACCAGCCATAGTCGATGTATGTATGGGCTAGCTGGTTTTACACAAGTCAATCTAATAACCGACTTGAGTACAACCAGCCTGTCAGGTTTTTCCCAAAACAATCAGTGCTGCCAGCTATAGTTGGCAACACTGATGATTGTATTCACTGGCAAAACACAATAACACTGCAGGAGTGATTCCCCAATCTACAGGTCAGCAGGTGAGAAGGTGTGTGGGGACAGGCTGGCGAGAGATACTAGTCAGTTGCTGGGTAGGCACTGGCTAGTATCAGAGCCAGATACACACAGGTTACATACGCCACGATCGTTAGAGCGAGAGCAATAATTCTAGCACTAGACCTCCTCTATAACCTGTAAAAAAAATGAAAGCATCGCTCAGTATACAAAAAAATTGTGCTAACTTTAGTGGGTTTTTTTTATGAATGAAACGGTTTATTTTCAAAAAAAAAAACACGTTTGAAAAATTGCTGCGCAAAGACCACCATTTTATTCCATAGGGTGCCTGCTAAAACAATATATATAATGTTTGAGGGTTCTGAGTAATTTTCTAGCAAAAAAAAAAAGATGATTTTTACATGTAGGAGAGAAGTGTCAAAATTGGCCTAGGTGGCAAGGGTTTAATTACCATATGTAATATACAAATAATTATTATAAGCACTGTGAGCTCATCCTCTCAGTCTGCTGCAGAGTGTGTCAGCTTGTATTTAAACTGGCCGTTCTGTATGTAGCTTCTGACAGGCTGCGCAAGCAGCCCTGTATCTCCGGAACCATAAATTATAGGAACCCCATATTTTGACTAGTGGTGTGGTATGTCTTCAGCTACAAACTCCCTGTTCACCGAGCTACAACCCTCGAAGTTGATACTTCTTTTTTTTTTTCTTTGGGTAAATGGGCCTATCTTGAGGAAGGGGCCTGGAGCTGCAGCTCCAAAAGCCCCTATGTTAATTTGGCCCTGACGGCCGCGAGCAGTTTTAAATGACTTTTTTTCCTTTAGAAATGTATTTTGCTGTGGTATTGTTCTAAACACTGGAAACATTTGCTACTTTACAGGCATACTAAGGACACCCCCCAGGCACAATAATTAAAGGAATATTTCATATTTATTGTTTCACTTTAAGCATTATTAAAATCACTGCTCCTGAAAGAACGTCCGTTTTTAAAACTTGTTTTTTGCATTGGTACATGTCCCCTGGAGCAGGACCCAGGTCCCCATGCCATTTTTTTCAATGATTTTTATCTATATTGCCTGGATCTGACAATACATTACAGCTGCAAGTTTTATTTTTCTTTAGAAATGTCATTTTGCTGTGGTATTGTTCTAAACTTATGTCCCCTGGGGCAGAACCCGGGTCCCCATACACTTTTTATGGCAATAACTTGCATATAAGCCTTTAAAATTATCACTTTTGGTTTTCCATGTTAGTGTCCCAAAGACTTTAACGGTGTTCAGCAGTTTTCGAATTTGCCACGAGCACTGCATAATGTTCGCTGTTCAGCGACACAGGCAAACACCCGATGTTCGAGATGAACTTACATTCGACTCGAACATCGGGCTCATCCCTACCCATGTGGCAGGGTGACAGCGCAGGTGCACAATTCACAAATGGGCCAGTGTTGCCAACCTCCCACATCATTTTTTACTGACAAAACATGAGAAATTTACTGATGGAGTACATTTTTTACTATCAACCTGAAAAACTCCTATTAAGAGCTAAGACAACCAATATTTAAACAGTATCAACACAATATGGAAACACTGACAATACCCATAACAAGTTATTTGCCTGGTTTACACTTAAAAAGTCAACACAGCATGACAAATTATCAGCCCCTGATATTTACTGACAGTTGTAAAAAATTACAGTATTACAAACTCTGTAAATTTATTGACGGGTGGCAACCCTGAAATGGGTAGAGGAGAGTCACCCATAAAACTGCAAATATCTGAAAAAGGACCTTTGTAGCAGGATTACTGGGTATTATTTTAATGAAAGATGCAGATTTAAAACCACTTCCGGATTGCCCACCGTGGAAATACATTGCTACTTTACCTTTAAATACCAGGGGTTATGGCAGCATATAGCTGCCATAACCCCCCAGTATTTTTTGAAATGGCGGGCAGTCCGCTTTAACATAAAAGTGGTCTCAGCGGCGGATTTGCCACGTGATCACTTTTATGGGCGGTGGGAGAGGTGCCCCCTCCCTCCGCATCCTGGTGGTCTCCGCCACGTACCAGAGCCGTGGGTAGCGGCGGAAACGATCCAATCCCTGCGATGGATGGGCAGGAAGTTGAGTGAGGGCAAGATGGCCCCACTCGGCTCTATGCCCTTGGAGGACCGGAGCGACATCAAACGTCACTTCCGCCCTCCGGCCCTAAAGGGGCAATTTTATTTAAAAAAATTATTGCTTTTAAGTGTAAATGGGAGATCTGAGGTCTTTTTGACCCCCGATCTCACATTAAAGAGGCCTTGTCCTTTTTTTTTCTATTGCAAGAGATGTTTACATTCCTTGTAATAAGAAGAATAGTGAACATTTTTTTTTAAAGGGACAGTGTAAAAGTAAAAAATATAAAGTAAAATAAATACGATTTTTTTTTTTAAAGCACTCCGCCCCTCAAAACTCGCACACAGAAGCAAACCCATACGCAAGTCATGCCCACATATGTAAACGGTGTTCAAACCACACATGAGGTATCACCGCAATCATTGGAGCGTGTGAAATAATTATAGCCCAAGACCTCCTCTGTAACTCTAAACTGGTAAGCTGTAGAAAATTGTAAACGTAGTCTATGGAGATTTTTAAGTATCAAAGTTTGTCACCGTTCCAGGAGCATGCGCAATTTTGAAGCATGATATGTTAGGTATAAATTTACTCGGCGTAACATTATCTTTCACATTATAGAAAAAAATTGGGCTAACTTTACTGTTTTCTTGTTTTTTAATAAAAAAAAAAATGCGTTTGAAAGACCGCTGTGCAAATACCGTGTGACATAAAATATTGCAACAACCGCAATTTTATTCTCCAGAGTCTTTGCTAAAAAATATATATATATAATGTTTGGGGGTGATAAGTAATTTTCGAGCAAAAAATAAAAATTTTAACTTGTAAATAACAAGTGTCAAAAATTGTCTCGGTCCTTAAGTGGTTAAAAATGTTTAACAAATACTTTTAAAACGTGTAAAAGCTTATACATAGATTGGCCACTAGGTGGCGCTCTCAGTAGCTCAGTGTCTGCAATCTGCTTCCTGTTTGAATAATGTTAGGATAAAAGATATCAATAAATTGCTGGATGGCCGAAATTCATCTGCACCACATCCCTTAATTTGAAAATAGTAGCAATAGAGGAAGATATGGGATTTTAAAGATGCCAAAACACAACACAATTATAAAAAAATATATAAAATTTTTATTGAAAACATTAAAATCATCATATTACAGTATCCATACGACAATGGAAAAATGCAGTAACTCCAGCTCTCTCTACGTGTTTCTACATGTTTCGCCATACGATGGCTTCATTGGGTGACTTTTGTTGGGTACTGCATATAAGATCACTGGGAATTTAAAATAATACATTTAGATCAGGGATATGCAATTAGCGGACCTCCAGCTGTTGCAAAACTACAAGTCCCATCATGCCTCTGCCTCTGGGTGTCATGCTTGTGGCTGTCAGAGTCTTGCTATGCCTCATGGGACTTGTAGTTCTGCAACAGCTGGAGGTCCGCTAATTGCATATCCCTGATTTAGATAAACATTTTGATCAAAGTAAGACAAAACATATTTTTAAAATAACTCATCACTGAAAAAAATTCACATGTGTGTAGGCCTGTACATCATCCCATGGTTTCCCTTACCTGATTACTGATGATTATCTTAAAAAAAACAATAAAGTTGTGCTCCAAGATCACAGGGGTAGATAGAAAAAGATATTTGGTGAAACCACAGAGGAAGGTATATTGATGCCAATAAAGCCTGTCTGAGAAGGAGATTCAAATGTAAACATACCTTGCAATAATTTAGAAAAGTTTTAATTAACCTGGCATTATATAAGAAATCTGTTACCCACCACAATACTATCACTTACAGGTTCTCAAGCCTCGTACACACGACCGATTTTCTCGTCCAAAACCGGCACGAAAAGTGCCGCGAAAGCTTTTTTCTCGAGAAAAATGTTTGTGTGTATGGTTTTACGACGAGAAAATTGCCGTGAATCTCGACGAGAAAATAGAGAACCTGCTCTTTATTTTCTCGTCAGGATTCCAGATTTCCTCGTCGTGTTTCTCGTCGGCCTGTTTTGTGACGAGAAAATGGTTCGTGTGTATGCTTTAACGAGTCTTTCAAAAGTGCGCATGCTCAGAAGCAAGTATGAGACGGGAGCGCATCTTCTGGTAAAACAAGCCTTCGTAATGGAGATAGCACATTCGTCACGCTCAAAATTATTGCATCGTTTAAATGTTGTGCATTGAAATCTTCTTTAGAATGTTACATTAATCAAAACGAAAGAACTTCTTTTGCTGCTGATATTCACACAGAGTTATGACTATCTTTTTTTAACCTTTTTCATGCTGCTCTTAAGAAGATTTATGTGTATTATATCGTGCAAGTTTTTATGAATATTTAACATTTTTATATTTTTCAAACTGATGTTAATTTTAATTTCGCAATGTTTTGATAGTGATCTCCCATTGAATATTTTAATATATAGTTGTTAAATTTTACACCCTCTTTTTGGGAAATCAGATTCTTTTATTTTTTAGGGGGGTTGTTATCTGTCCCTTTTTTTGTCAGTCAAATGTCTCTGCTTACTCCAAAGCTAAATTTTTAATTTTTACAAATACACATAGTCAAGTATGAACTTAAACAAAAATAACATTTATTCATGTTTCAAATAAAATAAAGAGAAGGCAGCGCTGGAGAACCTGCTGCCATTTGTGCATCCCAGGGACCCCACAGCACACATCAACCCTGTGTGGACACTAAAATTGGGAGCTTGAGAAGGCCAACATTTCTGAGCACAATCTGATGCTGGCCTCCCAGAGGTCAGGAACAGCAGCAGGTGAGATATATGTCCCAAGTGTGTGGTACTACAACAGGCTGCCTTCTGTCCGACCACAATGAAGCAAGGCCATCACTTCCTCGTCTTCCTGGCAACCTTCCCTGCAACCTTTCCTGAAGCCTTCCCTGCAGCCTTCCTTCTTCGTTTGGCTGGAGGCTGGGCCACTGGAGGGGTACTCCTGTCAGGAGGAGGAGGAGGTGGAGGAGAAGGGGTGGCGCAGAAGAACAAGGTGGAGGTGGAGGAGAAGGGGGTGGGGCGGAAGAACAAGGTGGAGGTGGAGGTGGAGGAGAAGGGGGTGGGGCGGAAGAACAAGGTGGAGGAGGAGGTGGAGGAGAAGGGGGTGGGGCAGAAGAAGAAGGTGGAGGTGGAGGAGAAGGGGGTGGGGCAGAAGAAGAAGTTGGAGGTGGAGGAGGAGGTTGAGGTTAAGACAGTTGTGCCACCTCACAAATTGCTGTATTGGGGGTAATTTTTCCCATCACCCCCTTGTTGAGCAAGGTGATGAGCAGGGGCTCGCATAGGAGGCGTTGCTCCATGCTCATCACCTTGAACTTTGCCTCCACTAGGCCGGCAATGGCCTCTTCAGGGGATGTGGGCTCTTTGAGGGTGGCATGGGCCTCTTTAATAAGGGCCATTGCTGCCTCACTGGTGGTCCTGTCCCTCCTGCCTCTTTTGGGAAATCGGATGGGAGGCACCTGTGATCTGGTGCTTCTCCTTTGCCCTGCCACCTCCTGGCTGCCACTGGGCCCTGCCACCTCCTGGCTGCCACTGGGCCCTGCCACCTCCTGCCTTCCACTGGGCCCTGCCACCTCCTGGCTGCCACTGGGCCCTTCCTCCTCCTGCCTGACAGTTTCCAGACCCTCCTCCTGGCTGATTTCATCCTGTGTATGAAAAAGGGACATAGTTTAATATGTTGCTTTAATCTTTGCCTCAAAATTTATAATCATGATTGAAGCAATTAGAATGTAAATCCTGAAATCAGTTTCTAAAATTTACAACTACATCAGATTGACTATTTAGCACCCAATTAAGTGCAGACTAATGTCTAGAGATCTTGATTTCACTTGTGGAACTCTAAATAGTTTATGTTTGTCATCTTGACATATTTGTCAAACATTAATTTTATCCCAATACATTTTCATTTAATACTATACCTGGCTCCAGATGGCCAAATCAGGATCATCCAGGATGGCTGCCTCCTCTTGCTCCAGAGAAGGCTCAGGTTGGCTGCAGGGAAGTCTGGGGGGAAGAGTGGAGAGTGATGGCCTTGCCTCAATGTGGTCATCCAGGAAGGACATCCTGCTGTAGTACCACAAATTCGGGACATAAACATCATCTGCTGCTGCTCCTGACCCCTGAGAAGCCAGGACCTTAGAGCGTTCAGTCCTGTAGGTGCCTCTCAAGCTCCCAATTTTAGTGTCCACCTGTTTTGCTGTGGCTGTGGGCACCTTGGTATGCACAAATGGGAGCAGGGTCTCCAGCGCTGCTTTTCTCACTCCTCTTTTTTTGTGGATGGGGTTTTTCGTCTCCCACAGAGCGGGCAGCTCCCTTACCCGGTCTATAAATTCCGCCAGGAAATCTCTATCACTAATGAAGACATTCATATTGTATCTGCAAGTAAAATAAATAATATATAACTAATGTGAGGCAAACAGTCTAACCTCCTTAACATCGTAGTCACTATATATATCCTACAACATTCTCAAGACAGTATAGGCCAACAATTTGTACAAGTCACAAAATCACATACCTTCGTTCGCACGTCCGTAACTTGAACTGCTCTCTCCGCACACCGAACGTAGTATAGTCACATGTGTGTTTGGTATATATACACCACGCATGCGTCAAACTACGAACACGTCGCTCCGCACACGTCGCCCGCCCATGACGTTCTAACTAACATCTTTTCCCCGCCCCTTCTCTTTCGGCGCGCAGACAGATATGGCGGATTTACAGCAGGTGTCTGATAATTCCGCAACTAACGAGGAGGAGACAAGCCCAGAGACCGAGGAAACGTCACGATCAAGGAGGAGATTCAAGGCATCTAATATGTCTTTTGCGGAGATGGCGGAGATGGTGGACATCTTGCTCAAGTCTAATTATGACGCAAAGCATGGGCCGTATAGCAAACCAAATAGAAGGAAGGCCAAAATCCTCAACAAAGTCGTGAAGAGTCTGAAGACGAATTTTGGGGTGAAACGCTCAAATGAGCAGCTCAGAAAGAGGTGGTCAGACCTCAAACTGAGGGAGCCAGAGCAGTTAAGGAGCATTAAGAGAATGCTATCAAAAAGTAAGTAAAATGTACACTTTTCGGCTATTAATGTTTTTATCAACTTACATGTTGCTCCTTTTTGTTATTTTTTCATATTGGACTCCCTTCCATAATTTAATAATTTGAACTTGGTTTGGCACAGTAATCGTTCGTTACGTTACAGACACTTCGTTCGGCCACTATCCGCTGTTTTGGCTTATTTTATAGCCACAAAAGTAATTAGACATCTGCGTGTTTTTTTAACATTTTTGTTCCAAATTTTTAGGCTAGATGATGTGTTTGTAAAGAGAATGAAATGCAAACTTTAGTCAGTGTAAAGGAGAGGACACTCAGCAGCTGCTTCCACATCTGTACTTTGGAGCACTATAGTGTGGGCCACCAGACCCGCCTTTTTTGGGTGTCCCACACAGGTGCATTAGTGATTTTTTGTGGTGCCTCCATGTCTAAAAACTGACAGCCAAAGGTGAATACTAAACATATTTTTGGTTCCAAATAATGCATTCATCTTTAAATTCCGCACAAACATACACTTGTACCCCACTTCCAAGCAATTTAGCCTGTTTTTATTTTTTTATAGCGAATTTCAGTGTGATAAATAGACCTTTTGTTTGATTATCATAGGGGAGAGAAGACTGGGAGGAGAACACTCCAGGGAGCACAGGAACCCCACAGCTTCACAACAACCCCAAACTCCCAAAGACCCACAACCGAAGGATGTTGAGGAAGTTGAGGTGGAGGAAGGAGAAGTGCAGGAAGGAGAGGTGGATGACGTTGTGGAACTGGTCACCACAACAGGTCAGTATCTGACACCACAGCTTCAGGTAAGAGATGTAGGCCTGCAGAGTTATAATACCTTTTTATTTTGTTTTTAGGGGATGTAAATGTTGTGGTGAAAGATAGTACACGTTTCTCTGCTGACAGTGCCCTCCGAATAATACAGCAAGTGATGGAATGTAGCACGGAACTGGACAGAATAAAACAAATAATTCATGTGATGGATCAAACATTTAAAGACATTCTAGATGTTTTGGGGAGAATCGAATAAGTCAACCAAACCCCCATTTTTTTTTAAGGAATGACTGTTCATCAACCTTTTATACTGTTTTTGACAATGTTTTTGACAATGCAACCAGCCAAAAATTGAATATGCACACAGTGTGTCAACATGTGCCATCTGCCATCAGGGGATATCCATGTACGTCTTTTGGGGGTGCAACCCCTTCCTCGTATCTAAAGTAGGTGAACTGAGGAAGGGGTTGCACCCCCATTGATCACCCCTGATGGCAGATAGCACATGTTGACAATAGGGATCAGGAGTCTCAAATCCCTAGTGGAAAATAATACAAAATGTGTGCATATTCAATTTTTGGCTGGGCAAGGGGTGGCAAGACCCCATATTAGTACGGGCACATAGAGACATAGTTTGTGTAAGTGAATGTGTCAGATTGCTCAGAGGTATCCAATGTTGTAATTTTTGGAATGCAACTGTTTTTGTATTTTCCTAAGAAAAGAATTGGCGGTTTGTGGCCAGGGAAAAAAATTAAAAATATCAAAAAAAAAAAAGGAAACATGTGTGTGAATGTGCACAGAGTAAAATGTTTGAACAGAAACAACGTGTAGCTTCTTTTTTCAATACGCTCTAACCTTATTTGTGTTTTTTTTTAAGGTTACATAGTGAAATGGTTGTTATTTACTAAAGGAAAATACACTTGGCACTACAAATGCACTAAGACAAACTAGGAGACAGGAAACAAACCAAAGTTAAAATTAGAAATCAGAATTTTATTTAACTCATTCTCCAGGAATCTTTAGCCATAGCCTGGCATAGGAATTGCCCCCCTACCCGTGAAATATTCCATATATTTGTCCCGAACCTCACGGGCATTTTGGGGGGGCAAGCCAGGACGGGCAGATTCCAGGCCCGGCAGGGGATTAGCAGGTGAAAGTCCAGCCTCACTCAGGCAATACTGAGGCCATATATGAATTGGATTTTCTGCTGAGAAAATTGTGTAGCACACAGCAGCATAAAACTACATAGTTTATTTTGTAGTCCGCCAAGTGTATTGAAGTCATAAAAATGCGGAACCGGCTGGCCATTATGCCGAAGGCATTTTCAACGACTCTTCGGCCCCTGGCCAGCCGGTAATTGAACACCCTCTTCTCTAGGGTCAGGGTCCTGTGAGGAAATGGCCTCATAAGATGCGGTCCGAGTCCAAAGGCTTCATCAGCCAAGAAAACAAAGGGGAGTCCTTCAATATTCCCTGCATCCGGTGGCAATGCAAGGTCGTCACTCTGGAGACGGAGGGCAAACTCTGTCTGGATGAAGGATCCCCCATCGGACATCCGGCCATTCTTACCTACATCAACATAGAGGAATTCATACCGTGCTGACACCACCGCCATCAGCACAATGCTATGAAACCCCTTGTAATTGAAGTAGTAGGACCCAGAACGGGGTGGCGGCACGATGCGGACGTGCTTCCCGTCTATGGCACCACCGCAGTTGGGGAAGTCCCACCGCATGGCAAACTCCGATGCCACAGTCTGCCATTCCTGTGGCGTGGAAGGAAGCTGGGGAGTCAAACAAGATGAAAGAAAATTAGAATTTAAAAATATTACATTACAAGGAGATTATAATAAAAAACATTAGAGGCCAACATCAATCAAATTCTACGTTTATTAAGGTGTTTTCAATAAGTATAATGGAAGGCTCATGTTTCATATTCATCACCCCCTCTGATGGTCCATTAATACATTATTTTGGGGGGGGTAGATGTGTTTGGCCACAGGATAGTAGTGCAGTGGCGGTGCGTCCAGAGTGTGCGCTGGAGCACTGCCCCCTCTCTCCTGTGCCCGTCACTCAGAACAATACATAGGTTCTTGCCTTGCATTAACCTATGTATTGTCAATGCCGCCCACTATTCAGGTGGATGGCCCCCTGTTAAGCGACCAACATATGAATAACTGCGGCATTTATGGGGTGAAAATTGCATATCAGAAACAGGGATGCAAATAGGCTTGCACATTACAGCCTGAGGGATGTAATTGGCTTCATAAAAGTTAAATAGGGGACGCAGGGGGGGAGGGAGCATTCCTTGGGTAAACACTGACAGGCTGCTCTGCCAATCATGTTCACCAAGTCTGTTTAATGGTAACATGATTGGCTGATGCAACATCAAGGGAAGGAGAAGACATCAAGGACAGAAGAAGGATGGCGCTGACCACAAGAAGGTATGTGCAGGGCTGGGGACAAAATGGCTGCATTAGAGGGGACAAAATGGCTGCATTGGAGGGGACAAAATGGCTGCATTGGAGGGGACAAAATGGCTGCATTGGAGGGAACAAAATGGCTGCATTGGAGGGGACAAAATGGCTGCATTGGAGGGGACAAAATGGCTGCATTGGAGGGGACAAAATGGCTGCATTGGAGGGGACAACTGGGGGCGTTTAATAGGCACCTTTGCAAAAATGGAGGAAGTTTATTTCCTAAATTGGGGTTGGACCCCCAAACATTTGTTGCAACAGGCGCCCCTGCTGGAAAGGTTAGTGAAGGGAAATATGCATGGAGGAGAAAAAAGGGGCATTTTAAAGCTTCCAGCATGCATGGGGACAAAGGGGACATTCTCAGCATATTACAATCATGGTAATTAGGGAAGGATGAAAGAAATACAATACATTAGCATACATGTAATACATAAAATGTGATGTTAATGGCGAAAACTTACCCTAATATAGTCCTCCTGCAGGACTTGTATAATGGCAGAACAGGTGTCTGGGATTATGAGGCCCAGAGCCTGGGGGGAGATGCCTGTCGTGAACTTCAAGTCCTGAAGACTTCTCCCTGTCGCAAGGTAACGTAACGTGGCGATGAGCCTCTGCTCAGCACTGATGGCTTCCCGCATAACGGTGTCCTGCCTGGTAATATAGGGGGACACCAAAGCCAACAGTTCCTGAAAAACGGGGTCAGACATCCGCAGAAAATTCCTGTAGTCCTCAGGCTTATTCTTGACTATCTCCCGCAGCAGAGGCATGTGGCAGAATTGGTCCCGCTGGAGCAACCAATTCTTGGTCCATGAACTCCTCCTCACACCATTCATGGACTGGTCTTGGTCCAAAACAAGCAGACCAACACCAAGCGCACGCACAGCACGAACTCGACGACGAGAACGTCCAGGCGACATGGCTAGGAAACGGTCGTCTTATCAGAACGTACAGAACAGAACGCACTTTAGAACAGCAAGGCCTATGAATAACGAACTGAAAATCAGAAACGAATGGGCAAAAACGCACTGTAAAACAGATACGACCTGCCTAGACGCCCTGAAAGTCAAGATACGAACCCACAAGCACAAACTGAACCTCAGAAAACGAACTGAAAAGCACGAAGACTGAAAAGCGCGAATCATCTCTTCCCAAACTTTTACTTCACACGCGGTAACACGAGATCAGCAAAAGCAGCCCAAGGGGTGGCGCCAAGAAAAAAGATCTTCCCCTTTATAGTGCCGTCGTATGTGCTGGACGTGAGCGCGGAGAACAATGAGGAAATTGGGAAATGTCAGTGTGTACGCATAGAAAGCTTGACGAGAAACTCGTCAAGGTTAACAAGAATCTCGTCGAAAAAAACGACGTGTTTTTAACGACGAGAAACTCGGTCGTGTGTACGAGGCTTCAGTTCTTGAAAGTGTGGTGAGGAAAAATTCCAGCTATCTAAGACACTATTCTCAAGGCTACCACAGGTAATAATTCCCAGTAAAACAAGTTTGTCAGTAAATCGGCATCAGTCCTGCATGAAACATACAGCGAGAGCCTGTTAGATACAATTAACCACTTCCCATCCAGGCCAATTCTGGCACTTCGCTCCTACTTTTAAAAATCATTATTTTTTTTGGTAGAAAATTACTCAGACCCCCCAAACATTATATTGTTTCTTTTTTAGCAGAGACCCTAAGGAATAAAATGGCATTGTAGCAACTTTTTATGTCACATGGTATTTGCGCAGCAATTTTTCAAACGCTTTTTTTGGGGAAAAAATATATTTTATGAATAAAAAACCCCACTAAAGTTAGCTTAATTTTGTTGTATAATGTGAAAGATGTGAAAGATGATGTTTCGCTGAGTAAATAGATACCTAACATGTCATGCTTGAAAATTGTGCAGGCTCGTGTAGCGCACTCACCCCCCCCCCCCCCCTTCACCTGCCTTTGGCTCCTCGCAGGGAGAGAGGGCACACCACGCCACAAGCCCGTACCCTCCTATGTGAAGAGGTTGAGCGGTGTTGTTGGTGGGTCTCCACAGCCAGAAAGCCAGAATCCTCCAGAGACTGATTCTCACCTCTATAGTTAATAAAGATAAGTCTCTATATTCCCCCAATTACTTCAAGGTCCACACCAGCTGTAACTCCAACGTAGAGTTTATTTTTCTTCTTAAAGCACAGTCTCTGATAGGAAAGGTTGGAGTAAGAACAGGACAGCATAAAGTGTGGGAGAGGTCCAGGCACAAACGTAAAACACTTCACTGCTCAGATTTTCGAGCAGACTCAGCCCATTTGGATAGTCTCCCCAGATAGGGACTAGCAGCCAGAATGGTGCTCTAACCCAACCGCAGTCTCTGTCACAGACTTGGTAAACTCGGTCTCTGCCACAGACCTGGTGAACTTGGTTCCTCTTTAAAACTTGACCTCTGTTAAGGAGAAGACATCCCTCCAGAGAGTTACTGGGCCCCTTCCTTCACTGTGACTTCTCACCAGTCCCTCAAAACGGTTCCTCCCCCGGCCTCCTCGTCTAAGATGTGGGTCCTCTCGCAAGGCGGCACCCTGAGATTCCTCGATCCTTGATGGGCCCCAGCCGAAGGTGCTGGGCCCAAGGCCTTTGCTGCAGCCCCAGGGCTAAAGGTGCCTGGGACTGATTCACCGACCTCCGCCCCTGGGCCAAAGGTGCCCAGGGCGGACAGGAACACACTCTCTGGGGTAGGACCCCCGACCACGACAGACCTCGAACAGGCAGCGTCTGCCCCTTTTATATCCTCTCCCAGCATGCACAGCAGGCCTACCACACCCACTGTATGGCTTCTGATAGGGGACACACAAGGCACAGCACTGTATCAGCAGTTCAACCCTGGCCTACCATGGCAGCGCCACCTGCAGGCCACAGGGAACTGTACACTGATACTCTCCCTGCGGACAAAAATGGTTGATAGAATCCTAACAATTGGAGTGTTTGAGCACAACTACCACTCAAACACTTCCCCTAAATTTAGGACCCCGCTACACCTATAAAAGGAGGTCTTGTCATAGAATTATTTCTCTCGCTCTAACGTTCGCAGCAATACCTCACATGTGTGGATTCAATGCTGTTTACATATGTGGGCGTGACGTACATATGTGTTCGCTTCTGCATGCGAGCTCGCGGGGACGGGGGCACTTTAAAAAAAATTTTTATTGTTTATTTGATTTTCATTTGATTTTTACTAGTGATGCACCGATACCGATATATCGATATCATACTAGGCATTTCCGCGAGTATCGGTACTCGCAAAGATGCTCCGATACTGAAAACTGATACCGGAAGTGACGTCAGCTGGGGGCGGGGTGCCTCCTCCTCCCCTCCAGCAGTGGGGTTTGGAGCTTTATGCGCCTTATGGCGCCAGGACAAGGGGGTTGGAAAATCCTCAGCACAGTGGGAACAGTCTGACAGCTGGCCACAATGACACTCCTGCTCCCGGCTGTCTTTTTTCATTCTGCAGCATCGCCACGATCCTCTCCTGCCTCTGTAAACAAGAAGAGGGTGTGTGATGTCATGACTCCTGCCTTCCTGTTCCTGCACAGAGAGAGATGGCTGCTAGGCTGGATGGCTGGCTGCTATCCAATGACAGAGAGTGGGTGGGTCGACAAGGGCAAGGGGCTGGACAGCATCAGCACGTGTGTGTCTATAGTGTGAGGCAGCTGTGGAAGCATCCCTAGAAGCAGAACAGAGTATTGAGGGGAGAAAGTCCTGCAAACAGGTTAGTGTAGTATGTACAGTAGTGTCAGCAGGGTACAGACTGGTCTTATACACTAGCACTATACAGTATATACAGACCAGTCTGTACCCCAACACTGTACTGTATATGTTATAAACACACCAGTCTGTATATAATGTACAGTACGGTGTCAGTGTACAGAGTGGTCTGTACCTAAGGCCCTGTACTGCACCCTCCTAATGCCCTGTACTGCACCCTCCTACCCCCTGTACTGTGCCCACCCTGTGTTGCCTCCTCCTTCCCCACCAGCTGTCACCTCTGCCCCCATGTCCCTCCCATCCCCATCCTCTTCCACCAGCGATCAGAGCCTTTTTCTTCTCAACTCCCCCACCCCACAATCCCTATTTCATCCCACCCTCAACTACCCTGCCCTCACTTAACCCTCTACTTCCCACCCCTCCCACTCTGCCCTCACCCCACGCTCACCCCAGCCTCACCCAACTCCCTAACAACCCCCCTCCAAAACCACCCCCCTATCTTGGCAATATGTATCAGTAATTGGTATTGGTGAGTACTTGCAAAAAAGTATTGGTACTCGGTGTTAAAATAGTGGTATCCGTGCAACCCTAAATTTTACACTTTCCCTTTAAAAAAAAAAAATTGCGCTTTTATTCCTATTAGAAGGAATGTAAACATCCCTTGTAATAGGAATAGTGCATGACAGCTCCTCTTTATAAGACCCCACATCTCTCCTCCAGGCTGGAAAGCCTGAGATTAAAAAAAAAACGATCTCGGCTTTCCAGCTAAGTATATGGCAGTATTTACAACTCACAACGTCACAACGTCACGGCCGGGCCTCCGAGAGTCATAGAGATGACTGGGGACCATCTGTTCCCCCGTCATCTCTATGGTCAACTTCCGCCGCCAGGGGATTCCTTCTCCGGCTCGCAGATCGCACGGGCAAGCTGGTAGAAGCACCAGAGGGTTGTTCTTACGATATATGGAATCGCCGGCTGAAGAGAACAATACCAGATTGATGGCATCATCCCGGTATAACCACTGAATCATCCCGGTATAACCACTGAAATGGGAGGACGTCCATGTATGCCCTCCTGGTGGGAAGTGATTAATTATATCAATAAGATCACGTGAAGTCCCCTCAGAACTGCCAGTAACCTCATGGTATGTCTTTCATCTGATTGCGTTTCCCCTCTCCATATTGAAGGCCACGGCATGTCTCCGTGATTCGGGATCCCTATATACCCCCTCCACCTCCACCAGCATCCAATGGTGCTGATGGAGGTGCGGAAGCCCAGAAGAAGCCAGCACGCATGTGCGAACCGCGGCGGAACTGACGTCATGTGTCGTGCGATGAAAAGATTGTGCCATGATGGAAAGTCTGCCACAGCGGTTAGGACACGCAGAGCAGCCCATCACCAGTCACCAGTTAGAATAAGATATATTTTTAATATATATATTTTTCAGCCTTTAAAAATACAGATTCCCCCACCCTCCATTACAATAATTATTTGTAAAGCATTAGCTAATTCTTGGTCACATGTAAGTGTGAATGCAGGGTGTGTTTATTCCAGGAAAATCGCTGAATGTCATTAATCACAATTGGGAGTGACAGCAAGCTTATATAATGTGACCATTTCGGGAGTTTCTCTCTGCTAATCTCTACTTCCAGGGAGATGACTGAAGCGTCCTGTTCCAGCACATCCAGGGAAGATATACATATAAATCAGGGAAAATGAAAGAATACTGGTGGTTGTGATTCTAATAAGAATGTTTTGCTTGAAGGACAGACTAGGATCTGGGGACACTAGACATCCAAGTCATGAATGATAATGAGAAATTTACACTACTTCTAGAATCCTTGGCCTGGATTCACTTAACAAAATTCGGTCATAGATGGTTGGAATCTTGACCAGTTCAGCAGGGGCCAGGCCAAGATTAGAATGTCAGATTTTTATCATGCAATTAGTGCCAGCGGCTATCGTCACTAGCAATAATCACTGTGTTCTCCCAGCAGGGATAGCTGACATCCGTGGTGCTGTGGGTGCATGGCCCCCCAATACAGTCTGCTTTCGGGGCTGTGCACCTGCGCAGATATCAACTTGGGAGCAGTGGCATTGTCTGTGCAGCTGCTGCATCCCAATAGACATCAATAGGACTGCCTGCGTGGGGATGCACAGAACACCTGGAGCAGTGGGTAATTAAAAAATCTGAAATTCAGGCTAAATAAATATTTTATTAATTCAAAAGACATGTGTATTTAATTTGAATGTTGGTGTACTTTGTGCATTTCTTCCAGATCTGTGCTCTAATTTAACCACTTCAATACAGGGCATTTTCACCCCCTTCCTGCCCAGACTCAATTATTCGTTTTCAACGCTGTCGCAATTTGAATGACAATTGCGCGGTCATGCAACACTGTACCCAAATGAAATCTTTATGTTTTTTCCCCCCAAAAATAGAGCTTTCGTTTGGTGGTATTTGATCACCTCTGCGGTTTTTATTTTTTGCGCTATAAACAAAAGAAGAGCGACAATTTTGATATTTAATAAATATAATTATTTTTTTTTTAAAACATTTTTTTCCTCAGTTTAGACCGATATGTATTCTTCTACATATTTTTGGTAAAAAAAAATCGCAATAAGCGTATATTAATTGGTTTGCGCAAAAGTTATAGCGTCTACAAAATAGGGGATAGATTTATGCCATTTTAATTTTTTTACCAGTAATGGTGGCGATCTGCGATTTTTTTTGTGACCGTGACATTGCGGCGGACATATCGGACACTTTTGACACATTTTTGGGACCATTCACATTTATACAACGATTAGTGCTATAAAACTGCACTGATTACTGTGTAAATGTGACTGGCAGGGAAGGGGTTAACACTAGGGGGCGATCAGGGGGTTAATATGTTCTCTAGTGAGTGATTCTGACTGTAGGGGGAGGGGACTCACAAGGGGAGGAGACCGATCTGTGTTCCTCTGTACTGGTAACACACATTGGTCTCCTCCCCTCTGACAGGACGTGGATCTGTGTATTTACACACACAGATCCACGGTCCTGCTGCGATCGCGGGCAATCCCGGGTGCCCGGCGGCCATCGCGGCCGCCGGGCATTTGCACCGGGTCCCGAGCGATGCGGCGCGCACGCGCCCCCTAGACGGCCAGGAAGCACGGACGTCATATGACATCCACCCGGAGGGAGAAAAGGTTCCTGCCGGCGTCATATTACTATGGCCCGGTAATGAAGTGGTTAAACAAAATGCAGCACTTATCATAATCAAGTGAAAAATAAATACAAACAGTACAAAAAATAAGGAATTACAAATGGTGATAGGAATAGTCCTTTAGAACAACCCATACATAAGTGATGATATGTTTATAAAAATAAACAAATGGATAAAAAGTCCACAGATGTGCAGAAGAAGGTGATGTTTTCCGGAATGTCTCCAAGAAAATGACAGGCAGACAAAAGGGTGTCCAAACGTCCAGTAGAAGTAAAGGTAAAAATGGCTGCTTACCAAAGTTGTTGGCTTTCAAATGAATGAAAAGCCAGAAAACGCTTTAGGGGATAAACCTCAAATATATCCACACTGTGTAAAACAGCCTCAGACACCCTCGGTTCCTCAACTTCACTCTCAATATAAGGGGGCATATATGACCTAAAAACTTAGTGTAGTATATAATGATGAGAGTTTTTCTAAAAACAAAACACATTGCACTCACATTTCTGAAGATAAAAACATGGGTTTCTGTATTGTAAATGATGCAGCTTGACAAAAAACTCGGCGACACAGTCATTCCGGCCGGCGGGCGCTGTACGTGGTGACGTCACGTTAAGGAACCTCCAAACGCATTTCATCATATGTTTTGACGTTGTTAGGGGTGAGGCCGAATGGCATACACACCATTACTTATGTATGGGTTGTTCTGAGGACTATTTCTTTCGCTATTTATAATCACTTATTTTTTGGACTGTTTGTTTAAATTATATTGATTAGGTTGGTTTCTGTTGACCTGTGCCAGCAACTGTCTTTATATTTTTAATTAATTTGTCTAGTGTGGATTTTTACTGGGTTATTTTATTTATAGATCTGTGCTATACTCTCTGTGTAGGAACATCCTGTAATAAAGTCCAGTCACTGCTGCTCTCTTACCTTGTTCAGATTGACTGGTCTTGTATCCCCCTCCTGCAGTTTTTTGCAAGCAGCCTAGAAAAATGCAGTTTTTTAATTTGGTCATTAAAAACTATCGTGAAAAATGGGCATTAAAAATTTGGAACATACTCTAATTTTTCTCGTCGTTTTTCACGTCGTCGTTTTTCTCGTCATGAAAAACGGCCGTGTGTAGGCTTTAACGACGTGAAAAAAACGCGCATGCTCAGAAGCAAGTGATGAGACGGGAGTGCTCGTTCTGGTAAAACTAACGTTCGTAATGGAGATAGCACATTCGTCACGCTGTAACGGACTGAAGAGCACGAGGCTGAAAAGCGCAAATCTTCTCTCACCAAACTTTACTAACACAAGGATCAGCAAAAGCAGCCCAAAGGGTGGCGCCATCCGAATGGAACTTCCCCTTTATAGTGCCGTCGTACATTTCATACGTCACCGCGCTTTGCTCGAGCATTTTTTTTCATGATCGTGTGTAGGCAAGGCAGGCTTGAGAAGAATCACGTCGAGAAAAACGTTTTTTTCAATGACATTAAAAACGGTCGTGTGTACGCGGCATAAGTCCATTCCACAGCTTTGCTCTCTGCCCAGGCTATGTGCAGTACAGTGATAATGTCACCACTTCTTTTACAAGGTACAAGATTTGCAAGGACATTTAGTGAGCACAAATTAGATTTACATACTTTATGTCTTTAGATGAGTACAACCCCAATTCCAAAAAGCTGGGATGCTGTGTAAAATCTATAGAAAACATAAAGCAATTATTCCCTAATCTCATAAACCCTTTTTCCTCGTTCGTCCATGGACAGCAGGGCCGCCATCAGGAATTTTGGGGCCCCTTACACAGCTTCAGGCATGGGCCCCCTGGAGCAGAGGAGAACTGGGGGGGGTGCTGCCGCCGCAAATTGAGAAGCGAGGAGGAGGCTGCCGTGAATTGAAAAGCAGGGGGGTGCTATGACGAATTGAGAAGCGCGGGGGTGCTGCCGCCGCAAATTTTGGAGGTCAGGGGGGCTTTGGGTGCTGACGAACAAAAAAAGAAGAAAAAAAAGGGGGGGTTGCCATTCGGGGTTCTGGGGACCTCCGGGCCTCTGGGCCACTTACAAAAAAAAAAAGAAATTATAAAAAAAGGGGGGTTGTCATCTGGGGACCTCTGGGCCCCTTACAAATAAAATGTATAAAAAAAAAAGGGGGGTTGCCATCCGGGGCCATGGGGACCTCCGGGCCCCTGGGGACCTCTGGGCCCCTTACAAAAAAAAGGGGGGTTGCCATCCGGGCCCCTGGGGACCTCCGGGCCCCTTACAGGTGTACTGCCTGTACCCCCCTGAAAGTCTTGACATTAGGGTTATGTTCCGTCTATTAGGAGAGGACTAGGCAGACATTTTAGATATATAAAAACATGTAATTATACCAAAGCTGAACAGCCCCGCCCAGGGGGCAGTCCCTCTGGTCATAACACCTCACCCTGCACTCAGCAGCTCAGTTTTTTTCTGCCTAGTGTAGGAGAAGGACTTGGCCCATTGGTCCTGGAGAACTTTTTACTTTTATTTTTATTTTTGATCCTGAGATCTACTATCAACTGCTGGCTGGGTGACAGGCTGGATAATATAGATCCTTGTAGTCTCCCCAGTCCGGTCAAAGAGCGTGAGCAGGCCTTTAGCTATGCGCTGGGTCGGCCACGACATACCCCGTTTGCTCCAGAGGTGGCCGGTGAGCTATATGCTCCAGGGCCCACATATGACCGGGCTACTGCTGTCCAGTCCCAGTGGGCTGTGGCCGACAGCCACTCCATACTGCTCGGTGATGGGTCTGTCAGGAACGCGTCCAGCAGTCCTCGCAGGGACGGGTAAGTAAGGTTCCTCCTGTCTTGGCAGGATAGAACAGCTGGGCATTCCTGGGGTGGTCGATTAGGGGGTCTCTAGTCCTCCCTTTCCTCTCTCCCCATCCATCCCTCTTCCCCATGCTTCGCTGGGCCTGCTGTGTACATCACCGGGGGGTCCCTGAGGGGGGCTCTGAGTCCTGTCTGGGGGCTGCGCGTGGTGTCCGGGTCCGCTCTAAGTGGAGGGGTCTGCCTTTTGGGGGGCCGCTCTTCGTGGTACCCAGTGTGTTCGTGGCCTTTATTTTACCTCAGAAACGATTCAGCGCCATTTTGAATGCGCCGGCGCCATTTTCCTGTACCCGCGCTTTTCCTATTGCTAATACAGCGGCGGCCATTTTCTTGTAACCGCGCTGTTTCTATGGCTAATACAGCGGTCGCCCATTTTCTTGTAGCTCGCGCTCTTTTTTCATGAGGCAGCCGGCGGCCATCTTTTTGGGGCTTTTAACATTGGTTTGACCTCTAGCGCTAGTTTATCATTCTGAACGGCGCGAATGGCAGATCACCTCAGAGACACCTCAGGCACACACTGTGCGGGAGTTAGAGCGGACGGCAGCGCTGAGCAGTGCCTGGGTCAGGGCGGTGAGTCCTCTGGGAATAACCCTCGGTCTGGGCAGCTAGGAGGGTGGGCCTTTTTTTGTACCCTGACTTAGTCCCTGAGTGGCTGTCAGGTGAGCGGGTCAACATGGCGTCAGAAGCTGGTGTTTCTTCCCCAGACATTCCTATGATAGCAACCAGTGCTCCTGCACCTGCGGTACCTATGGACGCTTTGTCGGCGGTCCTGGAGTCATTTGTTGCCAGGGTGGAGGCGGTGTGTGGGCCAAAGGGGGTAAAAAACGCCCCTTCTCCCCACCATCTTCTGGGGAAAGCTCTGACTCAGACTCGGGCCTGGTTGTGAAACAGGACCCCTGTTCTGAAGGGTCAAAGTATGCGGACCAGGACAATTCGGACAGTGAGGGAAACTCTGTGTCTGGGTCAGCGCAGGAGAAGGCGCTTGTTGGAGCACTTATCACCGCAGTGCGGGAAACCCTCAAGCTGGAGGATGCGGCTGGGGCATCTACTGCGCTGACCCAGACACAGAGTTTCCCTCACTGTCTGAATTGTCCAGGTCCGCATACTTTGACCCTTCAGAACAGGGGTCCTGTTTCACAACCAGGTGTCGGTCCCTTTTGGGTCCCACAAGCCGGCCCGCACTACTAACGTGTTTCCTTATGTAACTTATTTTGATAAGTTTATAGACAAGGCATGGGAACGACCGCAGAGGACCTTTTCGGTCCCAAAACGCATGGCGTTACGTTACCCTTTTGAGGAGAGCCTTCTGAAAAAATGGGCATCTCCCCCTGTTGTGGACCCCCTGGTATCCAGGTTAAACAAGGTAACCACGATTCCGGTGGAGGGGACCCCTGCAATTAAGGACCCTGCAGACAGGAGGGCCGAGATGGTGGCCCGGTCCATGTTCACCATGCTGGGGTCAGCATTATGGCCAGTATTGGCTGCGGCCCTGGTGTCACAAACACTCACCAAATGGGCAAAATTGTTGCACCGGGAGTTGGAGAAGCAACAGACGTCCCCGGTCTGCGCAGAACTGGCCGACCAGTTGGTGCATGGCTTTAAATATGTCTGCGATGCAGCCCTGGATACAGCTCCCCTGATTTCCAGAGCCTCAGTATCTGCTATGGTACTGCGTCGCCTAATTTGGCTAAAATGCTGGTCCACGGACCAGACTTCCAAGAAGGCTCTGGCGGATTTGCCCTTCCAGGGAGAGAGGCTATTTGGTGCCTCGCTGGACGACATTATTAAGGATGTCACTGGGGGTAAGAGCACGCTGCTCCCACAATCCAGAAAGGGTAAGGAACCATGCCGTAGGCCAGGGCCCTCCTTTTCCGCTCAGAAGCAATTTTTTCGTCAGTCTGGACCCGCGGGTCAGCGTTCCCAGGCCGACTAGGGGTCAGCTGAGGGCCAAAAGCGTCCCTGGGTTCGCAATGTCGACCGGCGTAGCAATTTCTGCATGGAAAGAAACCCTTCCCATTAAAAAATGAAAAAATGGGTTTTGGAGGGGAGACCACCACAGATTTGGTGACTTTATCTTTGAGTGTCGGAAGTCTCTTCTATAGACAGTTTTTGGTCTGTCAGGTAGAATGTGTTTAAGGTCTTTGTAATTTTTGAGTATATGCCAATGACGTTCAATTAGTCTGGCCACATCCTTATGTTGCACATTGTAGTCCAGGATTAAGCATGGAGCATCTTGGAAAGGGGATGTTTTCTTCTTGTTTTGTAGCATATCCCTTCTATCCATCTTACCCACATCTTCTATTTGTTTTTTGATCCAGATGTCTTCATATCCCTTTTCTATAAACCTTTTGCCAATTAGTTTGGCTTGTTGATTGAAGTCCTCTTCATTGGTACAATTTCACAGTTACAGTTGGCCTTTAGGGATATTATATAACTATGCTCTATGGTGACAACTTGCTATTGACAAATAGCTGTTGGTGTCTACCATTTTGATGAAAGTCTTGGTGGTTATTTTGTCACCCTCCAATTGTAAGGTAAGATCTAAAAAGTTTACTTATTTAGTATCTATATTCCATACCAGTTTAATGTTCTTGTTGTTATTATTGAGTGTTTCCAGGAAGTCCACTAGTTTATCTCTACTGCCATTCCAAACTATGATGAGATCATCTATATAGCGTTTGTATAGAGTGAGCTCTGGGGAAGTGTTGGCATATACCGCCTCTTCCTCCCATTGTGCCATGTATGCGTTGGCCACGCTAGGAGCAAATTTTGCGCCCATTGCTATACCAATGCATTGCTTGTAGTATGATTGGTCATGCCAGAAGTAATTGTACTTTAGGCAAAAATCAAGGCACTTAAGTAGAAATTTCCATTGTTTACAGACCAATTCACTATGCTTCTTCAATAACCATTTGGTGGCATGGCAAGCATCATGGTGTTCGACAATCGTATAAAGAGATGATACATCTGCAGTAGCTAATATAGTGCGTCCTTCTAATACTGGTATGTTTTCAATCAGTTGGAGGGTGTGTTTTGTATCCTTAAGATACAGCGTGGCCAATGCATTCATGGCACAATGGGAGGAAGAGGCGGTATATGCCAACACTCCCCCAGAGCTCACTCTATACAAACGCTATATAGATGATCTCATCATAGTTTGGAATGGCAGTAGAGATAACCTAGTGGACTTCCTGGAAACACTCAATAATAACAACAAGAACATTAAACTGGTATGGAATATAGATACTAAATCAGTAAACTTTTTGGATCTTACCTTACAATTGGAGGGTGACAAAATAACCACCAAGACTTTCTTCAAAATGGTAGACACCAACAGCTATTTGTCAATAGCAAGTTGTCACCATAGAGCATGGTTATATAATATCCCTAAAGGCCAACTGGTACGGATTAAAAGAAATTGTACCAATGAAGAGGACTTCAATTAACAATCCAAACTAATTGGCAAATGGTTTATAGAAAAGGGATATGAAGACATCTGGATCAAAAAACAAATAGAAGATGTGGGTAAGATGGATAGAAGGGATATGCTACAAAACAAGAAGAAAACATCCCCTTTCCAAGATGCTCCATGCTTAATCCTGGACTGCAATGTGCAACATAAGGATGTGGCCAGACTAATTGAACGTCATTGGCACATACTCAAAAATGACAAAATACCTTAAACACATTCTACCTGACAGACCCCCCCTCCCCTCTCCCCCTCTCTCCCCCTCCAGGTTCACTGACACTGTTGAAGCGAGTGCAGATGTGGAGGAGATTAGTTGGAACACCCTTCTGAGTGGAACCAGCGTAGAAGAAAGCATTTATACTGATTATGCCCTACTATATTCGTACAGAGGTGAGAGTTCTGGGAGACTACCTTTGGATACATCAGTAACAATCTAATTACTAGTGGAACTACACCTGCATGATTTCATTTGATCACTTTCATCAAGAGTTATTTATTTTATACTATTATTATTATTATTTTCATTCAGAGACTATTATATTTCACGTATACACCAGGATTTCTTTTACCCATACCCCTTTTGGACTGCAATCTTTGTTATTCCACCTGCAGTTTTAGCACTTGTGCACTACTATGCAGAATTATGCTATTTTGCACTAGCACTTTGGAGTATTGATTGGCACTTTATTTATGTATATTGGATCTTGCAATTTTGCACTTTTTAAGTATTGATCGGCATATATTTTATTTATAGATATAGGCACTTGTTTCACTGCACAGGGTTTTATTGAGCTTTCAGATACTCTGTATATTGCATATTTATGATTTTATTCACCATATGTAGTTTGTATGTTTAGCTTTTAGCGCGAAAACATTTCTTTCTTTATTTATTCCACTACTGTGTAAGGTGAACACATTTAGTTTTTGCAGCTTTTTGCACATATATCACCTCATTCACATTTCACCTACTCATCAGTAGCGCGAAAGACCCTCATTGTTTATTGATTTCAGCCTTGGCTGTTTTCTTTCAACGACCCTTAGCGGCTCATTCACGGGTGAGTACGTTTGTGCAAGGGGTTCGACATGTGGCTCCTCCGGTTCGACCACCACTACCTCCGTGGGATTTGAATCTGGTGCTCTCGGTACTTCAGAAACCTCTCTTTGAGAACATCAGAGAGATTCCTCTTTTGACACTCTCTCAGAAAGTTGCCTTTCTGGTGGCCATTACATCTGTCAAGAGGGTTTCTAAGTTGGCGGCCTTGTCTTGCAAGTTCCCCTACTTGATCCTCCATAAGGATAAAGCGGTGCTACACCCGCAGCCTTCGTTTCTTCCGAAGGTAGTTTCGGCTTTTCATCTGAATGAGGACATTGTACTTCCATCCTTGTGTACTCGGCTGTCGCATCCCAAAGTGGTTGCGTTACATTCCTTAGACGTGGTACGTGCTCTGCGGGTGTATCTGTCTGCTACGGCGTCCGATTCGGAGGTCAGACTCCCTGTTTGTGTCGGTGACTGGTCCAAAGAAAGGCCTGGCGGTCTCGTCGGCCACCATTTCTCGGTGTATCAGACAGATTGTGATTCAGGCTTATGCCCTTAAAGGTCGGGTGCCTCCCTTTCCTGTCACGGCACATTCGACCAGGGCAATTGGTGCCTCCTGGGCTTTTCGACATCAAGCATCTGTCTCACAGGTGTGTAATGCGGCGACCTGGTCGTCCGTTCAAACTTTCACTAAGTTTTACAAGGTTGACATGCATGCATCTGCGGATGCTTGCTTCGGCCGCAAGGTTTTGCAGGCGGCTGTTTAAGATTGCAACTCCTCCGTTGAGGAGCTCTGTTTGTTTGAGGTGAAGTTTGTTTGATTGCTGTTCCCACCCCTCGTTTTTTGACACTGCTTGGGGACATCCCTAATGTCAAGACTTAAGGAAGCTGTGTCCATCCATGGACGAAAGAGAAAATAGGATTTTTGTACTCACCGTAAAATCCTTTTCTCTGCAGTCAATGGACGGTGTGACAGCAGGAAGGTAAAGTCACCTGGTTGCATCCAGGGGGGTAGATATATTTCGCCCAGATTCAGGCTTTACGCCGACTTATACAACTAGGTGGAGAGTTGTATAAGGCTAGTGGGCTCATGGATGACTCATACCTCTAGGGAGAGTGTGGGGCGTCGTGCAGACAGAGATGAGGAGACCAGCTGAACCTTGTCAGCTCATTTAGGCCTCTATAAGAACTCCCAGCTTCATTAGATGTTAGCTCATGCCTGGAACCAGACCTGTGTGGACTGTCTAGGGAGAGTGAACCCCTGTGCGGTGAGGCAAAGCCTGTGTGGCTATTTGTTTGGACTTTTACTAAACCAGGGACTTAGGGACTAGGACAGCACTAGGCTGATCCCAGTTGTTAGTTAGGAAACCTGTATGTTTAGTCAGAGGTCAACTTGACCAGGATTTATTTTGGTTATGTTTCTTTTGCTTTGCTGGGTTTTGTCACTGTAAATAGAAAATAAACCACACCTTTTTTGATTTTGAAAACCACAACCTCCGTTTGCTGGGCCTGTTTTGTGTGGGGAGCCCATCCCGGGGGTCACACACACCCGCTGCCGAGCTAACCCCCTCACAGTTGGTGGAGAATGCGGGCAGTTTTTTTTAAGCCAGCATGGAGGAGATACTGAAGCAGCTGGCTCTAGCAAATGCCAATCAACAGCAGACAAATGCAGGTTTGCAAAGGAGCCTTGCAGCCCAGCAGCAGACAAACGCAACTTTGCAACAGAGTCTGGAGGCTCAGCAACGAGCCCAGCAGCAATCTGAGGCCCGCTTCATAGACCTGTTGCAGAAGCAAGAGCAGAGACTACAACAACAGATGGAAGCAGTAATGCAGCAACGTCCGCAGACCAGTGAGGAAAGCCGTCCCACTAATACCGCGTCCTTTGGGGTGAGTCGTTTATTGACAAAAATGACTGGAGAGGATGATCCAGAGGTATTTTTGACCACATTTGAAAGGACCGCTGAAAGAGAAAAGTGGCCTGAGGAGCAGTGGGCTGGACTGGTGGCTCCTCTGTTAACTGGTGAATCGCAGAAAGCTTACTATGACCTAGAGCCTAACCAAGCAAAAGACTATGTGATGCTAAAAGCTGAAATATTGGCAAGGCTGGGTGTCACCCAGGCTGTCCGGGCTCAGCGTGTGCATAACTGGACTTTCCAGCTTGGAAAACCCCCCAGGTCTCAAATGTATGATCTCATTCACCTGAGCAGAAAGTGGCTACAGCCAGAGACTTTGTCCGCACCAAAGATTGTGGAACGTGTTGTAATGGATCGGTTTTTGAGAGCTCTTCCTACTGCCATCCAAAAGTGGGTAAGCCATGGAGACCCAGAGACGGCCGATGGTCTTGTGGATCGTGTGGAGAAATACTTGGCTACAGAGAACCTGACGGCCTCTTCCAGAGACACTCGGACTTTCCACCCTAAGACCAGACCATCCCCAGGGGCGGATAAGAGGGTTCCAAGGGGTGAGGGTGGAGAGAGTGAGAGGGTGGGAGCTCTACCCCAAGTTTGGCGAGAACAGCCTGGGAAATCAGCGGCTCAAGAGGCGGCAAGAAGGATCGTTTGCTACCGCTGCCGGCAAGCGGGACATATTGCAGCCAATTGCCCGGTTGTGGAGGAACCCATGCAGTGTGACTTTCTGACGGGCAGACGTCAGTCGCTGTGTGCGACAGTCGCATGCACTGCCATTCGAGGAACTGAGAAACATTTATGCAAAATGTGTGTTAATGGTAGAAATGTTGTGGTATTGCTGGATTCAGGTAGCCTTGTGACCCTGATAAAGGCTGAGTTAGTTAAAACAGAGGTCTCTGGGAATAGCAAGGTAGCTGTTATTTGTGTGCATGGGGACACCCGAGAGTATCCAGTGACTACAGTGTGTTTCGAGACCCCCAAAGGTACCCTCTCTCATCCAGTGGGCTTAGTATCTCAGTTACCGCATGACGCCATTGTGGGAAGGGATTTTCCGAAGTTCTGGGAACTGTGGGATGATCCTGAGCCCCTCACTGGTGCCCCTATGTACCAGGAATGTGATAGCCAGAACTCCCCTGAGAGTGGTGAGGACTCTCCGGAATTTCCCTTATCAGTATTGGCAGGGGAGACTCAAGAAACTGGAGAGGAGCCCACCTCCTCAGACGAAAACCTACCGTCTGTGGAGTTTTCTGATCTTGAGGTTCACAGGGAAAACTTTGCCACAGAACAGTTGAAAGACCCCGCCCTAATAAAGGCACGGGAAAACGTAGTGAAAATAGATGGTGAGTTAGTGAACCCAGATAATACCTGCACTTACCCATACTTCAGCGTAGAGAAGGACCTACTGTATCGGGTGGCAAAAAGGGCAGAAGAAACCGTTGAGCAGCTTGTGGTGCCCAAACCTTACAGGAAGTTGGTGTTGGAGTTGGCCCATGGGCACATTCTTGGAGGTCATCTGGGGACAGAGAAAACCCGAGAGAGGGTATTACAGAGATTCTATTGGCCGGGGGTGATGAAGGACGTAGAAAATTATTGTTCCTCCTGCCCTGTGTGTCAGAGGTTGGCCCCGATGCCACATTTCCGTAGCCCGCTGGTCCCTCTACCCATCATTGAGGTCCCGTTTGAGAGGATCGCCATGGATTTGGTAGGTCCTATAATCAAGTCCGCTAGGGGGCACCAGTACATATTAGTTATAATGGACTATGCCACCCGTTATCCAGAAGCGATCCCTCTCCGAAATACCTCGGCCAAAACCATAGCCAAAGAGCTATCTCTTGTTTTTAGCCGGGTGGGTATTTGTAAAGAACTGCTTACGGACCAAGGTACACCCTTTATGTCCCGGGTTATGAAAGAGCTGTGTAAATTGTTCAAAGTGACGCAATTGCGTACGTCTGTGTATCACCCCCAAACCGATGGGCTGGTTGAAAGATTCAACAAAACCCTAAAACAAATGTTGAAGAAAGTGGTGGATAGAGATGGAAAGGATTGGGACTGTTTACTTCCTTATTTGATGTTTGCTATTAGGGAGGTGCCCCAATCCTCTACGGGATTCTCCCCCTTTGAGTTACTGTATGGGAGACACCCAAGAGGGCTGTTGGATATTGCCAAGGAAACTTGGGAAAGTGAGAGTTCTCCCCACAGGAGTGTGATTGAGCATGTCGCCCTGATGCAAGATCGAATTGCACAGGTAATGCCCATCGTGAAGGAACATTTGGCCCAAGCGCAGTTGGCACAGCAGAGAGTGTACAACCGTGGAGCCAAGACCCGTACCTTTTCCCCGGGGGATAGGATATTGGTACTTGTCCCTACGGTTGAAAGTAAATTCCTTGCCAAATGGCAAGGCCCCTACGAGATAATGGAAAAAGTGAGCGAAGTGAATTACAAGGTCAGACAACCAGGAAGGCGAAAGCCCGAACAGATCTATCACGTTAATCTGTTGAAAGCCTGGAGGGATAGAGAGTCCCTAGTCGCAGACACTTGGTCACCAGCTCAAACTGGTTGCGTGATTCCTGAGGTTGGAATAGCAGCCACCTTGTCACAACCCCAACAACAGGAGGTTAAGGAGTTTGTGCTTCGCAACAAGGAGGTATTCTCTGAGCTGCCGGGACAAACATCTGGGGTAGAGCATGACATCATTACCCCGCCCGGTGAAAGGGTGAAGTTAAAACCCTATCGGATCCCAGAGGCTCGACGGGAGGCAATACGGGAGGAAGTACAGAAAATGCTGAACTTAGGGGTGATAGAGGAGTCCCAAAGTGATTGGTCTAGTCCCATCGTGTTGGTGCCTAAACCGGATGGGAGCTGGCGATTTTGTAACGATTTTCGTCAGTTGAACAAAGTTACAAAATTTGACACCTACCCCATGCCACGTATAGATGAGTTGATCGACCGGCTGGGAACAGCCCGATACATGACGACTCTTGACCTCACAAAAGGGTATTGGCAAATCCCCCTGGCCAAGTCGGCCAAAGAGAAAACCGCATTTGTAACCCCAGACGGGGCGTTCCAATATAAAAGAATGCCGTTCGGGTTACAGAATGCGCCGGCCACATTCCAGCGGAAAATGGACCAGATGCTGAGGCCCCATCGGAAGTATGCTGCGGCTTACCTGGATGACGTAATTGTCCATAGCACAGATTGGGCCTCACATCTGC
Source organism: Rana muscosa (assembly GCA_029206835.1). Lineage (NCBI taxonomy): Eukaryota > Metazoa > Chordata > Amphibia > Anura > Ranidae > Rana > Rana muscosa. Next base: position 257,442,095 of record CM055124.1, on the reverse strand, counting down.
CAAAAGTGCAAGCAGTCCTGGACTCTGTTCGGGAAGCGGGGTTTACGGCTAACCCCAAGAAGTGTACCATTGGGCAGGAGGAGGCCAAATATCTTGGGTACACCATTGGGAGGGGAGTAATAAAACCCCAACTCAACAAAGTCGAGGCCATCCAGAGTTGGCCACGTCCCAACAGCAAGAAGCAGGTACGAGCCTTTCTGGGAATCGCTGGGTATTATCGGCGATTCATTCCCCACTTTGCTTCTAAGGCTGTGCCCCTAACCAACCTGACGAAGGGGAAAGGGTCGGTCATGATTAAATGGACCCCCGAGGCTGAGGCAGCATTCCAATTCTTGAAACAAGCCTTATGTAGCCAGCCAGTGTTGTACTCACCCGACTTCTCTAAAGACTTTGTCGTACAAAGTGATGCGTCAGATGTGGGGTTAGGAGCAGTATTGTCCCAGGTCTGGAACGGGGAAGAGCACCCAGTCATTTACCTCAGCAGGAAGTTGAAGTCCCATGAGGTAAATTACGCCACCGTTGAAAAGGAGTGTTTAGCGGTGAAGTGGGCTCTAGATTCCCTTCGGTACTACCTGCTAGGTAGGCACTTTGACATGGTTACGGATCACGCTCCGTTAAAGTGGATGGCTCAAAACAAGGAAACAAATAGAAGAGTGAATAGGTGGTTCCTGGCCCTCCAGGAATTCAACTTCACAGTAAAGCATCGCCCTGGCGTTCAAATGGGGAATGTGGATGCTTTGTCTCGAGTACATGAATGCCTGATTGCTGGTGTTCCAACCCCGAGGTTAAAACAAGAGGGGGGGGGTATGTGACAGCAGGAAGGTAAAGTCACCTGGTTGCATCCAGGGGGGTAGATATATTTCGCCCAGATTCAGGCTTTACGCCGACTTATACAACTAGGTGGAGAGTTGTATAAGGCTAGTGGGCTCATGGATGACTCATACCTCTAGGGAGAGTGTGGGGCGTCGTGCAGACAGAGATGAGGAGACCAGCTGAACCTTGTCAGCTCATTTAGGCCTCTATAAGAACTCCCAGCTTCATTAGATGTTAGCTCATGCCTGGAACCAGACCTGTGTGGACTGTCTAGGGAGAGTGAACCCCTGTGCGGTGAGGCAAAGCCTGTGTGGCTATTTGTTTGGACTTTTACTAAACCAGGGACTTAGGGACTAGGACAGCACTAGGCTGATCCCAGTTGTTAGTTAGGAAACCTGTATGTTTAGTCAGAGGTCAACTTGACCAGGATTTATTTTGGTTATGTTTCTTTTGCTTTGCTGGGTTTTGTCACTGTAAATAGAAAATAAACCACACCTTTTTTGATTTTGAAAACCACAACCTCCGTTTGCTGGGCCTGTTTTGTGTGGGGAGCCCATCCCGGGGGTCACACACACCCGCTGCCGAGCTAACCCCCTCACAACGGACACAGCACCCACCCTTCCTTTTTAAGTTTGTACTGCTTTTTGACGAACTGAGCTGCTGAGTGCAGGGTGAGGGGTTATGACCAGAGGGACCACCCCGTGGGCGGGGCTGTTCAGCTTTGGTATAATTACATGTTTTTATATATCTAACATGTCTGCCTAGTCCTCTCCTAATAGATGGAACATAACCCTAATGTCAAGACTTAAGGAAGCTGTGTCCGTCCATGAACTTCAGAGAAAAGGATTTTACGGTGAGTACAAAAATCCTATTTTTATTCACAGTAGAAAATAGAAAACATATCAAATGTTTAAATAAACATAAAAAGTTAGGTAATTTTGAAATTGATGGCAGCAACACATCTCAAAAAAGTTGACAGGGACATTTTTACCACAGTGTAGCATCGCGTTTTCTTAAAAGAATATGTTAACCCAACGTTTCATATTTCTGATATGTACCTGTTGTACCATGCACTTGCATGAACAAGTATCCTGTTCTCTTTGTATTGCTTCCTTTGTGTGAAATACCTAGTGTTCCTGCCAGTCCCTCTGCATTCCTATTAAAAACTGACCCCACTAGGAATAAAAGCACACCATGGTCAGTTTTATAGCTGTGCTGGGAACTGAGCCTGCTCTCCTCCAATGGTCAGACTTGTGCTGTCACGCCTCTCCCCCCTGCACAGGGGCCTCTGTTTCTGCTCCCCTAGTTCTCTGAGCTCCTCATGCAGCTGAGAACAGAGGGTATGTGATCACTTATAAAAAAGGGAAAAAAAGTATGTATAATTTTTTTATTTGTATACACAAATGTTCTGCCGTTCATTTCTATTTTAAACAGAATAGGTTGTTTTACAATGTAAGGGTTCACATATACTTTAACAACACTCTGTAAATGTCTGGGAACTAAGGAGACCAGTTGCTGGAGTTTTGGAAGAGGAATGGTGTGCCATTCTTGCCTGATATAGGATTCTAACTGCTCAACAGTCCTGGGTTTTCTTTGTCTTATTTTTCGTTTCAAGATGCACCAAATATTTTTAGTTGGTTAAAGGTCTGGACTGCAGGCAGACCAGTTAAGTATCCAGACTTACTTCAAAGTAATGCTGTTGTCATAGATGCAACATGCGGTTTAGAATTGTCCTGCTGATAAATGCAAGGCATTCCCTGAAAAAGATGTAAATGCCTATGGACACAGAGACTTACATAGAGGTGCTTTTACAGGCTGGAAAAAAACGGCTTAACTTCTGTAAAAACTGTGGTTTTTTTTAGTTCCGTGTGCATGACATGGCTGCTACATCTGCATGACAACTTGGTCTGTTGAAAAACAGACTTACTGGCAGGATAACCAGGTAAGAAAAGGGCCTCATGCATGCTGGACTCCTAGGGGTGTTTGGTCTTTTTTTTTTCCTCCCTTTAAATGCCTTACATGTTAGCCTATGTGTCCATTCATACATAAGCATTTAAAGGAGTTCAAAGACAGAAAAAAAAAAACACAACCAGTGCGTCCAGGAGCAGCAACGTTTTTGGAGAAAAAACTCTTGTCCTACTACATGTAAATGCTCAAGTGTGTTTAGCATTTGAGCTTTAACTCATTTCAATGGCCAGAATAAATTATTATTCTGACCAATAAAATGAATTAATGTCCAAGCACTTGATGCGCCAAAACGCATTACACAAGTTTACAAGCATCAATAATTTTTTTCTGCCAAAACTCTGTTGCCAGGAGGAAAGGAGTCTAGAAGAGTTAACAAAACATCATGCGTGCATGAGCTCTAAAAAAAAGAAAGCCTAAAAAACAAAAAACAAAACAAATGCAGTTACCAGATCTAAGGCTCATTCACACCTGTTCATTTTGGGATTGCGGCAGAATCGCTGCAATTCTGCCTGCGATCTCAAAGGGCACTACAATGGCATAATGCAGTTTCAGGCGCCATTTTTTTCAATGGTATTCACTGCAAATTGCATCGTGTGAAGCTTGTCACCCAAAAAGGAGAAGGAGCTTCATGCAATGCGATTTACCGTGACGATCGTGGCAAAACTGCCCTGCACTTTAGGTGTCATTGAAGATAATGTCACCTAAACCTGAGTTTTGCATTGTAGTGCATTTTAAGATCACAGGCAGAATCACAACGATTCTGCCATAATCCCATAACGCCCAGGTATGAATGGAGCCTAGGAATTGGTATGCTGCAATATAATAGATGTTTGCTTTTGAGTTTAATACCTCTTTAATATTCTGAGAAAAGCAAAAAGTTTTCTCCACATCACCATAAACCCTGGAGCCTCTTGTCTATTTGAGAAACACTCATTCTGTCCACAATCCTGCCAGACAGTGGGGGAGATTTACTAAAACTGGGGCACTCAGAATCTCGTGCAGCTGTTCATGGTACCCAATCAGCTTCTAACTTCAACTTAACAATAAGACCTGGAAGCTGATTGGTTTCAATGCAGAGCTGCACTCTCCAGTTTTAGTAAATAACCCCCCATGTCTTAGGCCCGGTTCACACAGGGGCAGCACGACTTCGGGGGCGACTTGAGACGCCCGCCGAGGCGATTTGCATAATTACTTCTGTATAGAAGTCAATGCAAGTCGCCCTGCGTCGTCCCCAAAAGTAGTACAGGAACCTTTTTCTAAGTCGGAGCGACTCAGGTCGCTCCTATTAGAACGGTTCCATTGTACAGACCGGGACGCGACTCCTCAGGCGACCGAGTCGCCTGAGGAGTCGCCCCTGTGTGAACCGGGCCTACTTTTGTTGTGTGATTGAGTGTTAACTTTGTTACATTTCTGATATCTCAGTTGTAGCCTCTTCATCTTTTCAGTTTGTCCTGTAATTGCACTTGTCTTAATACAGGGTAGTGCATAGATTGCTTCTAAGAACTGTTAGCAAAATGTGAAGAATTTTTGAAGTTTATGTCACAGGTGAAGTATTTAAACATCATTCCTCTAGCACCTTTTGTGTTGAAACAGCCCATTGTACTAATAAATCTCCTGTCAAAAGACTGAAACTAAGGGATTTGGCAAACTCCTCTAATTGCCCTGGCAAAAATATCAGTTTCTGAGTTTCAAAATTTTGGTTGCTGACAGGTTTTGTTCCATACAGTGATGCAGAATTGCTAAGAATTGATCATATGAAGCTCTTTATTTGGTAACTACCAAAGACAATGACGAGTTTGTAACTATGTTCAGTGTTTGCAGGTGCTGCATAATTTCCCACCTTCTCTTCTGTGTTAGTACATATTACTGTGGGTGGTTAGCCAGTTTGTTTATTGTGGAGATGATACGGTTATAGTATTACATCTGTAGTGAATGGATTGTTTATTTTACTGTACATCAGAAAAAGCATACATTTAATCATAACTGTGCCTAGAAAAATGTAATATTGTTACTCCCTCTCCTGTAATATAATTAGTATAGAGCAGGGAATGGCAAATGTTTACCAATCCAGTTGCCTGTAGGCAATTTTATGTAGCTTTCAATCCTGTTGTTGGGGGGGCATTTCAGCCTACTTGGGGAAACAAAGTGCTGAAGGCAACTGTGGACCATCTGCGGTGGTAATGCTGTGAATTAAATTTAGGCATCTGTGAGTCAGGGGGTTGCGGATCGGTGCTTTAGAGGAGAAATTATCCCTCTATGCGGATGATGCCCTTTTATATCTGAATTAGTGATGAGCCGAACACCCCCGGGTTCGGTTTGCACCAGAACCCGCGAACGGACCGAAAGTTCACACGAACATTAGAACCCTATTAAATACAATGGATGCGAAAGTTCGGATTCTAAAGTGCTAATTATAACGACTATTATCCATGTTATTGTCCTAAACAGAGTTTGGGAACCCGGGTTCTGCACCAGGGGACATGTATCAATGCAAAAAGAAGTTTTAAAAACGGACGTTTTCCGGGAGCAGTCATTTTAATGATGCATAAAGTGAAAAAAAAAAAGTCAAATATTCCTTTAAATATTGTACCTGGGGGGTGTCTAAAGTATGCCTGTGAAGTCCCACGTGTTTCCCGTGTTTAGAACTGTCCCTGCACAAAATAACATTTCTAAAGGAAAAAAAAGCCATTTAAAACTGCTTGCGGCTTTAATGTAATGTCTGGTCCCGGTAATATGGATGAAAATCTTTAAGAAAAATGGCATAGCTACCCCATCAACCCCCCCCCCCCTACCCCAGCCCATTACCAGCCCCTTTGGGTCTTGTATGGATATTAAGGGGAACCCCGCACACAAAATAAAAAAGGCCCTATATACTCTGAACAGCCGTATACAGGCGGTGCATACAAGACAGGGACTGTAGGTTTGTTCTTATGTAGAATCTGTTTGTAATTTTGAACAGCTACATTGTTTAAGTGTAGCTCCAGCCCAAATACCTATTTTTAAGCTTTTTGGAAAACATAGGGAAGGGTTATCACCCCTGTAACATTTGTTTTGCTGTCTGTGCCCCTGTTCAGAACATTTCACCTCACTTTGTGTCCCAATGACAACTGTTTTTGAAATGTGGTGTTTTTATTGAAACAAGGATTGGTGATAAAGCATCAGTAGAGAGGAGACACCTTTCTCCCATATTAATTCTTACAGGAGAGAATTTTCCTTCCAAGGGGTAGATTTCCTCTCGCTTCCTGTTGTCTTCTTCCGTTTGCAAGTAGTAGTCGTTTGTAAGTTGGATGTTTGAAAGTAGGGACCTGCCGTATATACTCTGCAGAAATTGGCCCCTTAGGTGTTGGTGTTGGCACAACACTGTAAGCACTCACAGTTACTCTTGGTGGGTGCTGGAACGCCCTGCTGTCAACTATTATATCAGGAATTGTAATAACATATAATTGTTGAACAGTGGTAGTAAAAATTGGGCCTTTGATGGTGGTGCTGGTGCCACAACACTGTAAGGCCTGACAGTTACTCTTGGTGGGCGCAGCAATGGGCCCTGCTGTGAATTATTAGATCAATAATTATAATTGCATGCCCCTGTTGAACAGGGGCTGAAAAATTGGGCCTTAGGCACTGGTGGCTCAACACTGCAACCCCTCACAGATACTGTACTTGGAGCACAGCAATGAGGCCTGTTGCAAAGTATTGCATCAAAAACTGTAATTACACGCCCCTGTTAAACAGGGGCTGAAAAATTGGGCCTTAGCCACTGGTGGCGGCACCCATAAACCAAAATGATCTTCCAAGCTATCATCATTAATCGGATCATTGAGGAGGAGGAGGAGGATAGCCAGTCAACATAACAGCACAGGCACTCAGCATCAGCATCAGTCTTGAAGGGATGTGACATTTTAAAATCAATTAGTCTGTTATATCAGCATCAGGTGTGTGGTAGCTGGTGGTGATCCAAGACTGGTTCATCTTGATGAAAGTCAGTCGATCAACCGAGTCGGTGGACAGGCGCACCCTGTGATCCGTGACAAATCCTCCAGCAGCACTGAATGTGCGTTCTGAAAGAACGCTGGATGCAGGACAGGCCAGTAGCTCAATTGCATACTGTGCAAGCTCTGGCCAGTGATCCATCCTCAAGACCCAGTAAGCCAGAGGATTTTCGGTGGGGAAGGTGTCCAAGTCTGATCTTGCCCCTAGGTATTCCTGCACCATGTATATCAGACGCTGGCGATGGTTGCTGGAACCGATCATACTTTGGGGCTGCGGACTAAAGAATTGTCTGAACGCATCGGTCAGACGGCCACCTTCCCCACCGCTCCTTCTTTGACTGGCCGAAGCCTCAGCAACTCGTTGTCCAGGACCAGGAGTTTGTAACCTCCCAGTCTCTGGGAACGCGTTGCACAGACCTTTCTGCAAGGCCTCCCGGAGTTGTCTCATCCTCTGCTCCCTCTGCGACGGTAAGATAAGGTCCGCAACCTTACCCTTGTACCGTGGATCAAGGAGAGTGGCCAGCCAGTAATGGTCCCTCTCCTTGATCCGAAGAATACGAGGATCCTTCCGCAGACTTTGCAGGATCAGGGAGGCCATGCAGCGTAGGTTAGCTGAGGCATTCAGTCCGGAGTCCTCTAGGTCACTAAGGACGACATGATCCGCAGCCACCTCCTCCCAGCCACGTACAAGTCCACTGGTTTCTTGGGACTGTAAATCATCCCTAAAAGACTGCTGCTGATGATGCTGAGTGCCAGCCTCCACCTCCATGCTGACACAATTCTCCTCCTCCTCCTCCTCCTCCTCTTCCTGTGCGATGGGTGGGACAGAAGGAACACTGTCTGGGTAAAGGGGGCCTTGAGAGGCAAGGAAGTCCTCCTCTTCCTGCCTCTGTTCTGCCTCAAGTGCCCTGTCCATTATTCCACGCAGCGTGTGCTCCAACAGGTGGACAAGAGGTACAGTGTCACTGATGCATGCACTGTCACTGCTCACCATCCTCGTGGCCTCCTCAAATGGTGCCAGGACAGTGCATGCATCCCTGATCATGCCCCACTGGTGTGGTGAAAAAAAACCAAGCTCCCCTGACCCTGTCCTGGTGCCGTAGTCGCACAGGTACTCATTGATGGACCTCTGCTGCGTGTGCAGCCGCTGCAGCATGGCCAACGTTGAGTTCCACCTGGTGGGCATGTCACATATAAGGCGGTTCTTGGGCAGGTTCAACTCCTTTTGCAGCTCAGCCAGGCGAGCACTGGCATTATAAGATCTGCGGAAATGCACACAGACTTTCCTGGCCTGCCTCAGGACATCCTGTAAGCCCGGGTACCTGCCCAAGAACCGCTGCACCACCAGGTTAAGGACGTGAGCCACACAGGGCACATGGGTCAGTTGTCCCTGTCGGATGGCGGAGAGGAGGTTTGTGCCATTGTCGCAAACCACCATTCCTGGCTTAAGCTGGCGTGGCGTCAACCACCTCTCGGCCTGCCCCTGCAGAGCAGACAGGACCTCTGCCCCAGTGTGGCTCCTGTCCCCCAAACACACCAGCGCAAGCACGGCATGGCATCTTTTTGCCTGCGTACTTGCGTAGCCCCTTGAACGCCTACGGAGCACCGCTGGTTCCGAGGACAAAGCACAGGAAGAGGCCATGGAGGAAGAAGAAGAGGAGGGGGTGGAGGAGAGAGGTGTGTCACAACCAGTAGTAGCATTTTGGAGGCATGGAGGTGGAACAACCTCCAACACTACTGCACCTTGTCCTGCATCCTTCCCAGCTGCCAAAAGAGTGACCCAATGGGCCGTGAAAGAAAGGTAACGTCCCTGTCCATGCCTGCTGGACCATGAGTCAGCGGTAATATGCACCTTACCGCTGACCGCCCTGTCCAGCGAGGCCAAGACATTGCCTTCCACATGCCTGTAGAGAGCCGGGATCGCCTTCCGTGAGAAAAAGTGGCGTTTGGGAACCTGCCACTGAGGAACCGCACATTGCACAAACTCACGGAAGGGGGCCGAGTCTACCAACTGAAAGGGCAGCAGTTGAAGCGCTAGCAATTTAGCCAAGCTAGCATTCAACCGCTGGGCATGTGGATGGCTGGGAGTGAACTTCTTTCGACGGTCCAGCAGCTGGGGCAGGGAAATTTGCCTGCTAGAATCGGACGTCGGTGTACTGCTAGCAGAGTGGCCGCAAGTACTTGGCTGTGACACACCTAATTCTACACCTTCATTCCTCTCAGTGCAGGTTTCAGAGAGGACTGAAGGTATAGTGGGGTTGGAGATCCCAGCTGATGCGGTGCAAGGAGAGGTCCGCTTTGTTCTTTGGTGTGGGTCTTTAAGGTAGGCTTGCCAACGAGCTGCATGGCAGGTCAACATATGTCTGATCAAGCATGTGGTGCCCAAGCAGCTGATGTTTTGGCCACGCGATATACGCTTGAGACATATGTTGCAAACAGCAGCTGTGCGATCTGATGCACTCGCCTCAAAAAAGGCCCACACCAAAGAACTTTTTGAATGACGGGCAGAGGCAGCGCCCTGCACAGGCGGAGCTCTGCGGTGTGATTCCGTTGGTGTGCTGCCCATACGCTGGCCACCCAAGGGCATCCTGCCTCGTTGGAGATGTGCCTCCTCCTCATCCTCCTCCTCCTCCTCTCTCCTATTAGGCACCCACGTGGAGTCAGTGACCTCATCATCCCCTCCCTCCTCATCACTGGAGCCAATCTGGCAGTATGCTGGAGCTGCTGGAGCATGACTGCCAGATTGGTGTCCTTCTTGAGCATCCCCTCTCTCTGCTCTCACGCTACTGCCTTCCTCTATCTGGGTATCATCATCAGATCCTTCGAAACGCTGGGCATCCTCCTGGAGCATGTACCCAACACTGTGCTCAAACAGTTCGGGGGACTCCTCAGGAGGAGGACATGGTGGGTCTAGGGAAGGATTGACTAATGAAGATAATGATACCAGAGAAGAGGACGCTTTGGCAGCTGCTTTGCCAGTACCCTGAGCCTGGGTGAGAGAGGATGAGGAGGATGAGGTGGGCTTGGTCATCCACTCTACCAAGTCTTCGGCATGATGTGGCTCAACATGTCCAGCTGCCGAAAAGAAGGACAAGCGTGTCCCATGGCCATGTGCTGATGACAATGCACCGCGTCCACGACCAGCACTGTTGCCCCCAGACACAGAGCTTGCTTGCCCTCTTTTTTTGCCTCCTGACTGTCTGCCTCTCCTTGTTTGCCTTCCAGACATTTTAATGGATGGCCTGCAGGGAGATGGGAAAAACAGCAATAAGGGCTACCTTCAGGTGTATACTGTGCAGGAGGCTTAGCAACAATGACACTGACACTGTCCCCTGCCTATCCTTCTCTGTCCCTAAACACAAGGATTTCAAATATGGTTCAGCAAGATTGGTTTAGCACAGAATAGCACACTGATAGTTTCCCTCACTGTCCTTCTCTGTCCCTACAAACAAGATTTAGCACAGAATAGCACACTGATAGTTTCCACGAGTGTCCTTCTCTGCCCCTAAACTGAAGGATTTCAAATATGGTTCAGCAAGATTGGTTTAGAACAGAATAGCACACTGACAGTTTCCCTCACTGTCCTTCTCTGTCCCTACAAACAAGATTTAGCACAGAATAGCACACTGAGGCCTCGTACACACGGCCGAGATTCTCGTTGAGAAAAACATGTCGTTTTTTTCGACGAGATTCTTGGACAAGAAACTTGTCCCGGCCGAGTGTACACACGCTCGTTTCAAAGAACCCGCGGTTCTTTGAAAGGAGTGTACGCGGTGACGTCATCGACTACGTCGAGCATGCGCTCGTCACATTCGATGCCGTCGCCGCCATCTTGGTATACCCTACGTATGCCTAGGAAGCTACCGCGCATGCGTCAAATTCATTTCGAACATGCGCGGGCTTCCGGGCGGACAGGTAAGTGTACACACACTCACTTTTCTCGTCGAGAAACACGCCGAGGAGAATCTCGACGAGAAAATAGAGAGCAGGTTCTCTATTTTCTAGTCGAGGTTTCTTGTCGGTTTTCTCAACGAGAAACACGCTAGCAGCGTACACACGACCGATTTACTCGGCAAGACCTCTCTGCCAGCAAGTTTCTTGCTGGTTCTTGCCGAGAAAATCGGTCGTGTGTACGAGGCCTGATAGTTTCCACGAGTGTCCTTCTCTGTCCCTAAACTCAAGGATTTCAAATATGGTTCAGCAAGATTGGTTTAGAACAGAATAGCACACTGACACTTTCCCTCACTGTCCTTCTCTGTCCCTACAAACAAGGATTAGCACAGAATAGCACACTGATAGTTTCCACGAGTGTCCTTCTCTGTCCCTAAACTCAAGGATTTCAAATATGGTTCAGCAAGATTGGTTTAGAACAGAATAGCACACTGACAGTTTCCCTCACTGTCCTTCTCTGTCCCTACAAACAAGATTTAGCACAGAATAGCACACTGATAGTTTCCACGAGTGTCCTTCTCTGTCCCTAAACTCAAGGATTTCAAATATGGTTCAGCAAGATTGGTTTAGAACAGAATAGCACACTGACACTTTCCCTCACTGTACCTCTCTGTCCCTAAACTCAAGGATTTCAAATATGGTTCAGCAAGATTGGTTTAGAACAGAATAGCACACTGACAGTTTCCCTCACTGTCCTTCTCTGTCCCTACAAACAAGATTTAGCACAGAATAGCACACTGATAGTTTCCACGAGTGTCCTTCTCTGTCCCTAAACTCAAGGATTTCAAATATGGTTCAGCAAGATTGGTTTAGAACAGAATAGCACACTGACAGTTTCCCTCACTGTCCTTCTCTGTCCCTACAAACAAGGATTAGCACAGAATAGCACACTGATAGTTTCCACGAGTGTCCTTCTCTGTCCCTAAACTCAAGGATTTCAAACATGGTTCAGCAAGATTGGTTTAGAACAGAATAGCACACTGACAGTTTCCCTCACTGTCCTTCTCTGTCCCTACAAACAAGATTTAGCACAGAATAGCACACTGATAGTTTCCACGAGTGTCCTTCTCTGTCCCTAAACTCAAGGATTTCAAATATGGTTCAGCAAGATTGGTTTAGAACAGAATAGCACACTGACAGTTTCCCTCACTGTCCTTCTCTGTCCCTACAAACAAGGATTAGCACAGAATAGCACACTGATAGTTTCCACGAGTGTCCTTCTCTGTCCCTAAACTCAAGGATTTCAAATATGGTTCAGCAAGATTGGTTTAGAACAGAAGAGCACACTGACAGTTTCCCTCACTGTCCTTCTCTGTCCCTACAAACAAGATTTAGCACAGAATAGCACACTGATAGTTTCCACGAGTGTCCTTCTCTGTCCCTAAACTCAAGGATTTCAAATATGGTTCAGCAAGATTGGTTTAGAACAGAATAGCACACTGACACTTTCCCTCACTGTACCTCTCTGTCCCTAAACTCAAGGATTTCAAATATGGTTCAGCAAGATTGGTTTAGAACAGAATAGCACACTGACAGTTTCCCTCACTGTCCTTCTCTGTCCCTACAAACAAGATTTAGCACAGAATAGCACACTGATAGTTTCCACGAATGTCCTTCTCTGTCCCTAAACTCAAGGATTTCAAATATGGTTCAGCAAGATTGGTTTAGAACAGAATAGCACACTGACAGTTTCCCTCACTGTCCTTCTCTGTCCCTACAAACAAGGATTAGCACAGAATAGCACACTGATAGTTTCCACGAGTGTCCTTCTCTGTCCCTAAACTCAAGGATTTCAAATATGGTTCAGCAAGATTGGTTTAGAACAGAATAGCACACTGACAGTTTCCCTCACTGTCCTTCTCTGTCCCTACAAACAAGATTTAGCACAGAATAGCACACTGATAGTTTCCACGAGTGTCCTTCTCTGTCCCTAAACTCAAGGATTTCAAATATGGTTCAGCAAGATTGGTTTAGAACAGAATAGCACACTGACACTTTCCCTCACTGTACCTCTCTGTCCCTAAACTCAAGGATTTCAAATATGGTTCAGCAAGATTGGTTTAGAACAGAATAGCACACTGACAGTTTCCCTCACTGTCCTTCTCTGTCCCTACAAACAAGATTTAGCACAGAATAGCACACTGATAGTTTCCACGAGTGTCCTTCTCTGTCCCTAAACTCAAGGATTTCAAATATGGTTCAGCAAGATTGGTTTAGCACAGAATAGCACACTGATAGTTTCCCTCACTGTCCTTCTCTGTCCCTACAAACAAGATTTAGCACAGAATAGCACACTGATAGTTTCCACGAGTGTCCTTCTCTGTCCCTAAACTCAAGGATTTCAAATATGGTTCAGCAAGATTGGTTTAGAACAGAATAGCACACTGACACTTTCCCTCACTGTACCTCTCTGTCCCTAAACTCAAGGATTTCAAATATGGTTCAGCAAGATTGGTTTAGAACAGAATAGCACACTGACACTTTCCCTCACTGTACCTCTCTGTCCCTAAACTCAAGGATTTCAAATATGGTTCAGCAAGATTGGTTTAGAACAGAATAGCACACTGACACTTTCCCTCACTGTCCTTCTCTGTCCCTACAAACAAGATTTAGCACAGAATAGCACACTGATAGTTTCCACGAGTGTCCTTCTCTGTCCCTAAACTCAAGGATTTCAAATATGGTTCAGCAAGATTGGTTTAGAACAGAATAGCACACTGACAGTTTCCCTCACTGTCCTTCTCTGTCCCTACAAACAAGATTTAGCACAGAATAGCACACTGATAGTTTCCACGAGTGTCCTTCTCTGTCCCTAAACTCAAGGATTTCAAATATGGTTCAGCAAGATTGGTTTAGAACAGAATAGCACACTGACATTTTCCCTCACTGTACCTCTCTGTCCCTAAACTCAAGGATTTCAAATATGGTTCAGCAAGATTGGTTTAGAACAGAATAGCACACTGACACTTTCCCTCACTGTACCTCTCTGTCCCTAAACTCAAGGATTTCAAATATGGTTCAGCAAGATTGGTTTAGAACAGAATAGCACACTGACACTTTCCCTCACTGTCCTTCTCTGTCCCTACAAACAAGGTTTAGCACATAATAACACACTGACACTCTCCCTACTGTGACAGCAGGAAGGTAAAGTCACCTGGTTGCATCCAGGGGGGTAGATATATTTCTCCCAGATTCAGGCTTTATGCTGACTTATACAACTAGGGTGGAGAGTTGTATAAGCCCAGCTGAGGCTAGTAGGCTCATGGATGACTCTTACCTCTAGGGAGAGTGTGGGGCGTCGTGCAGACAGAGTTGATGAGGCCAGCTGAAGCTTGTCAGCTCATTTAGGCCTCTATAAAAAACTCCCAGATTCATTAGATGTTAGCTCATGCCTGGAACCAGACCTGTGTGGACTGTCTAGGGAGAGTGAACCCCTGTGCGGTGAGGCAAAGCCTGTGTGGCTATTTGTTTGGACTTTTACTAAACCAGGGACTTAGGGACTAGGACAGCACCAGGCTGATCCCAGTTGTTAGTTTAGGAAACCTGCATGTTTAGTCAGAGGTCAAACTGACCAGGATTTATTTTGTTTGTTTCTTTTTGGCTTTGCTGTGTTTTTGTCACTGTACATAGAGAAATAAACCGCACCTTTTGATTTTGAAAACCACAACCTCCGTCTGCTGGCCCTGTTTTTGTGTGGGGAGCCCAACCAGGGGGTCACACACACCCGCTACCGAGTTAACCCCCTCACAGTTGGTGGAGAACCAGTGGCAGTTTTTTTTAAGCCAGCATGGAGGAGATACTGAAACAGCTGGCTCTAGCAAATGCCAATCAACAGCAGACAAATGCAGGTTTGCAAAGGAGCCTTGCAGCCCAGCAGCAAGCTCATCAACAAGCCCAGCAGCAATCTGAGGCCCGCTTCATAGACCTGTTACAGAAGCAAGAGCAGAGACTACAACAAATGGAAGCAGTAATGCAGCAACGTCCGCAGACCAGTGAGGAAAGCCGTCCCACTAATACCGCGTCCTTTGGGGTGAGTCGTTTATTGACAAAAATGACTGGAGAGGATGATCCAGAGGTATTTTTGACCACATTTGAAAGGACTGCTGAAAGAGAAAAGTGGCCTGAGGAGCAGTGGGCTGGACTGGTGGCTCCTCTGTTAACTGGTGAATCGCAGAAGGCTTACTATGACCTAGAGCCTGACCAAGCAAAAGACTATGTGATGCTAAAAGCTGAAATATTGGCAAGGCTGGGTGTCACCCTGGCTGTCCGGGCTCAGCGTGTGCATAACTGGACTTTCCAGCTTGGAAAACCCCCCCAGGTCTCAAATGTATGATCTCATTCACCTGAGCAGGAAGTGGCTACAGCCAGAGACTTTGTCCGCACCGGAGATTGTGGAACGTGTTGTGATGGATCGTTTCTTGAGAGCTCTTCCTACCGCCATTCAAAAGTGGGTAAGCCATGGAGACCCAGAAACGGCCGGTAAACTTGTGGATCGTGTAGAGAGATACTTGGCTACAGAGAACCTGACAGCCTCTTCCAGAGACTCTCGGACTTTCCACCCTAAGACCAGACCATCCCCAGGGGCGGATAAGATGATTCCAAGGGGTAAGGGTGGAGAGAGTGAGAGGGTGGGAGCTCTACCCCAAGTTTGGCGAGAACAGCCTGGGAAATCAGCGGCTCAAGAGGCGGCAAGAAGGATCATTTGCTACCGCTGCCGGCAAGCGGGACATATTGCAGCAAATTGCCCGGTTTTGGAGGAACCCATGCAGTGTGACTTTCTGACGGGCAGACGTCAGTCGCTGTGTGCGACAGTCGCATGCACTGCCATTCGGGGAACTGAGAAACATTTATGCAAAATGTGTATTAATGGTAGAAATGTTGTGGTATTGCTGGATTCAGGTAGCCTTGTGACCCTGATAAAGGCTGAATTAGTTAAAACAGAGGTCTCTGGGAATAGCAAGGTAGCTGTTATTTGTGTGCATGGGGACACCCGAGAGTATCCAGTGACTACAGTGTGTTTC
Organism: Rana muscosa; assembly: GCA_029206835.1. NCBI lineage: Eukaryota > Metazoa > Chordata > Amphibia > Anura > Ranidae > Rana > Rana muscosa. The sequence continues at coordinate 257,426,353 of CM055124.1, read as the reverse complement.
GAGACCCCCAAAGGTACCCTCTCTCATCCAGTGGGGTTAGTATCTCAATTACCGCATGATGCCATTGTGGGAAGGGATTTTCCGAAGTTCTGGGAACTGTGGGATGATCCTGAGCCCCCCCACTGGTGCCCCTATGTACCAGGAATGTGATAGCCAGAACTCCTCTGAGAGTGGGGAGGACTCTCCAGAATTTCCCTTGTCAGTATTGGCAGGGGAGACTCAAGAAACTGGAGAGGAGCCCACCTCCTCAGACGAAAACCTACCGTCTGTGGAGTTTTCTGATCTGGAGGTTCACAGGGAAAATTTTGCCACAGAACAGTTAAAAGACCCCGCCCTAATAAAGGCACGGGAAAACGTAGTGGAAATAGATGGCGAGTTAGTGAACCCAGATATTACCTGCACTTACCCATACTTCAGCGTAGAGAAGGACCTACTGTATCGGGTGGCAAAAAGGGCAGAAGAAACCGTTGAGCAGCTGGTGGTGCCCAAACCTTACAGGAAGTTGGTGTTGGAGTTGGCCCATGGGCACATTCTTGGAGGTCATCTGGGGACAGAGAAAACCCGAGAGAGGGTATTACAGAGATTCTATTGGCCTGGGGTGATGAAGGACATAGAAAATTATTGTTCCTCCTGCCCTGTGTGTCAGAGGTCGGCCCCGATGCCACATTTCCGTAGCCCGCTGGTCCCTCTACCCATCATTGAGGTCCCGTTTGAGAGAATCGCAATGGATTTGGTAGGTCCTATAATCAAGTCCGCTAGGGGGCACCAGTACATATTGGTTATAATGGACTATGCCACCCGTTATCCAGAAGCGATCCCTCTCAGAAATACCTCGGCCAAAACCATAGCCAAAGAGCTATCTCTTGTTTTTAGCCGGGTGGGTATTTGTAAAGAACTGCTTACGGACCAAGGTACACCCTTTATGTCCCGGGTTATGAAAGAGCTGTGTAAATTGTTCAAAGTGACGCAATTGCGTACATCTGTGTATCACCCCCAAACCGATGGGCTGGTTGAAAGATTCAACAAAACCCTAAAACAAATGTTGAAGAAAGTGGTGGATAGAGATGGAAAGGATTGGGACTGTCTACTTCCTTATTTGATGTTTGCTATTAGGGAGGTGCCCCAATCCTCTACGGGATTCTCCCCCTTTGAGTTACTGTATGGGAGACACCCAAGAGGGCTGTTGGATATTGCCAAGGAAACTTGGGAAAGTGAGAGTTCTCCCCACAGGAGTGTGATTGAGCATGTCGCCCTGATGCAAGATCGAATTGCACAGGTAATGCCCATCGTGAAGGAACATTTGGCCCAAGCGCAGTTGGCACAGCAGAGAGTGTACAACCGTGGAGCAAAGACCCGTACCTTTTCCCCGGGGGATAGGATATTGGTACTTGTCCCTACGGTTGAAAGTAAATTCCTTGCCAAATGGCAAGGCCCCTACGAGATAATGGAAAAAGTGAGCGAAGTGAATTACAAGGTCAGACAACCAGGAAGGCGAAAGCCCGAACAGATATATCACGTTAATCTGTTGAAAGCCTGGAGGGATAGAGAGTCCCTAGTCGCAGAAACTTGGTCACCAGCTCAAACTGGTTGCGTGATTCCGGAGGTTGGAATAGCAGCCACCTTGTCACAACCCCAACAACAGGAGGTTAAGGAGTTTGTGCTTCGCAACAAGGAGGTGTTCTCTGAGCTGCCGGGACAAACATCTGGGGTAGAGCATGATATTATTACCCCGCCCGGTGAAAGGGTGAAGTTAAAACCCTATCGGATCCCAGAGGCCCGACGGGAGGCAATACGGGAGGAAGTACAGAAAATGCTGAACTTAGGGGTGATAGAGGAGTCCCAAAGTGATTGGTCTAGTCCCATTGTGTTGGTGCCTAAACCGGATGGGAGCTGGCGATTTTGTAACGATTTTCGTCAGTTGAACAAAGTTACAAAATTTGACACCTACCCCATGCCACGTATAGATGAGTTGATCGACCGGCTGGGAACAGCCCGATACATGACGACTCTTGACCTCACAAAAGGGTATTGGCAAATTCCCCTGGCCAAGTCGGCCAAAGAGAAAACCGCATTTGTAACCCCAGACGGGGCGTTCCAATATAAGAGAATGCCGTTCGGGTTACAGAATGCGCCGGCCACATTCCAGCGGAAAATGGACCAGATACTGAGGCCCCATCGGAAGTATGCTGCGGCTTACCTGGATGACGTAATTGTCCATAGCACAGATTGGGCCTCACATCTGCCAAAAGTGCAAGCAGTCCTAGACTCTATCCGGGAAGCGGGGTTTACGGCTAACCCCAAGAAGTGTACCATTGGGCAGGAGGAGGCCAAATATCTTGGGTACACCATTGGCAGGGGAGTGATAAAACCCCAACTCAACAAAGTCGAGGCCATCCAGAGTTGGCCACGTCCCAACAGCAAGAAGCAGGTACGGGCCTTTCTGGGAATCGCGGGTTATTATCGGCGCTTCATTCCCCACTTTGCTTCTAAGGCTGTGCCCCTAACCAACCTGACGAAAGGGAAAGGGTCGGTCATGATTAAATGGACCCCCGAGGCTGAGGCAGCATTCCAATTCTTGAAACAAGCCTTATGTAGCCAGCCAGTGTTGTACTCACCCGACTTCTCTAAAGACTTTGTCGTACAAAGTGATGCGTCAGATGTGGGGTTAGGAGCAGTATTGTCCCAGGTCTGGAACGGGGAAGAGCACCCAGTCATTTACCTCAGCAGGAAGTTGAAGTCCCATGAGGTAAATTACGCCACGGTTGAAAAGGAGTGTTTAGCGGTGAAGTGGGCTCTAGATTCCCTTCGGTACTATCTGCTAGGTAGGCACTTTGACATGGTTACGGATCACGCTCCGTTAAAGTGGATGGCTCAAAACAAGGAGACAAATAGAAGAGTGAATAGGTGGTTCCTGGCCCTACAGGAATTCAACTTCACAGTAAAGCATCGCCCTGGCGTTCAAATGGGGAATGTGGATGCTTTGTCTCGAGTACATGAATGCCTGATTGCTGGTGTTCCAACCCCAAGGTTAAAACAAGAGGGGGGGGTATGTGACAGCAGGAAGGTAAAGTCACCTGGTTGCATCCAGGGGGGTAGATATATTTCTCCCAGATTCAGGCTTTATGCTGACTTATACAACTAGGGTGGAGAGTTGTATAAGCCCAGCTGAGGCTAGTAGGCTCATGGATGACTCTTACCTCTAGGGAGAGTGTGGGGCGTCGTGCAGACAGAGTTGATGAGGCCAGCTGAAGCTTGTCAGCTCATTTAGGCCTCTATAAAAAACTCCCAGATTCATTAGATGTTAGCTCATGCCTGGAACCAGACCTGTGTGGACTGTCTAGGGAGAGTGAACCCCTGTGCGGTGAGGCAAAGCCTGTGTGGCTATTTGTTTGGACTTTTACTAAACCAGGGACTTAGGGACTAGGACAGCACCAGGCTGATCCCAGTTGTTAGTTTAGGAAACCTGCATGTTTAGTCAGAGGTCAAACTGACCAGGATTTATTTTGTTTGTTTCTTTTTGGCTTTGCTGTGTTTTTGTCACTGTACATAGAGAAATAAACCGCACCTTTTGATTTTGAAAACCACAACCTCCGTCTGCTGGCCCTGTTTTTGTGTGGGGAGCCCAACCAGGGGGTCACACACACCCGCTACCGAGTTAACCCCCTCACACTACCTATCCTTATTTGTCCCTAAACACAAGGAATCCAGGATTAGTAAAGGAAAAAAAATGACACTGTCCCTGCCTATGCTTCTCTTTCCCTGCTCCGGAACACACTACACAAGGCCGCCGCGCTGGCGGCCTTTTATAGTGTGGGGCGTGTACTAAACCCCCTCAGCAATAATTGGCCACAGGCATCCTGCCTGTGGCCAATCATTGCTCTCCTCGCTGCCGGCGCTGTGATTGGCCAAGCATGCGGGGTCACAGTGCATGCTTGGCCAATCACAGCGCCTGGATGACACTGCGATGGCGTAGTGCATTGTGGGCCGTTCGCGTCACTCGAATTTGGCGCGAACGGCCCAAATCGTTCGTTCTTCGTCGAACGATCGAACAGCCGATGTTCGAGTCAAACGTATGTTCGACTCGAACACAAAGCTCATCCCTAATCTGAATGACGCGGGCCCATCCCTAACTGCTGCCCTGGAAGTATTTGATAAATTCGGGTCCCTGTCGGGAATCCGTATTAACTGGTCGAAGTCGGTCTTTTTTCCCATCGATGATCGATCCAGGGCGCCGTCCAATCCCACACTGCTGCAATGGGTTGAAGAATTCAGATACCTTGGGATACGAGTTGCTAGGACTCCGTCCCAATATTATTCACTCAATATACTCCCCTTGCTCCAGCTTCTGAAGGAACGGTGTCAATCCTGGCCTGGCCTTCCGCTGAACTTGATTGGGCGTATAAATATCTTAAAGATGGTTATCTTACCCAAGTTCACTTATCTGTTTCGGAACAGCCCGGTATGGATTCCGGCGGCCTTCTTTCGGGAGGTGGACAAGTGTATTATCTCCTTTATCTGGCATGGGTGCGTGCCACGACTAGCAAAAACTACTCTACAATCCCCGACCCACCTGGGGGGCCTCGCCCTTCCAAATCTGCAGGCTTACTGCTGGGCAGCTATGTTGGTCACTGTGTACTGGTGGTTCGGGGCTCGACGCTCCAACGCTGCGGTCTGTGTGGAGGCAGCCCGGCTGGGCTCCCTGCAGGCGCTCCAAAATTTAGCATATAGAGGACCAAAAGCTTATGTAGACCTGCCGGCCCCGACTAGGGTGACGCTTAGGGTGTGGGTGGTGGCGCGGTGCAGATTTTCCCAAGTGGGGCGCTGGTCCCTGGTCCAGCCCCTCTGGGGGAACCCTAATTTGCCTCACTTTCGAACCATACCGGATCCTCAGGTGTGGGCGAGATACGGCATCAAGACCTTGAGAGATATTATGCCGGCAGGAGACTTGCTGACATTCCCCCAACTAACTCAGATCTATGGCCTACCCGGCTGGATGTACTTTCGATACGCCCAGCTTCGCCACGCTGCTAGGGCCCAATTTTCCTCACCCCCGAGTCTTCACCTAGATCCGGTGGAAGATCTATTGTCCTGTGATGGCCTAAAGAAGCCTCTCTCTGCCCTTTATAGCACCTTGCTCCCCATTGATTCCCTCAAGATGGATAGGCTCTGGGAGGCCTGGAGGGCGGACATACCAGCGCTGGAAAGGGGGGAATGGGAGGACTGTTTAGAGAGGGGCCCCAAGCTGGTTGTTTCTGCGGGTGACAAACTTATTCAAACCAAATTCCTCCATAGAGTCTATTTTACCCCAGTGCGTTTATCCAGAATATACCCGGATAGGGACCCGCAATGCCCACGGTGTCGGACGACCCATGGCACATATATCCACATGTTCTGGACGTGTCCTGCTCTGGTGTCCTTCTGGTCAGGGGTATTTGAACAGTTAAATGTCCATCTGGAGCTCGATGTCCCTATGACGCCTGAACTAGCCTTGCTGGGTGTCATTGACGATGAGCAAAGGTCCCATCATAGTAAACTGTTAATATCTTATCTTCTTTTTTATGCCAAAAAGGAAATCTTATGCAAGTGGACTTCCCCCACCCCTCCTTCTGTCTCTTCCTGGGAGGGTAAAATTAACGCGGCTCTGCCTCTTTATAAATTGACTTACATTAGCCGTGGATGTCCTTGGAAGTATGACAAGGTGTCATGGAGGTCCTGCCAGAAGCAGGCGTCCTGGTCTTCCTGATTCTCGGTTGCGCATGCTCCGCCCTGCAGGTGGCGCCAGAGGGGCTATTTAAACCTGTCAATCGCAGACAGTCCCTGCTGTCTGCTCTATAGCGTTGAGTACCTGAAAACCTGATCTGAAGACTTACCTGTGTTTGACCCGGCCTGCCTGTGACTTCTCCAGTTTTCTGCCTGCATCCGACCCCTGGCTTGTTGTGACCTCTCCTCTGTCTGATCCCTCTGTACCTTGCTGCCAGCCAGTTAACCGACCCGGCTTGTCTGACCAAGCTCACTGTTCCTAGTTCCGGTCCAGTCTGCTAAGCTGATCCAGTCTGCTGAGTTCCTGTGTTCCTGGTTCCAGTCCAGTCTGCTAAGCTGATCCAGTCTGCTGAGTTCCTGTGTTCCTAGTTCCGGTCCAGTCTGCTAAGCTGATCCAGTTTGCTGAGTTCCTGTGTTCCTGGTTCCGGTCCAGTCTGCTAAGCTGATCCAGTTTGCTGAGTTCCTGTGTTCCTGGTTCCGGTCCCGTCTGCTGAACGATTCCAGTTTGCTGAGTGTTCCTGATTCCAGTTCGACCTGCTGTGTTCCAGTGTGCCTACCAAGTCTGCATACCTACCTTCACCTTGGTTGATCCTGCCAGGCACTCGTACCCCTCCTACCTCCGCGCCTGCTGTTACCTTACCAGGGGCCGCTGGTGGGAGCCGTAAGGGAGGCCTTCCTCTGCAAGTCCGGGCTCATCACCGCTAGGTACGTGACACAAGGTCTGGCTGGCCTGGACAACATTCTGAGGCCCTGGATCTACCTGACTGTGGTCCCCTCCCTCCTTGTTTACCTTCCCTCATCCCCCCTCACCCCTCTCTTCCTCCCCCCCCTCTCTGGTCCCCACCTCTCTGCCCCCCTCCTCTCCCCTCTATCTTTCTCTCCCTCCTTCCTCCCCCCCCCCCGGGGTAATGTGTTCAGGCTATTCTGTTTTTTCTATGTCTCTTTCCCATCTGGGTCTACTCCTCCTTTTTTTTTTCTCTGTTTACAACTGTGGGTTTGCAAAATTCTTTGCTTTACTAAGTTCAGTCTTGAGTGGGAGTAATGTACATACCATGTGATGTAGTAACCGATTGTACTGTGTTGTTCTATTGATTTTATCTTTCTCCTTTGTATTTGACGAAATGTCTGTATTGATGACCTACTGTACTGTACTTAACCTTCAATAAAGCACTCCTGTTTTGTTAAAAAAAAAAAATTTAGGCATCTGTCGTAAATATTCCACCCCTTTTGCTTGCATGCTTAACCAGTCATTTTGCTGAGTAACCAAAAATCCTTGATCAGCTCTGTTGCTCAGGATGCACTTAGCATGATATAACTCTGTGATTTTTGCTGTGTTTTTCCTGTTATGTACGTTAGACGCCATGGGCATTTCAATGCATATATGTAATTTTTTTTAAATTACATTTAACACTGTGAGGATTGAAGAATGTGTCCTCAATATCCTCAATGGTGAGAGAAATACAGATATAGCATCTGTAACAGCCCACTGTGACAGCAGGGAGGTAAAGTCACCTGGTTGCATCCAGGGGGGTAGGTATATTTCTCCCAGATTCAGGCTTTATGCCGACTTATACAACTAGGGAGAGAGTTGATGAAGCCCAGCTGAGGCTAGTGGGCTCATGGATGATTCATACCTCTAGGGAGAGTGCTGGGCGTCGTGCAGGCAGGGAGTTGATGAGACCAGCTGAAGCTTGTCAGCTCGTTTAAGGCCTCTATAAAAACTCCCAGCTTCATTAGGTGTTTGCTCATGCCTGGAACCAGACCTGTGTGGACTGTCTAGGGAGAGTGAACCCCTGTGCGGTGAGACAAAGCCTGTGTGGCTATTTGTTTGGACATTTACTAAACCAGGGACTTAGGGACTAGGACAGCACCAGGCTGATCCCAGTTGTTAGTTAGGGAAACCTGCATGTTTAGTCAGAGGTCAAGCTGACCAGGATTTATTTTGTTTATGTTTCTTTTTGCTTTGCTGTGTTTTTGTCACTGTAAATAGAGAAATAAACCGCACCTTTTGATCTTGAAAACCACAACCTCCGTCTGCTGGGCCTGTTTTTGTGTGGGGAGCCCATCCAGGGGGTCACACACACCCGCTACCGAGTTAACCCCCTCACAGTTGGTGGAGAATGCGGGCAGTTTTTTTTTAAGCCAGCATGGAGGAGATACTGAAACAGCTGGCTCTAGCAAATGCCAATCAACAGCAGACAAATGCAGGTTTGCAAAAGAGCTTCGCAGCCCAGCAACAAGCCCAGCAGCAATCTGAGGCCCGCTTCATAGACCTGTTGCAGAAGCAAGAGCAGAGACTGCAACAACAGATGGAAGCAGTAATGCAGCAACGTCCGCAGACCAGTGAGGAAAGCCGTCCCACTAATACCGCGTCCTTTGGGGTGAGTCGTTTATTGACAAAAATGACTGGAGAGGATGATCCAGAGGTATTTTTGACCACATTTGAAAGGACTGCTGAAAGAGAAAAGTGGCCTGAGGAGCAGTGGGCTGGACTGGTGGCTCCTCTGTTAACTGGTGAATCGCAGAAAGCTTACTATGACCTAGAGCCTGACCAAGCAAAAGACTATGGGATGCTAAAAGCTGAAATATTGGCAAGGCTGGGTGTCACCCTGGCTGTCCGGGCTCAGCGTGTGCATAACTGGACTTTCCAGCTTGGAAAACCCCCCAGGTCTCAAATGTATGATCTCATTCACCTGAGCAGGAAGTGGCTACAGCCAGAGACTTTGTCCGCACCGGAGATTGTGGAACGTGTTGTGATGGATCGTTTCTTGAGAGCTCTTCCTACCGCCATTCAAAAGTGGGTAAGCCATGGAGACCCAGAAACGGCCGGTAAACTTGTGGATCGTGTAGAGAGATACTTGGCTGCAGAGAACCTGACGGCCTCTTCCAGAGACTCTCGGACTTTCCACCCTAAGACCAGACCATCCCCAGGGGCGGATAAGATGATTCCAAGGGGTGAGGGAGGAGAGAGTGAGAGGGTGGGAGCTCTGCCCAGGGTTTGGCGAGAACAGCCTGGGAAGTCGGGGGCTCAAGAGGCAGCCAAAAGGATTGTTTGCTACCGCTGCCGGCAAGCGGGACATATTGCAGCAAATTGCCCGGTTGTGGAGGAACCCATGCAATGTGACTTTCTGACGGACAGACGTCAGTCGCTGTGTGCGACAGTCGCATGCACTGCCATTCGGGGAACTGAGAAACATTTATGCAAAATGTGTATTAATGGTAGAAATGTTGTGGTATTACTGGATTCAGGTAGCCTTGTGACCCTGATAAAGGCTGAATTAGTTAAAACAGAGGTCTCTGGAAATAGCAAGGTAGCTGTTATTTGTGTGCATGGGGACACCCGAGAGTATCCAGTGACTACAGTGTGTTTCAAGACCCCCAAAGGTACCCTCTCTCATCCAGTGGGGTTAGTATCTCAATTACTGCATGATGCCATTGTGGGAAGGGATTTTCCGAAGTTCTGGGAACTGTGGGATGATCCTGAGCCCCCCACTGGTGCCCCTATGTACCAGGAAGGTGATAGCCAGAACTCCTCTGAGAGTGGTGAGGACTCTCCAGAATTTCCCTTGTCAGTATTGGCAGGCGAGACTCAAGAAACTGGAGAGGAGCCCACCTCCTCAGACGAAAACCTACCGTCTGTGGAGTTTTCTGATCTTGAGGTTCACAGGGAAAATTTTGCCACAGAACAGTTAAAAGACCCCGCCCTAATAAAGGCACGGGAAAACGTAGTGGAAATAGATGGCGAGTTAGTGAACCCAGATAATACCTGCACTTACCCATACTTCAGCGTAGAGAAGGACCTACTGTATCGGGTGGCAAAAAGGGCAGAAGAAACCGTTGAGCAGCTTGTGGTGCCCAAACCTTACAGGAAGTTGGTGTTGGAGTTGGCCCATGGGCACATTCTTGGAGGTCATCTGGGGACAGAGAAAACCCGAGAGAGGGTATTACAGAGATTCTATTGGCCTGGGGTGATGAAGGACATAGAAAATTATTGTTCCTCCTGCCCTGTGTGTCAGAGGTCGGCCCCGATGCCACATTTCCGTAGCCCGCTGGTCCCTCTACCCATCATTGAGGTCCCGTTTGAGAGGATCGCAATGGATTTGGTAGGATCCTATAATCAAGTCCGCTAGGGGGCACCAGTACATATTAGTTATAATGGACTATGCCACCCGTTATCCAGAAGCGATCCCTCTCCGAAATACCTCGGCCAAAACCATAGCCAAAGAGCTATCTCTTGTTTTTAGCCGGGTGGGTATTTGTAAAGAACTGCTTACGGACCAAGGTACACCCTTTATGTCCCGGGTTATGAAAGAGCTGTGTAAATTGTTCAAAGTGACGCAATTGCGTACGTCTGTGTATCACCCCCAAACCGATGGGCTGGTTGAAAGATTCAACAAAACCCTAAAACAAATGTTGAAGAAAGTGGTGGATAGAGATGGAAAGGATTGGGACTGTCTACTTCCTTATTTGATGTTTGCTATTAGGGAGGTGCCCCAATCCTCTACGGGATTCTCCCCCTTTGAGTTACTGTATGGGAGACACCCAAGCGGGCTGTTGGATATTGCCAAGGAAACTTGGGAAAGTGAGAGTTCTCCCCACAGGAGTGTGATTGAGCATGTCGCCCTGATGCAAGATCGAATTGCACAGGTAATGCCCATCGTGAAGGAACATTTGGCCCAAGCGCAGTTGGCACAGCAGAGAGTGTACAACCGTGGAGCCAAGACCCGTACCTTTTCCCCGGGGGATAGGATATTGGTACTTGTCCCTACGGTTGAAAGTAAATTCCTTGCCAAATGGCAAGGCCCCTACGAGATAATGGAAAAAGTGAGCGAAGTGAATTACAAGGTCAGACAACCAGGAAGGCGAAAGCCCGAACAGATCTATCACGTTAATCTGTTGAAAGCCTGGAGGGATAGAGAGTCCCTAGTCGCAGAAACTTGGTCACCAGCTCAAACTGGTTGCGTGATTCCGGAGGTTGGAATAGCAGCCACCTTGTCACAACCCCAACAACAGGAGGTTAAGGAGTTTGTGCTTCGCAACAAGGAGGTGTTCTCTGAGCTGCCGGGACATACATCTGGAGTAGAGCATGATATTATTACCCCGCCCGGTGAAAGGGTGAAGTTAAAACCCTATCGGATCCCAGAGGCCCGACGGGAGGCAATACGGGAGGAAGTACAGAAAATGCTGAACTTAGGGGTGATAGAGGAGTCCCAAAGTGATTGGTCTAGTCCCATTGTGTTGGTGCCTAAACCGGATGGGAGCTGGCGATTCTGTAACGATTTTCGTCAGTTGAACAAAGTTACAAAATTTGACACCTACCCCATGCCACGTATAGATGAGTTGATCGACCGGCTGGGAACAGCCCGATACATGACGACTCTTGACCTCACAAAAGGGTATTGGCAAATTCCCCTGGCCAAGTCGGCCAAAGAGAAAACCGCATTTGTAACCCCAGACGGGGCGTTCCAATATAAGAGAATGCCGTTCGGGTTACAGAATGCGCCGGCCACATTCCAGCGGAAAATGGACCAGATACTGAGGCCCCATCGGAAGTATGCTGCGGCTTACCTGGATGACGTAATTGTCCATAGCACAGATTGGGCCTCACATCTGCCAAAAGTGCAAGCAGTCCTAGACTCTATCCGGGAAGCGGGGTTTACGGCTAACCCCAAGAAGTGTACCCTTGGGCAGGAGGAGGCCAAATATCTTGGGTACACCATTGGCAGGGGAGTAATAAAACCCCAACTCAACAAAGTCCAGGCCATCCAGAGTTGGCCACGTCCCAACAGCAAGAAGCAGGTACGAGCCTTTCTGGGAATCGCGGGTTATTATCGGCGCTTCATTCCCCACTTTGCTTCTAAGGCTGTGCCCCTAACCAACCTGACGAAAGGGAAAGGGTCGGTCATGATTAAATGGACCCCCGAGGCTGAGGCAGCATTCCAATTCTTGAAACAAGCCTTATGTAGCCAGCCAGTGTTGTACTCACCCGACTTCTCTAAAGACTTTGTCGTACAAAGTGATGCGTCAGATGTGGGGTTAGGAGCAGTATTGTCCCAGGTCTGGAACGGGGAAGAGCACCCAGTCATTTACCTCAGCAGGAAGTTGAAGTCCCATGAGGTAAATTACGCCACGGTTGAAAAGGAGTGTTTAGCGGTGAAGTGGGCTCTAGATTCCCTTCGGTACTATCTGCTAGGTAGGCACTTTGACATGGTTACGGATCACGCTCCGTTAAAGTGGATGGCTCAAAACAAGGAGACAAATAGAAGAGTAAATAGGTGGTTCCTGGCCCTACAGGAATTCAACTTCACAGTAAAGCATCGCCCTGGCGTTCAAATGGGGAATGTGGATGCTTTGTCTCGAGTACACGAATGCCTGATTGCTGGTGTTCCAACCCCAAGGTTAAAACAAGAGGGGGGGTATGTGACAGCAGGAAGGTAAAGTCACCTGGTTGCATCCAGGGGGGTAGGTATATTTCTCCCAGATTCAGGCTTTATGCCGACTTATACAACTAGGGAGAGAGTTGATGAAGCCCAGCTGAGGCTAGTGGGCTCATGGATGATTCATACCTCTAGGGAGAGTGCTGGGCGTCGTGCAGGCAGGGAGTTGATGAGACCAGCTGAAGCTTGTCAGCTCGTTTAAGGCCTCTATAAAAACTCCCAGCTTCATTAGGTGTTTGCTCATGCCTGGAACCAGACCTGTGTGGACTGTCTAGGGAGAGTGAACCCCTGTGCGGTGAGACAAAGCCTGTGTGGCTATTTGTTTGGACATTTACTAAACCAGGGACTTAGGGACTAGGACAGCACCAGGCTGATCCCAGTTGTTAGTTAGGGAAACCTGCATGTTTAGTCAGAGGTCAAGCTGACCAGGATTTATTTTGTTTATGTTTCTTTTTGCTTTGCTGTGTTTTTGTCACTGTAAATAGAGAAATAAACCGCACCTTTTGATCTTGAAAACCACAACCTCCGTCTGCTGGGCCTGTTTTTGTGTGGGGAGCCCATCCAGGGGGTCACACACACCCGCTACCGAGTTAACCCCCTCACACCACGCTCATGCAAAATGTTGGAGGTGATTTCTCATATTTATCACACTGCAAAGGTGTATATCTCATGCCAGAGCATTAAGTGAGCCTATAGAATGTTACAAGTGTAGCACACCCCCGTAGGAGCTGCTGGTTTTAATTTGGGCCTTGCACGTTACCTCAGTATTCGTTGTCTAGGGGAAGAAAGTCTGTAAAAACTCCAATGTCCACACAAGATGTAAAACCTTAAGCTGTTAGGTTTTATATTCCTTTGCATAAAACGTATGAAGAATAGTAGAAGGGTGAAGGGAAGGGGTAGGTTCAGGTACACAGTACAGATCACTGGGGAAAACTCCTCACTTATAAAGTCAGTCACCACTCCTCCTCAAGTGGGTATTGCTCACCCGGATAGACCCCTCTCACCTGGCCTAGCAGCCGGAGTGATCCACGAACAATGATCAGGACCAGTCTCTGCCACAGACCGGTTGTGGGCAAAATAGGATAATCCGGGGTCCTCTGCCACAGGACTTAATACCCAGATTTCCAGCCAAGCAGTCAAGAACCTTTAAGCTGACCCGGCAGAGTGCAAGGTAAACTTTAGCTGTGGTGCATCCTCCAATAGAATTACCAGGCCCTCCTCAAGACACCAGCCTTCCGCTTGGTCTTTTCCAGGACAAGTCCTACCCTGGTTTACTCCATTGAGTGGCTTCCTCCCACAGGACGGACAGCACAGGATCACCTTCAAAGTACAGACCCAGTCAGCATAACTGGGCCTACTTGGTAAAGTTGCAGTCTCGGACCAACATGGTTCCGAGGCCAAAATGACACAATACACCCCTCGCTCCAGGAGGGCCGCGAGGGGACGAAGGACCACAAAAAATGGCGTCTGCCCCTTGAGTACCCTTCCCCAGCATGCTCAGCGGGTAGACCCACTGAACTGTTTCCGAGGGAAGGTACCCAATGCACTCTGGCCTGTCAGTCTTCCACATTGGCCTGAGGTGGTAACGCCACCTACAGGCAAACAGTGGGAAGTCTGCCCAACACAGCCATAGCCAGACAGAGGCTAATTTAGCATAATTATATACAGAGTCTGAGCCAACTACCAGATCAGACACCCACTAGATTTGACATAGCGCCCAGTCATTGGGAGCAGGGCGCTACATAAGCGATGACTCATTATTCACTTGGACAAAGTGGACCATCTCACCTATCTCCATCAAGTCTGTTTAAAGAGTAACTCCACTTGCGTGGGAAAAAAATACAAAAATAATATAGTGCATACACATGCGACTCTAGTCTTATTGTAATTGAATGGTATTAAGAATGACCTTTTCTTTTCAATCTGCAGTGCTGTAATTTTCTGTAAAAAGCAATGCAGTAATGCAACTTGGAGGTGTTCTGTACACAGATGGTGTACAGAACGCCTCCTAAAAAATTTAATTGCCTGCTTGTGCGTTTGGCTCACTGAATTTTCCCAGAAGTCTGCACTAAGATACAAGTGAGATTTTTGGCATCCCATGCAAAAAAAGTGTAGTTTTTGGGGAGATACTCCCAAATGGTAATCACGTCTAAAGGGATGCAGATGCATTTTGGAGGCAGGGCCCCGCCTCCTTCATGAGCCTCGGGCTCATGAAGGAGGCGGGGCCCTGCCTTTGAAAAATATTCTGACTGGCCATTCCACTCCCAGGTCTGACAGCTCTGTGTCAACGCAGCGGGTCACGGGCATCCACTTGGCTTCTTGCATCTCCTCTTTTAAGGTGGATCAGGAAAAATCCCAAACAAAAAAAAACAGTTTTTCTTCCTCAAGTGTTCAGTGCTCCACCACCTTATTTGAATAAGTCTCCTACCAGAAAAGTAGACCTCAAGGTAATGGAGGTCAACTAGTGTTTTTATCTCCCCAAATCATTAGACCAGCAGTTATAGTCAGCCTTTTCTGTGCAGGTATACTAATTACATACAGTAAACCCCTTCAATACAACTAAGAGGAAAACAAAGGAGAAATCCATAGTGTAGTATGCTCATGAACAGTTTAGTAATAAAAATAAAGGGTACTCGCAAAAACACAAAAGAGACAAGCATAGAATTGCCATGGCTCTCCGAGAAGCCAACGGGTGTGATGACGTCTCCGCTAAAGCTCTACCCTACACATTTTGTCTACACAGATGTCTTCAAGGGGCACAGGAATAACGGTGAGACTATCCTATCAAAATTCTTCTTTAACAAACAAATGAAAGGAACTGTGCTCTAAACCCATAACTTTCCAGGCTTTGGAAGTTGAGCGTATGTTCTAAGACCTGGAACTTCCCCAGAAGCATTGATTCTCCTTAATGCTAATATTACAGTGGAAGAGGTTTTGGCCTCTATCAAATCTTATAAATCAGTTAAAACGCTGGAGCTGGATGGCTTCTTGGCTTTTTAATATAAAAAAAGCTGTCTTTCTTGATAGCTCCACACCTACAGCTTACATTTAAAGTGGTTATAAGAGCTCAAGATTCCTTATCTTAATGCATTCTATGCATCCAGGTAAAAAACCTTCTGGCTGCAGATCCCTCCTTCAGCCCCACGTCTAAATACATCTGAGCCCCATCTTTTTTTGTTCAATAAGTTTTTATTGGTTGAAGGACAAAAGTGAAACAGGGAAAACACACTCACGACAAATGAGCGTGAATCACACAATAGGTAGGTCATTGTACAAGAAGTTACAAGTAACCACGTGAAAACATATAGCATACCAAATGAAACTTCTATCAAACAAAGGAGAAGAGACATGCAGTAGATTAAACTCCCTGTGCAGTAGTACACCAAGTATACCTAGGCCGTGATCTACCTAACAGCTTAAAATAGTCCATTTTATGGAATAACAAAAAACAAAAAGAAAGTAGAGAAAAGGGGGGGAGGAAGTAGGGGGGAAGAGGGGGGGTAGGGGAAGGGATAGTCTGCCTCAGACAGCCTCCAATCACAGGGAACAATCTGAAATCGTAACGGTTTCCCAATGTACTAGGGTTGAGACATAATATCAGTAATTGCAGAAGAATATTTAAAGGCGAACCAGCCGGACCATATTTTCTGCGATAAATCTGATTTATTTCTAAGAGAATAGGTGAGATCTTCCATGTAGTAAATACGATCTACTTCCACCAACCATTGACGCACAATGGGCACAACAGTTTGCTTCCAGAATCTGGGGATGAGAGATTTTGCTGCATCCAAGAGATGCAGTGTTAGTGACTTCTTATATGGTCCGACTGGTTCATCCGTACAATGCAACAGAATAGCCCAGGGATCCTCAGGGGTGTCAAAGCCCTGAATCAACTTCATCCACTGCAGGATAGATTGCCAGAAGGGGCGGATACGTGGGCAAAATCACCACACATGGGCATGCGTTGCCCTCTCACCACACCCACACCAGCAAAGGGGGGATATCTGAGGGAAAGTCCTATGCAATATTGCGGGGGTGAGGTGACACCTGGTTAACAGTTTGTAGTTAACTTCAGCAATTTTTGATGATAGCGAAGAAGACTGTGCTAGGCACAGGATTGTGGACTTTTGTAACTGTGAGAGTTCCTTACCGAGATCCTTCTCCCAGCTATACAAAAAAGCAGGAGATCCAGAAGGAGATAAAGAGTGCAATGCTTTATAGAAGTATGAGACAGGCCTCTCAGTCGGATGCTCCCCCACAAACGCTACTTCTATCTGTGTCAGATCCGTGACATCTCGGAAAGGCTTTGGAAGAGAATGTACAAAGGCTGAAAGCTGGCGGTACTTCCAAAGATCCATGGGTGTAGCCTCAGAAATGTCCATGAGGTCGGAGAGAGGGATAGCGCCAGAAGAATTAGTAACATGATGTAGCAGTGTTGCAGACCCTAGTTTCCAAGCGTGGATATTGGGAGGTATATTGCCTGGTGGAAAGAAGTCATGTCCGGTTAAAGGCATCAGAGGGGAATTGTGCAGCAAATTGTGTGACCTACAGAGCGAGTCCCAGATCATTAAGGTAGATCGTGTGAGAGGCGAAGTAGACACAGAAAGGGACCTGGACTTTCTGGGAATCCATATTTGTGTGAAAGGGTCTGTACCACACACGTCTATTTCTAAGGACACCCACAACTTAGATTGTTTATGATATTTCCAGTCCGAGATCCTGTTCATCACAACTGCTAAAAAGTATTGCTTAATGTCTGGGAGGGCTAACCCCCCATCCCTCTTACTCCTATGGAGAAGAGACCTTTCCAGCCTGGGTCGCCTCCTGTTCCAGATGTACTTGCATAGAAGGGACCTCAGCAGTGTAAAGAAACCAACAGGAATCCTATACGGAATCATATGAAACAAAAATAGTAGCCTGGGCAGAACGTTCATCTTCACAACGCTTATCCTCCCCAACCAGGAGTGGGCAAGTTGGGACCATTTCTGCAAATCGGATCTAATCGAGTTTAACAAAGGGATGTAATTAGTGCGGAACAGGGATGCAGGGTTAGGTGTAAGAGAGATACCCAAATACTTCATAGAGTGGGTTTGCCAATTGAAGGGGAAGGATGATTTTAAACGCGAAACGGACTGAGGTACAAGGGGAAGAAGCCTATTCGCAATGACCTTGGCATAGAGCTTAGCGTCCAGGTTTAACAGGGAGATGGGGCGGTAGCTTCCACAGTTGCATGGATCCTTGCCGGGCTTGGGGAGGACAGTGATGTGAGCGTGAAGAGTTTCAGGACGAAGAGAACCACCATCCGAGATCGTGTTCGCGTAGTTAGCCAGTCTGGGGATCAGAAGATCCGCAAAGGATCTATAATATGCCACCGTAAAGCCGTCTGGGCCAGGGGCCCTACCAGTAGCCATAGCTTTCAGCGCAACGCGTATCTCAGAGGTGGTAAACTCTCCTTCTAGGGCGGACAAAGTATCAGCGGGGAGTACGGGTAAATTGGCTTGTGCTATGTAATCACGAATAAGCAGAGATCTAGTGTCCTTGTCCTCTACAGCGTGATGTACATGATACAGGGTTTGATAAAATTCTCTAAATTCCTTGGCTATAGTGGACGTTTCGTGAACCATGGAGTCAGGGGATGATTTAATTTTGGCAATAAATGCTGCCGACTTTCTTTGTTGCAGTGAGCGGGCCAAAAGCCTACCTGGCTTATTGCCCCATTCATGCAAGCGTTGGGCAACTATACGAAACCGTTGCTTCTGTTCCAGATGAAAGAGGCTTTGCAGTTCCTCTCTCTTCTGGGTCAAAATATAAAGTGTCGCCCTCGACAGACTAGCTTTATGTTGTCGTTCTAAGGTTTCTATATTTCGCGGATCAATTCTGACTGTTGGTGAGTGCGTTCCTTCTTTTTCCTGGATCCCAACTCTATAAATTTTCCCCGAATGTAGGCCTTATGTGCCTCCCAAAGCGTACACGGTGATATTTTGGGGAGGGCATTGTCAGCAAAGTATTGAGCTAGGGCGTCCCCAATCAGTTTTTTATCAATGTCATCCAGGAGTAAGTTATCATTAACCACTTAACGACCGCTCACTGTATATATACGTCGGCACAATGGCACCGACAGGCACAATCACGTAGAGCATACGTGATTGCCTTTGTACAGTTGGGGGGTCCGATCGGACCCCCCTTCTGTACAGTGAGCGGTCGGAATTCGTCTGGGAGCGTTCCGAGATGGGGGGGCGGCCGTTCGATTCCGACCACCCCCCCGCGATCGCTCCCGGCGAATAGAAATGCCCCTCTGTCTGTGTACTGTTTACACAGATAGAGAAAGCAGGAGGAAGTGATGTCATCTCCTGTGCGGCGCTCACATATACCGAGCGTCGTACAAGAGAAGACACACAGGTCAGTGCACTAACACTACACTAACACCAGCACACATAGGCACATAAATCGCCCCCCCAGGCCCCCCCAGATCACCCCCCAGCCCCCCCAGATCACCCCCCAGCCCCCAGTCACAGTGTCACTGATTGCAGTGACCATTTATTTACTGATCATTGCAATCAGTGACATTTGTGACTGTAAAAGTGTCACTACATTTAGTTTTAGGTCCAGTGTAGCCCCCTAACCCCCCCTAATAAAGGTTTAACCCCTTGATCACCCCCCCAGATAACCCTTTCACCCCCTAGCACCGCCGTCGCTTGGCGATCATTTTTCTGATCGCTGTCTTGGCGTCGGTGATGCAGATCGGTACCCAGTAAATTTTTTTAGGTTCGCCGCAGGTTTTTATAGCGTCGGGTACCCCCATAAATTATCTAATAAAGGTTTAACCCCCTTGATCGCCCCCCAGGTAACCCTTTCACCCCCTATCACCACTGTCACTAAGCGATCGTTTTTCTGATCGATGTCTTAGCGTCGGTGATGCTGATCGGTAGCCAGTATTTTTTTTTTAGGTTCGCCGCAGGTTTTTATAGCGTCGGGTACCCCCATAAATTATCTAATAAAGGTTTAACCCCCTTGATCGCCCCCCAGGTAACCCTTTCACCCCCTATCACCACTGTCACTAAGCGATCATTTTTCTGATCGCTGTCTTGGCGTCGGTGATGCAGATCGGTACCCAGTAATTTTTTTAGGTTCGCCGCAGGTTTTTATAGCGTCGGGTACCCCCCATAAATTATCTAATAAAGGTTTAACCCCCTTGATCGCCCCCCAGGTAACCCTTTCACCCCCTATCACCACTGTCGCTAAGCGATCATTTTTCTGATCGATGTCTTAGCGTCGGTGATGCAGATCGGTAGCCAGTAATTTTTTTTAGGTTTGCCGCAGGTTTTTATAGCGTCAGGTACCCCCATATATTATCTAATAAAGGTTTTAACCCCCTAATTGCCCCTAGTTAACCCTTTCACCAGTAATCATCATATAAGTGTTACGGGTGACGCTGGTTAGTTAGTTTGCTTTTTATAGTGTCAGGGCACCCGCCGTATATAACCCAATAAAGGTTTAACCCCCTGATCGCCCGGCGGGTGATATCAATTAGGTTTTAGCGTCAGAGAGGGTCTGCGTCACACCCCAGGCAGCGTCAGGTTAGTGCCAGTAACGCTAACACCCACGCGTGAAGCATACACCTCCCTTAGTGGTATAGTATCTGAACAGATCAATATCTGAACTGATCAGATCTATACTAGCGTCCCCAGCAGTTTAGGGTTCCCAAAAACGCAGTGTTAGCGGGATCAGCCCAGATACCTGCTAGCACCTGCGTTTTGCCCCTCCGTCCAGCCCAGACCACCAAAGTGCAGTATCGATCGATCACTGTCACTTACAAAACACAACACACATAACTGCAGCGTTCGCAGAGACAGGCCTGATCCCTGCGACTCCAGTGCTGTAGGAGGTGATTTCACCACCACAGTTAAAAAAAAAAAAGAAGCAAATATGCCGAAGCATTGGGGCAGCAGGAGCGGAGGAGCGATTTTGCTCCTAATGCCGCGTACATACGGTCGAAATTCCGACGGAGGCTTGCCCGTGGAAAAGTCCGACCATGTGTGTGTGGCATAACTTTTTTGCGGGAGGATGCCCCCATGCTTCGGCATATATAAATGGTGCATGTATGCCCATCATTAGAAGTGGGTGGATGAAGGGCGGTATTCTAATGGTGGGCATACCCACCGATCAATCTCTTTTTTCGTTCAGCCACCTGGCTGCATGAAAAAAAAAGATTACAATACATGTCCAACAAGGACCAGCAACGTACTGGTATGTTGCTGGACTTTGAATGGTTATACCAGATTGATGCCTGCGGGTTTAGGTATCATCTTGGTATCATTCTTTTCAGCCAGCGGCCGGCTTTAATGTAAAAGCAACCCTAGTGGCTAATTAGCCTCTGGACTGCTTTTACAAGCAGTGGGAGGGAATGCCCCCCCCGGATATAAAAAGCGCCATTGGGAAATTGGGAAAGCATTTTATCACACCGATCTTGGCGTGGTCAGATGCTTTGAGGGCAGTGGAAAGATCTAGGGTCTAGACCCCAGTTTTTTCAAAAAAAGAGTACCTGTCACTACCTATTACTATCATAGGGGATATTTACATTCCCTGAGATAACAATAAAAATGATAAAAAAAAAAACAAGGAAGGAACAATTTAAAAATAAAATAAAAAAGCAAAATTAATAATAAAAAAAAAAAAAAAAGCACCCCTGTCCTGCCCTGCTCTTGCCCAATGGCGAACGCAAGCGTCGGTCTGGCGTCATATGTAAACAGCAATTGCACCATGCATGTGAGGTATCACCGCAAAGGTCAGATCGAGGGCAGTAATTTTAGCAGTAGACCTCCTCTGTAAATCTAACGGGGTAACCTGTAAAGGCTTTTAAAGGCTTTTAAAAATGTATGTAGTTTGTCGCCAATGCGCGTTTGTGCGAAATTTTAAAGCATGTCGTGTTTGGTATCTATGTACTCGGCCTAAGATCATCTTTTTTATTTCATCAAACATTTGGGCAATATAGTGTGTTTTAGTGCATTAAAATAAAAAAAGTGTATTTTTTCCCCAAAAAATGCGTTTGAAAAATCGCTGCGCAAATACTGTGTAGAAAAAAAAAATGCAACACCCACCATTTTATTCTGTAGGGCATTTGCTTTAAAAATATATATAATGTTTGGGGGTTCAACATAATTTTCCTGCAAAAAAAATATGTTTTCATGTAAACAAAAAGTGTCAGAAAGGGCTTTGTCTTCAAGTGGTTAGAAGAGTGGATGTAAGCTTCCTAATGTTGTGTATAAAATGCCAGAACAGTTCAAAACCCCCCCAAATGACCCCATTTTGTAAAGTAGACACCCCAAGCTATATACTGAGAGGCATGTCGAGTCCATGGAATATTTTATATGTTGACACAAGTTGCGGAAAAAAGACAATTTTTTTTTTTTTTTTTTGCACAAAGTTGTCACTAAATGATATATTGCTCAAACATGCCATGGGCATATGTGGAATTACACCCCAAAATACATTCTGTTGCTTCTCCTGAGTACGGGGATATCACATGTGTGAGACTTTTTTGGAGCCTAGCCGCGTACGGGACCCCAAAAACCAATCACCGCCTTCAGGCTTTCTAAGGGTGTAAATTTTTGATTTCACTTCTCACTGCCTATCACAGTTTCGGAGGCCATGGAATGCCCAGATGGCACAAAACCCCCCCAAATGACCCCATTTTGGAAAGTAGACACCCCAAGCTATTTGCTGAGAGGTATTGTGAGTATTTTGCAGATCTCGCTTTTTGTCACAAAGTTTTGAAAATTGAAAAAAAAAAAAAGAAAAAAAAAATTCTTTCTTCATTTTCAAAAACAAATGAGAGCTGTAAAATACTCACCATGCCTCTCAGCAAACAGCTTGGGGTGTCTACTTTCCAAAATGGGGTCATTTGGGGGGGTTTTGTGCTATTTTGGCATTTTATGGCCTTCGAAACTGTGATAGGTAGTGAGGAGTGAAATCAAAAATTTGTGCCTAGAAATCCTGAAGGCGGTGATTGGTTTTCGGGGTCCCGTACGCGGCTAAGCTCCTAAAAAGTCCCACACATGTGGTATCCCCGTACTCAGGAGAAGCAGCAAAATGTATTTTGGGGTGCAATTCCACATATAACCATGGCATGTGTGAGCAATATATCATTTAGTGACAACTTTTTGTAATTATTTTTTTTTTTTTTTGTCATTATTCAATCACTTGGGACAAAAAAAAAATATTCAATGGGCTCAACAGGCCTCTCAGCAATTTCCTTGGGGTGTCTACTTTCTAAAATGGGGTCATTTGGGGGGGTTTTGTGCTATTTTGGCATTTTATGGCCTTCAAAACTGTGATAGGTAGTGAGGAGTGAAATCAAAAATTTGCGCCCTTAGAAATCCTGAAGGCGGTGCTTGGTTTCCGGGGTCCCGTACGTGGCTAGGCTCCTAAAAAGTCCTACACATGTGGTATTCCCGTACTCAGGAGAAGCAGCAGAATGTATTTTGGGGTGCAATTCCACATATAACCATGGCACGTGTGAGCAATATATCATTTAGTGACAACTTTTTGTAATTTTTATTTTTTTTTGTCATTATTCAATCACTTGGGACAAAAAAAAAAAATATTCAATGGGCTCAACATGCCTCTCAGCAATTTCCTTGGGGTGTCTACTTTCCAAAATGGGGTCATTTGGGGGGGTTTTGTACTGCCCTGCCATTTTAGCACCTCAAGAAATGAGATAGGCAGTCATAAATTTAAAGCTGTGTAAATTCCAGAAAATGTACCCTAGTTTGTAAACGCTATAACTTTTGCGCAAACCGATAAATATACACTTATTGACTTTTTTTTACTAAAGACATGTGGCTGAATACATTTTGGCCTAAATGTATGACTAAAATTGAGTTTATTCGATTTTTCTTATAACAAAAAGTAGAAAATATCATTTTTTTTCAAAATTTTTGGTCTTTTTCCGTTTATATCGCAAAAAATAAAAATCGCAGAGGCAATCAAATACCATTAAAAGAAAGCTCTATTTGTGGGAAGAAAAGGACGCAAATTTTGTTTGGGTACAACATTGCATGTCCGCACAATTTACAGTTAAAGCAGCGCAGTGCAAAATTCTGAATTCACCTCTGGTCCTTTAGCTACCAAATGGTCCGGGGCTTAAGTGGTTAAGCTTCCAATTGGCGTTCCCACGTTGTAAGGAAGGGATTTTCAATTTAAGTGTTATAGGGGCATGGTCCGATAGAGGTGAAGTTACAATGCCCGACTCTACATGAAGGGAGAGGTGGTGATGATCTATAAAAAAATTATCTATTCTAGAGTATGTATGGTGTAGGTGAGAAAAATGGGTATAATCCTTTACCCGTGGGTGCATAATCCTCCACACATCCATCAGTTGAGTCCTCTGTAAGCACCTACGCAGAGATGCCAAGCGTCTCTGAGAAATGCAAGAACTCCCTAGTGACGTGTCTATAGGCGGCTCCAATGGAGTATTAAAGTCTCCACCCAGGAGTATGCAGCCACGAGCAAACTCAGTGAGTTTAGCAAGTGTGTTTACTAAAAAATTGGTTTGATCACGGTTGGGGGCGTATAGGGTTGCGATAGTGCACGGCATACTGCCCAGGCTACCTCTAAGGAACAGGAATCGACCCATGGGGTCACTCAACATAGCATCTAACACAAAGGAGGTCCCCCTGCGGAACCCAATGGCCACACCCTTGGCTTTGTGAATGTCAGATAGACTATAATACCATGTGGGGTATTGGGGGGAGAAGAGCTTCACCGAAGTAGTGTGCGTGAGATGAGTCTCCTGAAGGAGAACGATGTCCCCCTGCAGGCGAGCCACCTCCCTATATAGATTATGCCTCTTACCTGGGGCATGCAGTCCACGAACGTTTAAGGAGATTAAGTTCACAGTAGCCATGGGGATCGACAGAGGGAGCTCACATACACCAGCCGGAGGCAGCGGGGTCCGAGGCAGAGGGCAGAGGATGAGGACAAAGGGGAGAGAGGGAAAAGAACAAGAGAGCAGAGAGTGAAAAGAAAAAAACAAACATCAATATTAAGGAGCAAAAACAAAACCCCCTAGGGGGAAACACTCAGTATGTGCACGCATAAACCTGACGTGCTGAAATGGGGTACGCGGGTGACCCGGCGCCCACACAGACCCCGCCCCAAGAGGGGAAGGGGTGTGAGGGCACAGGGCCACGTGGCACCCCACAGGAGGGGGATACTGAACCATGAGCCACAGATAGTGAGTGCCCATAAGGCTGTGATCGCCACTGTGCAGCTCCAGCGCTGGCAACCTGAAAAATAATTTGGATTAAAACAGAAATAAAACATAGAACTTAAAACTTAACCGCCAGTGTCTCTAGCAGCAAAAGATATAGCAGGCCACCGCATGGCAGCAGTGGGAACCCAGATGTTCAGAGTCATATCACAACGAAGTGCCAGCAGGCCATGCACAAGTAGAAACACATATTATCCGACCCAAGACGGGTGCATAGAACCAGAACCAAGAGGCGGGTGGGACAAGGCACAAAATTCAGCCCAGCCGGGGGGAGGCATCCGGTGAAGTAGGGCGACGTCTGCGGCTAACTTTCTGCCATTGTGGATCAGAAGAGCCCGGCAGGTCAGGAATGGTGTCCTGCCAGCCAGGGAGTTCTGGAGGGGAAATATTAACATCAAGGCAGAATTTTTCCAAATCTTCCGGATAATGAAGGATAGCTGTCTTGCCGTCTCTATGAGCGATGAGGGCAGCAGGAAAGCCCCAGCGGTAGTTGATAGAAGCGGCTCTGAGCTTCTCCGTCAGTGGTCGCAGGGCCCTGCGCCGATCCAGAGTCTAGGTCCGGGAAGAAGGACAGGGTCGCCCCATCAAAATCAAGGGAGGCTGCCCCCCTGGCCTTGCGCATAATACGTTCCTTCTCCTCGTAGAAGTGAACCCAGCATATGACATCCCGGGGGGTGTCAGTAGATAAGTTGCGGGGGCACAAGGCCCTGTGCACCCTGTCTATCTTAAGCGGGTTATCAGCCGCCAGGCCCAAGAGACCATTAAAAATACCTCAAACGGAGGGGAGGAGGTCATCATCACCCGTAGCTTCTGGGAGGCCTCTGATTCGGATGTTGTTCCTCCTGCTACGATTCTCCTGGTCCTCGATTTTGTAGAGGGCCATCCTGTGGGCTATAGTAAGGCTGGTAAGGCTGCGGGTGGAGGCCTGCAAACACCTAATGGCGCCCGTGTGGCGATCAAGACGTTGCTCAGTTTCCTCTACACGGCCCAGGACCTGCGACAAGTCCACTCTCACCGCCGACAGTTCCTTTTTGATAGACCTCTCAAGGCTCTGGAACATGGACGAGAGTTCAGATTTAGTCGGTAAGCCGTCCGCCCGCACCGCAAGCTCTGATTGCCGGGATATGCTGTCCTCACCGTCCGAGCATGCCGAATAAGCAGGAGAATGGTGTCTGTGTTCAGGCTTGCGACGGGAGGCGGAGCCCGCGCCGGAGCCCCTGCCACGTGGAGAGCGGCCTAATCCGTCCATGTCCTCAGGCTCCGCGGCCAGAAAACGCTTTATGGAGCCCGACTGGGTTCCGGACTTGGGGAGAGACTTTCCCCTACCCTTACGCATGATAGAAGGCTAGAAGTGGCGGTAAAGCTGATTAAATAATAATTACAAGCTATGCCAGCGCCGGAGCTCGAGACAAACACGTCCTCACAGCAGCATGTCCAGACCACGCCCCCATCTGAGCCCCATCTTGATCCAACGATGTGCATGTAAGCCAATGAGGAGAGGGGGTTGCACTGCGCTTTGTGTGTGAATATACACACAGAGCGCAGATCAGGAGCAAGCCTGCTCAAGTGCCCCCATAGCAAGAGGCTCGCTATAGGGGCACTCGGCAGGGGGGAGCAGCCAGGACTACTGGAGGGGGACCCAAAAAGAAGAGGATCTGGGCTGCTCTGTGCAAAACCATTGCACAGAACAGGTATGTATAACATGTTTGTTTTTTGTTCTTTTAATTATTTCTGTTAGAATGACCTCAATACACTGAAGACAGAACAGAGACTTTATTCCTCTTTATTGCTGGCTTATTTTGCTTCTCCCTTTAAACTCTTGTCGTGGACCTTGTCTACACAAAGGTTATCATGTTTTGGGAGAGTGTCTGCAGTGAAGATGACCATATTACCCAAGCGCCTATACTACCAGTATTTGAGAATCCTACCAGTCTCTACTCCTTACTTCACCCTTAGGTCATTTCAAAGGCAGATTACCTCCTTTATATGGAATGGGGGTACCATTAAACCTCAAGTCCCTAGAGCTTCCCTTTCTAGGCACAAGAGTTAAGAGGGTATAGGAATATTCTACATCTACATCTCCATTATCTAGCTGCCCAGCCTTTACTTTAGTTACCTCCCTCAAACTGAACCCCCAACCTGTAGGGGTCATGCTACATATTTGGTAGACATATCCATTTGTCACCGCATCTGAACACAGAGGGTTGGCTACTCAGCACAGGTGTAACGCATTCTCTGATTGGACAGGGCGGAGAGGGGTTTGTGACGCTTATCCAATCAGTAAAAACATCCATACCTAGAATTCTTCTTCAAGATAATATTTTGCAGGGACATCCTCAAGGACCCCAGGCAAGTTATCTTGCATTGTGTGACTGATCTGTTGAGTAGGAAACAGCAAGCGCTCACCCATCATATTTTGCTTTCAGCAGGTTAACACCTAATGGGATCTGAAAGAAACAACTTACTTAATTTCCTGAAGTTTAACACAGGGTAGACAATATTATGGTCAATAAAAAGCTTGCGGTATCATAGATGATAAGCACACAAGGTTTCTGAACATCTGGGAACCTTGGATAACACTATACCACTCAGAAATTAAAAATTGTACCTATGAAGCATTTAGTGTCTAAGGGGGAAGAGGGGACTACCATATGGTCTTGGTTCCCATCCTCCTCAGTGGCTAGTAATTTTTGTTCTCTGTGCACCCGTTTGTGGGGGCAACAATTTCATCACTGCTTGTGCCAGTCCTGTCTCTTTTATCTTCTCCTTTTCATCCATGGACTTTTGTCCCTTCTCTCTTTCTTGATTTCCCCCATCTTGTCTTTTTATTATCGCACTGGAGTTGATTTTTTGCAAACAATAGATACTCTCTTTTTAGGACTGTTTTGTCTGTCCATCTTTATTTGTTTACAAAGTTTTATTTGGAAGTTTAAATGTATTGTTTTAATTTTTTTCATTATGTTTGAACTGTACGCATATAACCAACCACCATAGAGTTCTGAGTTGTGCATACTATATGTGGTAGATTATCCTTGTGGTTCTTTTGGATGGCGCTAAATGAAAAAGGTGTAAATAACTGTTTACGTATCGCACAAAGCTACTGAACACTTCTTCTGTTTGCCTGTTGTATCTGATATTAAGCAATGGCTGTATCTTTCTTCAAACTTTAAAGTGATTGCAAACAATCACCTTGTAAAACAGCCCATTCAGTTTAAAATAGAAATACAGGGCAAAAAATATATGTGTATAGCAGGGATATGCAATTAGCGGACCTCCAGCTGTTGCAAAACTACAAGTCCCATCATGCCTCTGCCTCTGGGTGTCATGCTTGCTGCTGTCAGAGTCTCGCTATGCCTCATGGGACTTGTAGTTTGGCAACAGCTGGAGGTCCGCTAATTGCATATCCCTGGTGTATAGATATAAAAAAAACATTTAAATACCTTTTTTCCCTTTTTTTTATAATTGATCACATTCCCTCTGTTCTCAGCTGCATAACACCCCTTTCACACTGGGGCCGTGGCTCGTTTAAGTGGCGCTTTTCGGCCGCTAGCGGGATGCTTTTATCCCCAAAAGAGGAAGTTAAAAGCGCCTGTGTGGCGGCGCTTCCGAATTTCAATGGGCAGGGCATTTTGGGAGTGCTAAATACAGCGCTCCCAAACCACTCCAAAGATGCTGCTTGCAGGACTTTTCCTAACATCCCGCAAGCACACTGCCCCAGTGTGGAAAGTCACACTGAAATTAATGTGAGGTGGTTTTCAGGCGCTTTACAGGCGCTACTTCTAGCGCTAAAACGCCTGAAAACCGCCTCAGTGTGAAAGGGGTCTAAGAGCTAGGGGAGGAGAAGCAACAGGACCCTGGTCTTTCCTGTGAAAGGCTGTGCAAGGGGGGAGGGTGTGTCAGGACAAGTCTGATCATTAGAGGAGAGCATTGCTTGGGAACTGACCATGATTTGAAGAAATAAGAAAATAAGTTGATGACCTATGATCTATGATCTATGATCAGGATGATCTATCTACACAGCAGGGTAGGATTTAGGTCTGTAGTAAGATCTAGAACAGGGGTACAGAATTAAAATTCACTGAGGTGCAGTCAGTCCAGTCTTTCTGCAGAGGTCCGAATCTCATTTATGTTCTATGACTCAGATCACAGCCTTGCCCCCCCTCCTTTATATCACAGCCCACTTTGCATTAGTGTCTTCAGTCCTGTTGTTCACATCACAACCCTCTTTCACATCACATCACAGACCCCCGTTCCCATCACTGCCCCTCCTTTACATCCGTGTCCTCAGTCACCACTTTACATCACAATCCCATCCTCATATCACAGCCCCCCTTACATCAGTCACCCTTGCAATCACTGCACCCCTTCCTCACATCACAACTCCCCCCTCCTCACATCACAACACCCCTCCCTTACATCACAGCTCCCCCCCTCCTCACATCACATTCTCCCCTTATATCACAGCTGCCCTCTCCTCACATCACAGTCCCCCCTTACATCCCAGCTCCCCTTGCTAACACCCCCCCATCTCACAGCTCCTCACATAAAAGCCTCCCCCTTATATCACATCCCCTCTTGTAATTACATGTCCCTCCCTCTCTTTACAGAGGGCAGGAGATACATTGGGTCTACACAGAGGGCGAGAGCTGCCCAACACTTTATGTTAACAAGCAAGTGGTTGGTTGCTAAGACAGCCATGCTTCCTGGCAACCCATTACCCACTTGTTAATTTGAAAAGTTGGGCAGCTCCCGCTCCCCACGTAGACCTGCTGTATCTCCTGCCCTCCACCCTGCTGTGAGATTGACAGCAGCAGTGGTAGCAGCAGGTGGGTAAAGATACACAGGAGAGGAGTCCACTCAGACTGCTAAGTGGTGCGGTCACAGTCCGGACGGGACCATCATTCGGGTCCATCATTTAGTGACACCTGATCTAGTGTGCACTAGGAATCTGTTTTTTTATCCTATGATTGGTTTGAATAACCCTTATTTGTGGCAAGCTTGTCCTAAGGCCTCATGCCCACTGGCGTTTTTACAGCTGCGTTTTTGAGCGTTTTTTACAGCTTAAAAACGCCTGTCCATGTTATTGTAAATATTTTTTTTTTTTTTTGAAAAAAAAAAAAAAAAAAAAAAAAAAAAAAACGTCGGAGCTAAAAACGCGACCGCGCGTTAGTGCGCGTTTTTTGCGCGTTAGTGCGCGTTAGTGCGCGTTTTTGCGCGTTTTTTGACGCTCGCGTTTTTTCCTGCCTAGTTCTGACGCTGAGGAACGCACTGGCCCTGGGTTTTTTTTACAGCTTACAAACGCCTATGCTCTTTACAGCTCAAAAACGCCTAGGTGGGCATGAAGCTATAGACTAACATGGACAGGCGTTTTTAAGCTGTAAAAAACGCTCAAAAACGCGGCTGAAAAAACGCCCGTGGGCATGAGGCCTTAAAATTGAACGCCAGGCAGGTATTAGGTAACCTAAATTTGATCTGGTATCAGCCTCACGTAGTCCATGTACAGCAGATCTCAGACAAGGAGAAGGAGAAACAGCATAATAAGTCAATCAGGTTTGTTTCAATGCTCATGTGCTAACAAGGAGCATGCTAGGAAGAGATGGCCGAATGACAGAAAAATTTGCTTTTTAGTTTGCTGCTTCTCCTTTCACTGTCCAGTTTGAAGCTTTTTTTTTTTATAGATTGAGTTTTTCTCTAGAGTTGATAGTAGTCATGATATCAGTGAATATTATATTTTATTTTATATGTGGTGGTCTGACAAATAATGAGCAATAAATTATTATCATCCACTTTTTTGTTTTATGTTTAAGGGTGTAATTTGTTATAACCTGATAGTGCCTAATATGAAAATAATTAGTAATCCCCCCCCCCCCGTTTAGCACAAGGAAGCCTATAAATCACTTTGAGTTTCTATATAAAGCAGATAGAATTCTGGAACATGCAGAAGGTGATGATAAAGCTCTTTCAGTATATAATAGTGTAAAGTTCCTAATGCTCATTTAAAATGTAGATGACAAGCTCTCTCTGTAACAGTGTGAGCTGCTGCAGGCAGGGATTTAAACTCTGGCAATGGTCCAGTGACTAAATAAGCTTTGTAATGTTGCCAACATTTTAAACATAGGGAGCACATTCTTATTAGAGATAGTAATTTACCTTCCTGCCCATATTGAAGGCCTTAGCCTGTAAAGGAATGACTTAAGGTTAGGCCCTGCACAGAAATTCCCACCTTCACGATGTCCCTTTATCTCATGTGCTGCATGTATGTAGTTTGCATCATGTAAATCTTTGCTTTTGTTGCATAGGCAAACACATTGTTAGATTTCCAATACAGTGACCTGCTGCTAAGCAGCACAACTTAAAGATGAATTCCAGGGAATGGAACATACTATATAGTGCAGTGGGCCCCCCCTCATACTGCAAGGGTTAATTGCTTGTTTTTGTCTACGGTACTAGTTTTAAAATAATACTAAACACACACATTTGTATTGCTATTATCCCTTCTATTTGTGTATAAAGGTCATGCCACTATATTTAAAGCGGTTGTATAGTCTTTTTTTTTACTTTTACCTACAGGTAAACCTATACTAAGGCTTACCTGTAGGTAAAAGAAATCTCTCCTAAACCTTTACGGTTTAGGAGATATTCCCCTGCACTGCGCCGCTGACTGCCGCGGCGCATGAGCACAGGGGATTCTCGGCTGAAGGCCCAGCGGACGCAGGACCTTGCCGGAAACAAGGGAGTGACGAATGGCGGCTACAGCCACTCACAGCGCTGGAGCCGCGATACCCGGAAGACACGCCGAGGCATAATGTCAGCTGCCTCAGCGTGGACCGGGAGGGACACCGACGCCTCGTTCTAAGGTAAGTATTTCATAATGAGCTTGTATGCTGTGCATACAAGCTCATTATGCCTTTTCCTTTACAAGTGTAAAAAAAAAAAAATGCGGGTATACAACCGTTTTAATGTAATATAAAAAAGTGCCTGAGTACCATATTTACCTCAGACACTTTTATATATTATGTGACATTTCCCAGGTCTTTCCTATGCTCTAGGAAAAATCTGAGAGCAGCATTTCTAGTACTTTGTTGATGTATGTTATATAGAAGCAGAGAATGTCTGGACTATGAATCTGTCTGCACAGTGTTAATTGGTGCTGTACTGGTCACATGACATAGAAAAAAAAACTTTCAGAATAGAGAATGAAACTAAATTAGAGAATCATAATAAATAATTATTAGCAACAAAGTGTTTTAAAGGTTATTACGAATACATATTTCACAACAAATCTTCTTTATTTTTTTGCATGAACATGGTGTATGTGTAGTTTAAGTTCACTGACAATGACTTTCATTTTGTTCACGCTGTAAAGATATCTGGAGGAGGTTCTGCCAATAACAGGCTGTATCATGAACCTCCAGCCTGTGTCTGTAGTGTAGTGCTGAGACTTAGACCCCTTTCACACTGCCAGTGGGCTGCGTTAGCGGTAAAGCACCGCTAGTTTTAGCGGCGCTTTAGCGTAGCTTTAGCTTCGCTTTTCGGCCGCTAGCGGGGCACTTTTAACCCCCGCTAGCGGCCGAAGGAAGGGTTAAATGCGCCGGAAAAGCGCCGCTGCCGAAGCTCTTTGCAGGCGCTTCGGCAGCGGTGCCCATTCATTTCAATGGGCAAAGGCGGTGCTGCTTGCAGGACTTTTTCTAATGTCCTGCAAGCGCACTGCTCCAGTGTGAAAGCACTCAGGCTTTCACACTGGGGTTGCAGGGCATGAGTTTTTTCAGGCACTTTACAGGTGCTATTTTTAGCCCTTTCGCGACTAAAAATCACCTTCAGTGTGAAAGGGGTCTAACAGAGTGGTGAAGCCTCCATCAATCGCCATTTTATATCCTGCCATCATAGTGTTTAGCAATACAAGGATATGGAGGAGGAAGGAGGCAGAGAACTGTCATTTAGCACTCTGTATACATCCATATGTGTGACAGATAAGAAAAAGGAGGAAATGAACAGGTTAGAAGGGTACTGAAACTGGAGCATGCTCAGTAGATGTGGCAATGGCTGGCCTACACAGTCTCAGGCTGCAGCAAGGATAAAGACAAGGAGGGAGGGACAGTAAACAACAGGATCAACCCGTTTTTTTTTCACTCAGAAAACAAATGTTCTTTTAGCAAATTAACACAATGTAATATAACAGGTATTGACGGTTTATAATGATTTGGGTTTAATGACACTTTAAGTACTGCACTTTGTTACTTAACTTATTCCTCACACCCACAGACTCCTTCTTCCATTTGACGGTCCCCTGAAGCTTCTTCTTTTCAGCTCTAAGACCCCATATACGCTATTCGATTTTATGCAGATTTTTGTCTTCAGATTTACTAAAACCATGTAGTACAAGGGCATGTCTGATTGCATACAAATTGAAACTCTTAAGGATTGACCTCATATTATATGGTTTTGGTAAATCTGAAGACAAAAATCTGCAGCAAATCTAATAGTGTGTATGGGGTTTAAGGCTGGCAGTCACAGGAGTGATACATTATTATTAATTCATAACCAAAAGTCCTCCATTGTAAGGGAGGAAGCCCACAATTTGGAGCAAGGTAAAGAAGAGTTTAGTGCTTACTGTAGGGGGAACAGGGGATAAAGTAAGTAAAAATCCCTTTTCCTCGTATTTTGGCAAAATAGTCAATTTAACCATTACAGTGTGAAGTTTCGTTCCCAAAATTCAGTTTTAAAGCAGAACTTCCAACAGATTTTAAGAAATCAACAGTTACACCAATTAATGCAGTTATGTATTTAATTTAAAAAATGTTCATTGTATTTTCATATGCCAGTAGTGCAATTATCTATAATCCTCTACTTGGCAGTACTAAGACTGAGATAGGTAGAACATACTCTAGAATCCAAACGGCCTTTGCTGCAGCACACATTTTTGTCAGTCTAAAGGCCCGTACACACGATACGAAAATCAGATTAACGTTTGTAATCTAGAATTAACATTCGTGAAGTGGCAATTGATGAAATGTCGAAATGCAGTGCACATTCTCATCTTATTTAAAGGGATACTGATGTAGTTATACCAAATGTATTTTAAAAGGCATTTGTTTTGTAGTGATATAAATAATATTAATATTATGGTTGTTGTTTGATTTTTTGGGGAAGTTACCACAACACCATTATTCCTGAGTTTTTAAGATCAAAGATACAACTATGTTGGTGTGCCTTGTTACTGTATATACTCGAGTATAAGCCGACCTGAGTATAAGCCGAGGTACCTACTTTTACCACAAAAAACTGGGAAAACTTATTGACTTGATTATAAGCCGAGGGGAGGAAATGTGCCCATTGCCACCTCACTGTGCCCCCTTACTGTGCCCATTGCCATCTCACTGTGACACCTCACTGCCCATTTTCACCTCACTGTGCCCATTGTCACCTCACTGTGCCCCCTTACTGTGCCCATTGCCATCTCACTGTGCCCCCTTACTGTGTCCATTGCAGCCTCCCTGTGCCCGAGTCAGTGTACCTCAAAATCTTGTAATTCCGCGGCCGGCGTCCATTGTTCAAATCTCACGCCGTTCTCCCTGTCCCTTCCGCAGGGTTCGTACGGTCATTAAATTCCTGGAAAAGTCATGGGATTTTGACATGGCACTTTCCAGGCCTGGAAAAGTTTTGGAAAATGACTGAACCCCACTAAGTTTTGGAAAAGTCATGGAATATTTTAGTCACTACTAGTCGTGCAACGGATCGTAAGCGATCCGTGATCCGAACAGGTCATCCTGTTCGGATCGGCAAACGGCGCGATCCGCGTGCGCTCCGGAGCCTTGGCCATTAGGAAAGGCCGCGGCTTCGGCCTAGCTCCGGAGCCGCGGCCATCTTGGTACACCCGACGGCAGCCTATTGGCGGCTTAGCGGCATGCTGACGTCAGCAGGAACTCGAGGGACACACACCGCGCCGTGTATTGCTGTTCTGAGGTCTGTAAGGGGGGTGTCTGCCTGCATTACTGGGGGGTGTCTGTACTGGGAGGTCTGCACTGGGGGTGTCTGTACTACTGGGGGTGTCTGTACTGGGGGTGTCTGCACTGGGGGTGTCTGCACTGGGGGTGTCTGCACTGGGGGTTTCTGTACTACTGGGAGGTCTGCACTGGGGGTGTCTGTACTGGGGGTGTCTGCACTGGGGGTGTCTGCACTGGGGGTTTCTGTACTACTGGGGGTGTCTGTACTGGGAGGTCTGCACTGGGGGTGTCTGCACTGGGGGTTTCTGTACTACTGGGGGTGTCTGTACTGGGAGGTCTGCACTGGGGGTGTCTGCACTGGGGGGTTTCTGTACTACTGGGAGGTCTGCACTGGGGGTGTCTGTACTGGGAGGTCTGCACTGGGGGTGTCTGCACTGGGGGTTTCTGTACTACTGGGGGTGTCTGTACTGGGAGATCTGCACTGGGGGGTCTGCACTGGGGGTGTCTGTACTGGGAGGTCTGCACTGGGGGTGTCTGCACTGGGGGTTTCTGTACTACTGGGAGGTCTGCACTGGGGGTGTCTGTACTGGGAGGTCTGCACTGGGGGTGTCTGCACTGGGGGTTTCTGTACTACTGGGGGTGTCTGCACTGGGGGTGTCTGTACTGGGAGGTCTGCACTGGGGATGTCTGCACTGGGGGTTTCTGTACTACTGGGGGTGTCTGTACTGGGAGGTCTGCACTGGGGGTGTCTGCACTGGGGGTTTCTGTACTACTGGGGGTGTCTGTACTGGGAGGTCTGCACTGGGGTTGTCTGTACTGGGAGGTCTACACTGGGGGTGTCTGTACTGGGAGGTCTGCACTAGGGGTGTCTGTACTGGGAGGTCTGCACTGGGGATGTCTGTACTACTGGGGGTGTCTGTACTGTACTGTACTTACATCAGTGCTACAGTTTGAATTTATTTGTGTGAACTGTGAAGTTAAGTCATGGATTGTGGAAACTAACTAGTTTCGGGTGATTGTATATAGTGTTTATACCACATTTACCACTGACTAATGCAGAGTTGCAATGCAAGGAAATCAGCTAAAAGTAGTTGGATCTGTATGTGCGTTATAATTAATTAATCAAAATTAGTCGTTTAATCGATTAAAAAAAAAAGATTAATCGAACACAAAAATTTTAATCCGTAACAGCCCTAATTTATATTAGTAAAAATATGCTGGGTGTGACATGGATTTTCTTCTTATTTAACATGTATACATAGAGATTTCATGAAACATAAGGGCATGAATATTTACGTGAAGTCATGGAAAAGTCATGGAATTTGATTGGTAAAAATGTGTATGAACCCTGCTTCCGTGATAGGCGTTTCCAGCAAACACTGTGTTGAGTGTTGCGCCTATCACGGAGGTCCTCTCATTCTCTGGCTCCGTTTCCCAGCAGGCGCTGTGTTCAGTGCTCCGCCAATCACGGACGTCGGACAAGAGGACCTCCGTGATAGGCGCAACACTCAACACAAGTGTTTGCTGGAAACGCCTATCGCGGAAGGGACAGGGAAAAAGGCGCTAGATTTAAACAATGGACGCCGGCCGCGGAATTTCACGATTTTCAGGTACTGACTCGAGTATAAGCCGAGGGGTATACTCTCAGCCCTAAAAAAAGGGCTGAAAAACGCGGCTTATACTCGAGTATATATAGTAATTTTCTATTGTATTGCTTTTAATGTAACTGCCTACTCCCAAACTGTCATTTGAAGATCAGGAACAATCTAGAAATCGCAAATTAACGTTTACCAAACTTCTACTAACACAAAATTAGAGGGGGCCCAAAAGGTGGCGCTTGGGAAATAACTTTCTCTTTATACTCTCGTAGTACGTCAGTACGTTTGTGTTTGTCAAACGACAATTCGCGGATAGTTAGTATGCTAGACAAAATTCGCCACACGCGCTTTTGACAAAAATCAGACGCTCGGTCAAGCGACAATCGAACCGTGTGTCATTTGAAGATCTGTGAAGATTTTTGCAGGTGGGGAGAGCAGAGTGATGACTTATCAGGATGCGTCTTCTAATTTATTCTCCGCTCAGCAGGTTAGTGGTGTGTCCTGAGTCAAGTGGAGATCCAGGACTGCAATGATGGTTTGGTGGACCACAAGACTGGCTAAATGAAATTACACATTTTTTTGATTAAGACAATTTACTTATATGTAGTTAAACTTAACTGCCCATTACATTACAGCCACAGAGACATGGTGCAAAATGTAAACTAGGGCCCACTTATATCTCACACCAAAAAAAAAAAGTTGTAAATAAAATGTAGGGTATAACTTCCTTCTCAAGGATGCCTGAGGATGGCTGCATCCCCTGTAATGACACCCCAGCCTGAGTTAGAAATGGATATATTCAAATGACCTTCCCAAAGTAATTATGTGGAATTAGTTTGGCATTGTGCTCAGCAATGTTGCGCATACAGGAATGGAATTATTGACAAGGACTATAGGGCCACTCACCAGGAAGTTCCATTATATATAATAATTATGATGTGCAGACTATTCGTTTGCATTTGTATAGGACCTTAAATGCGTTTTCTAAAGCTTATGGTAGTGTCCCAAGATTTTATTTGAGCTCTCTTTACAATGTGTACTTACTGATAGATCTATTTAAATTAGGGTATGTACAGTCATGTGAAGAAAAAACTCCATTAACAGCGCAGAACTTGAATGAGGCTATAATGGAGCGCCGCCATAGCAATGACTGGCAAAGTTTGACATTTTAATCAAGGCTATTTTGCCATTTACTATTGTTCTCAGAGGTACTTACTAGAGGAGAGATTATACAGGATGTGCTCTGTTTTTTCACATTCATCCATAGAAATAAAAGGTGAATTTGCATAGTCTAGAAGCAGCAAAAGCTCAGCACAAAGCATAGGCTCAGCCTATCTATGCAGTGCTGGTGAAAGGAGGACCACCATTGTCCCAGAAAGTAGTGGATAATCAGCAAAGATCGAACTTGCCCATCACCACCTACAAGGAGAAATCCATTTTAAGCGGGGAAGCACCATGAAATTTCCATATAGTTAGTGACGTGCCCTTCTGATGACCTCTTCAAGTGATACTGAACATCAGTTACCTGACATGAGGCTTCAGGCTGTTTTCTATTTTAAGAGATTTGCAGGAATCAAAAATGTTCAGCTGTTAAATCCCTGAATTAAAAAGATTTAATGCGCAGCAACAAAACCTCAAACTAGATTAAGCAAGAATGTGTAATTTACTGGATTATTGGTGAGCTGTGAATATGTCTGCGGGTAAAGACCCATGTCTGACATATATCACCATTTGGTGGTGAAACATAACCTCAGTCCATAGTAAGGCTCCATGTACACAGAAGCTCAAAAACGGTCGTTTTTAAAGCAGCAGAAAAAGCTAGCTTTTATCAGCGTTTTTTTTACTAGAGTTTATTAGCGTTTTTCAGTGTAGCGTTTTTTAGCTTTTTTTTTTTTTTTCAATGGCTCAAAAAACGCTAAAAAACACTCGCGACCAGCGTTTTTGAGCGTTTATTAACGTTTTTCTGCGTTTTGCGTTTTTTTTATGCCGAAAAACAGCACTTTGAACGTAAATTTCTTTGCTCATTAAGGTTCCATGTACACAGAAGCTCAAAAACTGTCGTTTTTAAAGCAGCAGAAAAAGCTAGCTTTTATCAGCGTTTTTTTTTTGTTTACAAAAGTTTATTGGAAGAAGCGTAAGGCAGTTACAAAGTATACTTGATACAAAGGATCAACAGTAAGACAGCTGTGGTACATGTGGTTCGTCTTAACACAAAAAGGTACAATAACATGGTTTAAACACATCTAATTAATATCATAGAAGAAATTATGATTAAGCATTTACTGATATAAACATTGGCATAGAGGAGAGGCAGATTGGAGGTGGGTGAAATAATTCCGATATGATGAGGAAACTTGGGTTCAAGGTTGAGTGATATTCCAGTAGGACCATTTTAATTCGTAAACTTGAAGGCTATCATTTAAGGTGTGGAACATTTTTTCAGATAGTTTAATCGTGTCCATTCTAGAAAGTACCTGCGACAAGATTAGATTGGTGGACCTCCAATTGAGGGCTATCATATATTGTATGGAGCTACATAGAGAATGGAACAATCTAAGGCAGGGTTTAGGAATATCAGGTATATTGGTATATAGTAAACATGTTTGAGGTGTAAGGGTGATCCTGTGTTTTGAGGACTGTTCAAATTTATCAACAGCCTTTTGCCAAATTTGAGCTAGGAGAGGACAGTCCCAGAAAGTGTTCAGGATAGTACCCTGTTCTAGACAGCCCCTAAAACAGTTGGGGGAGACAGAGGGATAGAATGTGTGGAGTCTAGAGGGAGATAAATACCATCTAGTGAATAATTTCATAGGGGTTTCTCTAAAAGAGATAGCTTTGTTGCATTTACGGAGGTTATTAGACATAGAGCACCAGGACTCCTCTGAGAAAGAACAATTTAATTCAGTTTCCCAATGGAGCATCGGAGCTGATTTTTCTTGTAATGATGAGTTACTGAGAAACTGATAAAACTGATAAAATCTCGAAATCAGACCCCTGTCTCTAGGAGAGGACATGCATATCCTTTCAAACATGGTAATTAGTAGAT
Organism: Rana muscosa; assembly: GCA_029206835.1. Lineage (NCBI taxonomy): Eukaryota > Metazoa > Chordata > Amphibia > Anura > Ranidae > Rana > Rana muscosa. The sequence continues at coordinate 257,387,297 of CM055124.1, read as the reverse complement.
AGCGTTCATGTTCAGAGGCAGGAAGGTTATATTTTATTTGGAGTGAAGTGAAAGGAGTGAATTCCCATTTGGTTTGAAGAGATTTTAAAGTGGTTAGGTTATTCTCTATCCAGAGTGAGAATAGTGGTCTGCTGTTGTAGGCCAAATCGAGTCTACTATCACCTAGAAAGGAGGCCAGCGGGGGGGGGGGTGGAGGAGAGGTGATATGTGCTTTTAATTTTAAGCCAAAGTTGTAGAAAATGGGCTACTATCGTGTTATGCTTAAGGAGGCTGCGGTACAGAACAGAGTTTGACCACAGAACCCCCTGGAGGTAAAAGGGGAGAATAGATGTAGACTCAAATCTTTTCCAGGGTATGTCCTGGCTAAGGGAGAACCACTGGCATAACTGATTGAGTCTGGCAGCTAAAAAATAGTGCCAAAGGTTTGGAAGCCCCAGACCACCTTTAGATTGTGGCCTATGTAGAAGAGCATAGCTAAATCTTGTTTTTTTCTCGGCCCAAATAAATTTATTAAGTATCCTCTGGATAGAGTCTAATTTAGTTTTGAAGATGTTAATGGGAAGGGCACGGAAATAGTATAGCAGTTTGGGGATAATGTTCATTTTTATAGCACATATTCTGCCGAGGAATGAAATATGGTAGGAGGACCATGTTTTAAGGATGGAGTTGATTTGAGTAAATAGGGGAAGGTAGTTAGTTTTATATAAGGATTTATGGCATGATGTAATATGTATGCCCAGGTATTTAAAGGAAAGAGGGCACCAGATGATCTGGAAGTTGTTTTGTAAAAGGTTCTGCAAGTTTTGGGGAAGATTGATTGGCAATGCTGAGCATTTGTTGACATTAATCTTAAGGCCAGAGACATTATGGAATGTATTTAGAACTTTAGGGAGGATGGGGATAGAAGTGAGGGATTCAGTAAGGAAGATGAGAGCATCATCTGCATAAAGGCTGATCTTGAATTCATCTTTGATGATAGAGTATCCCTTAATGTCGGAGTTGTTCCTAATCGCGTGGGCAAGGGGTTCTATCGCTAACGCGAAAAGAAGAGGGGATAGTGGGCAACCCTGTCTAGTTCCTCTGCCGAGGGGGAAGAATTCTGAGCTATTTCCTGGTATTTTGATACGAGTTTGAGGGGAATGATATAAGGCATTAAAACCTTGTAGGAAGTTTTCTGGGATCCCAAATTTGGGGAGGAGATGGTTTAAATATGACCAGTTAACACTGTCAAAAGCCTTATGTATGTCCAGGCTGAGAAGGCAGGTCTGACGTGTGTGCAAATTGGCATCTTGGATGATATTGGTAACCAACCTAATGTTATCTACTATTTGACGGCCAGGGATAAAACCTGTTTGGTCCGGATGCACCAGGGGTGAGATGACTTTTGCAAGTCTGTCAGCAAGTATCCTTCCAAATATTTTAAGGTTGTTGTTAAGGACCGATATGGGACGGAAGTTTTGGGGGAGAGAGTGGTCTTTGTCAGGTTTGGGGATAAGGGAAAGGTTGGCAAGGAGCATTTCATCAGGAAAATAATTGCCCTCCAGGATAAGGTTAAACAGCCTGGAAAGGCTAGGTTCTAGTAAAGGGGCAAATTTTTTATAATAGAGAGATGAGTACCCATCTGGGCCAGGGGCCGTGGAATTTTTTAGAGATTTGATTATTGTGATAATCTCAGCCTCAGTACAGGGTTTCTTAAGAGAGTCAATTTGTTGTTGGTTTAGTGAGGGAACTTGGAGGCTGTCCAGCCAAGCCATGGAGGTCATGTCAGGGTGGCCCTTAGGGCTGGACAACAGCTCCTTATAGAAAGAAGTGAATATCTCTAGTACCTCTTTGGGGTGTGTAGCTAGGTTACCTCCATGATCTCTGAGTTTGTATATATGAGTGGGCCTGTTATCTTAGTTGAGTTTTCTGGCAAAGACAGCTGAAGGTGAGTTACAGTGTAGCAGAAATTTTGCTTTCGAGAATCTAAGGGATCTTTCAGTGTTAGCTGAAAGGATGAGGTCAAGAGCTTCTCTTTTAGATTTTATCTGAGAGGTAAGCTCTTGAGAGGGAGAGTGTTGTAATTTGTTGTATAGGCGCTCTAGGTCTTTTGTTAGGCATTTGATGTCTGTTAGTCTTTCCTTGTTTTTGGAAGCGACCAAATTGATTAGGTGGCCACGTATGACAGCCTTATGTGCCACCCACAGGGTGGTGGGAAGGGTTTCAGCATTAGTGTTATCAATAAAGTAATTCTCTATGTGGTTGGACATTAATTGGATGTTGGAGATATTAGTTAGGAGAGAATCGTTGAGACGCCAATTAAAAGGGGAAGGGGAAAGGCCTATAGAAGATGTTTCGAGGGATGTTATGTTATGGTCAGACCATGGACATGGGTGGATATGGGCTTGGGAGGAATTTGCTAGGATGATAGGGGTACAGAAGATGTAGTCCAACCTGGCATAACAGTCATGGGGACGGGAGTAATGGGTGTATGCTTCTAAGCCTGTGTTGTGGGCCCTCCAGGAGTCAACAAGTTGTAGTTTACTGATGGATCGGTTGATGGACTTGGAAAAGGCCTTTGAAGAGGGGGTGACTCTACTCCTATCAAGGGCAGGGTGAGCAGCGAGATTGAAGTCTCCTCCCAACACTATATGGGGGGAGTTATAACGTTCCAGAGTCTCAAAAAAATGTGAAAAAAAAGTTGACTGTGAGTCATTTGGGGCATACACTGAAGCAATGGTAATTGCTTGGTTATTAATGGTTCCTTTAAGAATGATGTATTGACTATCAGCATCCTTAAAAACAGACTGTATATCAAAAATAATGGAGTTGCGTACAAAAATCGCAACTCCGCGAGTCTTGTTGGTGAATGTGGTATAGTGATATTGGTTGTAGGATCTATCAAAATAGCTAGGGGAGTTGGAGGATGCAAAATGGTTTTCTTGCAGGAGGATGATGTCTGCACCCAGTCTTTTATAATGATTAAATGCTTTTTTGCGCTTGTGAGGTGAGTTGAAGCCCTGGACGTTGTGGGAGATTATTCTAAGACCCTTCATTTTTGAAAATACAAAGGTATAGCAGGGGGAGGGGGACTGTGGAGGTCAACAGCATTGTGTATGGGACCAAAGTTGGGGAAGCTATGCAGTAGTGCTTTAAATAGAGCTGCATCATGAGAGAGAGAGCATCTAGTAATTTCAGTTGAGGTAGAAAATACATGTGTGTACCATATAAAGAGAACAGAATAAAACAGCAGAGCTGTGCTAAACTCAAGTAACTAAATTGTAGGTATCTTAGTGAATAGTGATTTCCAATTTTTTTGTAAGCCCTATAACTAGCCATATTGGCTGTGTGGTCTAAAAGATTCAAAATAACAAGTAGAAATATGGGGACAAGGGGAAACTTGTCACGAAATTCAAAAGGAAAATCTGGAGGACTAAAATGTCCTCGTCCCGCAGACCGGGCCAGGTGCCTCACCATAAAAATGGTGCAGCAGCAGACCACAGTAGCAGGTGTGGGGTCTAGTGATGAGCCGAACACCCCCGGGTTCGGTTCGCACCAGAACCCGCGAACGGACCGAAAGTTTGCACGAACATTAGAACCCTATTAAATACAATGGATGCGAACGTTCGGATTCTAAAGTGCTAATTTTAACGACTATTATCCATGTTATTGTCCGAAACAGAGTTTGGGAACCCGGGTTCTGCACCAGGGGACATGTATCAATGCAAAAAGAAGTTTTAAAAACGGACGTTTTCCGGGAGCAGTCATTTTAATGATGCATAAAGTGAAAAAAAAAAAGTCAAATATTCCTTTAAATATTGTACCTGGGGGGTGTCTAAAGTATGCCTGTGAAGTGCCACGTGTTTCCCGTGTTTAGAACTGTCCCTGCACAAAATAACATTTCTAAAGGAAAAAAAGCCATTTAAAACTGCTTGCGGCTTTAATGCAATGTCTGGTCCTGGTAATATGGATGGAAATCTTTAGGAAAAATGGCATAGCTACCCCATCAACCCCCCCCCCTACCCCAGCCCATTACCAGCCCCTTTGGGTCTTGTATGGATATTAAGGGGAACCCCGCACACAAAATAAAAAAGGACCTATATACTCTGAACAGCCGTATACAGGCGGTGCATACAAGACAGGGACTGTAGGTTTGTTCTTATGTAGAATCTGTTTGTAATTTTGAACAGCTGCATTGTTTAAGTGGAGCTCCATGCCAAATTCCTTTTTTTTAGCTTTTTGTAAAACATAGGGAACGGTTATCACCCCTGTCACATTTTTTTTGCTGTCTGTGCCCCTGTTCAGAACATTTCACCTCACTTTGCGTCCCAATGACAACTGTTTTTGAAATGTGGTGTTTTTATTGAAACAAGGATTGGTGATAAAGCATCAGTAGAGAGGAGACACCTTTCTCCCATATTAATTCTTACAGGAGAGAATTTTCCTTCCAAGGGGTAGATTTCCTCTCACTTCCTGTTGTCTTCTTCCGTTTGCAAGTAGTAGTAGTTTGTAAGTTGGATGTTTGAAAGTAGGGACCTGCCGTATATACTCTGCAGAAATTGGCCCCTTAGGTGTTGGTGTTGGCACAACACTGAAAGCACTCACAGTTATTCTTGGTGGGTGCTGGAACGCCCTGCTGTCAACTATTATATCAGGAATTGTAATAACATATAATTGTTGATCAGTGGTAGTAAAAATTGGGCCTTTGATGGTGGTGCTGGTGCCACAACACTGTAAGGCCTGACAGTTACTCTTGGTGGGCGCAGCAATGCTTCCTGCTGTGAATTATTAGATCAATAATTATAATTGCATGCCCCTGTTGAACAGGGGCTGAAAAATTGGGCCTTTGGTGGTGGTGGTGGTGGTGATGGTGGTGCTGGTGCCACAACACTGTAAGGCCTGACAGTTACTCTTGGTGGGCGCAGCAATGGGCCCTGCTGTGAATTATTAAATCAATAATTATAATTGCATGCCCCTGTTGAACAGGGGCAGAAAAATTGGGCCTTTGGTGGTGGTGGTGGTGGTGATGGTGGTGCTGGTGCCACAACACTGTAAGGCCTGACAGTTACTCTTGGTGGGCGCAGCAATGGGCCCTGCTGTGAATTATTAGATCAATAATTATAATTGCATGCCCCTGTTGAACAGGGGCTGAAAAATTGGGCCTTTGGTGGTGGTGGTGCTGGTGATGGTGGTGCTGGTGCCACAACACTGTAAGGCCTGACAGTTACTCTTGGTGGGCGCAGCAATGCTTCCTGCTGTGAATTATTAGATCAATAATTATAATTGCATAACCCTGTTGAACAGGGGCTGAAAAATTGGGCCTTTGGTGGTGGTGGTGGTGGTGATGGTGGTGCTGGTGCCACAACACTGTAAGGCCTGACAGTTACTCTTGGTGGGCGCAGCAATGGGCCCTGCTGTGAATTATTAGATCAATAATTATAATTGCATGCCCCTGTTGAACAGGGGCAGAAAAATTGGGCCTTTGGTGGTGGTGGTGGTGGTGATGGTGGTGCTGGTGCCACAACACTGTAAGGCCTGACAGTTACTCTTGGTGGGCGCAGCAATGGGCCCTGTTGTGAATTATTAGATCAATAATTATAATTGCATGCCCCTGTTGAACAGGGGCAGAAAAATTGGGCCTTTGGTGGTGGTGGTGCTGGTGATGGTGGTGCTGGTGCCACAACACTGTAAGGCCTGACAGTTACTCTTGGTGGGCGCAGCAATGGGCCCTGCTGTGAATTATTAGATCAATAATTATAATTGCATGCCCCTGTTGAACAGGGGCTGAAAAATTGGGCCTTAGGCACTGGTGGCACAACACTGCAACCCCTCACAGATACTGTACTTGGAGCACAGCAATGAGGCCTGTTGCAAAGTATTGCATCAAAAATTTTAATTACACGCCCCTGTTAAACAGGGGCTGAAAAATTGGGCCTTAACCACTGGTGGCGTCACCCATAAACCAAAATGATCTTCCAAGCTATCATCGTTAATCGTATCATTGAGGAGGAGGAGGAGGATAGCCAGTCAACATAACAGCACAGGCACTCAGCATCAGCATCAGTCTTGAAGGGATGTGAAATTTTAAAATCAATTAGTCTGTTATATCAGCATCTGGTGTGTGGTAGCTGGTGGTGATCCAAGACTGGTTCATCTTGATGAAAGTCAGTCGATCAACCGAGTCGGTGGACAGGCGCACCCTGTGATCCGTGACAAATCCTCCAGCAGCACTGAATGTGCGTTCTGAAAGAACGCTGGATGCAGGACAGGCCAGTAGCTCAATTGCATACTGTGCAAGCTCTGGCCAGTGATCCATCCTCAAGACCCAGTAAGCCAGAGGATTTTTGGTGGGGAAGGTGTCCAAGTCTGACCTTGCCCCTAGGTAGTCCTGGACATGTATATCAGACGCTGGCGATGGTTGCTGGAACCGATCATACTTTGGGGCTGCGGACTAAAGAATTGTCTGAACGCATCGGTCTGACGGCCACCTTCCCCACCGCTCCTTCTTTGACTGCCCGAAGCCTCAGCAACTCGTTGTCCAGGACCAGGAGTTTGTAACCTCCCAGTCTCTGGGAACGCATTGCACAGACCTTTCTGCAAGGCCTCCCGGAGTTGTCTCATCCTCTGCTCCCTCTGCGACGGTACGATAAGGTCCGCAACCTTACCCTTGTACCGTGGATCAAGGAGAGTGGCCAGCCAGTAATGGTCCCTCTCCTTGATCCGAAGAATACGAGGATCCTTCCGCAGACTTTGCAGGATCAGGGAGGCCATGCAGCGTAGGTTAGCTGAGGCATTCAGTCCGGAGTCCTCTGGGTCACTAAGGACGACATGATCCGCAGCCACCTCCTCCCAGCCACGTACAAGTCCACTGATTTCTTGGGACTGTAAATCATCCCTAAAAGACTGCTGCTGATGATGCTGAGTGCCAGCCTCCACCTCCATGCTGACACAATCCTCCTCCTCCTCCTCCTCCTCCTCCTCCTCTTCCTGTGCGATGGGTGGGACAGAAGGAACACTGTCTGGGTAAAGGGGGCCTTGAGAGGCAAGGAAGTCCTCCTCTTCCTGCCTCTGTTCTGCCTCAAGTGCCCTGTCCATTATTCCACGCAGCGTGTGCTCCAACAGGTGGACAAGAGGTACAGTGTCACTGATGCATGCACTGTCACTGCTCACCATCCTCGTGGCCTCCTCAAATGGTGCCAGGACAGTGCATGCATCCCTGATCATGCCCCACTGGCGTGGTGAAAAAAACCTGAGCTCCCCTGACCCTGTCCTGGTGCCGTAGTCGCACAGGTACTCATTGATGGCCCTCTGCTGCGTGTGCAGCCGCTGCAGCATGGCCAACGTTGAGTTCCACCTGGTGGGCATGTCACATATAAGGCGGTTCTTGGGCAGGTTCAACTCCTTTTGAAGCTCAGCCAGGCGAGCACTGGCATTATAAGATCTGCGGAAATGCACACAGACTTTCCTGGCCTGCCTCAGGACATCCTGTAAGCCCGGGTACCTGCCCAAGAACCGCTGCACCACCAGGTTAAGGACGTGAGCCATACAGGGCACATGGGTCAGTTGTCCCTGTCGGAGGGCGGAGAGGAGGTTGGTGCCATTGTCGCAAACCACCATTCCTGGCTTAAGCTGGCGTGGCATCAACCACCTCTCGGCCTGCCCCTGCAGAGCAGACAGGACCTCTGCCCCAGTGTGGCTCCTGTCCCCCAAACACACCAGCGCAAGCACGGCATGGCATCTTTTTGCCTGCGTACTTGCGTAGCCCCTTGAACGCCTACGGAGCACCGCTGGTTCTGAGGACAAACCACAGGAAGAGGCCATGGAGGAAGAAGAAGAGGAGGGGGTGGAGGAGAGAGGTGTGTCACAACCAGTAGTAGCATTTTGGAGGCGTGGCGGTGGAACAACCTCCAACACTACTGCACCTTGTCCTGCATCCTTCCCAGCTGCCAAAAGAGTGACCCAATGGGCCGTGAAAGAAAGGTAACGTCCCTGTCCATGCCTGCTGGACCATGAGTCAGCGGTAATATGCACCTTACCGCTGACCGCCCTGTCCAGCGAGGCCAAGACATTGCCTTCCACATGCCTGTAGAGAGCCGGAATCGCCTTCCGTGCGAAAAAGTGGCGTTTGGGAACCTGCCACTGAGGAACCGCACATTGCACAAACTCACGGAAGGGGGCCGAGTCTACCAACTGAAAAGGCAGCAGTTGAAGCGCTAGCAATTTAGCCAAGCTAGCATTCAACCGCTGGGCATGTGGATGGCTGGGAGTGAACTTTTTTCGATGGTCCAGCAGCTGGGGCAGGGAAATTTGCCTGCTAGAATCGGACGTTGGTGTACTGCTAGCAGAGTGCCCGCAAGTACTTGCTTGTGACACACCTAATTCTACACCTTCATTCCTCTCAGAGCAGGTTTCAGAGAGGAGTGAAGGTATAGTGGGGTTGGAGATCCCAGCTGATGCGGTGCAAGAAGAGGTCAGCTTTGTTCTTTGGTGTGGGTCTTTAAGGTAGGCTTGCCAACGAGCTGCATGGCAGGTCAACATATGTCTGATCAAGCATGTGGTGCCCAAGCGGCTGATGTTTTGGCCACGCGATATACGCTTCAGACATATGTTGCAAACAGCAGCTGTGCGATCTGATGCACTCGCCTCAAAAAAGGCCCACACCAAAGAACTTTTTGAATGACGGGCAGAGGCCGCGCCCTGCACAGTCGGAGCTCTGCGGTGTGATTCCGTCGGTGTGCTGCCCATACGCTGGCCACTCAAGGGCATCCTGCCTCGTTGGAGATGTGCCTCCTCCTCATCCTCCTCCTCCTCTCTCCTATTAGGCACCCACGTGGAGTCAGTGACCTCATCATCCCCTCCCTCCTCATCACTGGAGCCAATCTGGCAGTATGCTGCAGCTGCTGGAGCATGACTGCCAGATTGGTGTCCTTCTTGAGCATCCCCTCTCTCTGCTCTCACGCTGCTGCCTTCCTCTAGCTGGGTATCATCATCAGATCCTTCCAAACGCTGGGCATCCTCCTGGAGCATGTACCCAACACTGTGCTCAAACAGTTCGGGGGACTCCTCAGGAGGAGGACATGGTGGGTCTAGGGAAGGATTGACTAATGAAGATAATGATACCAGAGAAGAGGACGCTTTGGCAGCTGCTTTGCCAGTACCCTGAGCCTGGGTGAGAGAGGATGAGGAGGATGAGGTGGGCTTGGTCATCCACTCTACCAAGTCTTCGGCATGATGTGGCTCAACATGTCCAGCTGCCGAAAAGAAGGACAAGCGTGTCCCATGGCCATGTGCTGATGACAATGCACCGCGTCCACGACCAGCACTGTTGCCCCCAGACACAGAGCCTGCTTGCCCTCTTTTTTTGCCTCCTGACTGTCTGCCTCTCCTTGTTTGCCTTCCAGACATTTTAATGGATGGCCTGCAGGGAGATGGGAAAAACAGCAATAAGGGCTACCTTCAGGTGTATACTGTGCAGGAGGCTTAGCAACAATGACACTGACACTGTCCCCTGCCTATCCTTCTCTGTCCCTAAACACAAGGATTGAAAATATGGAACAGCAAAATTGGTTTAGAACAGAATAGCACACTGACACTTTCCCTCACTGTCCTACTCTGTCCCTCCCTACAAACAAGATTTAGCACAGAATAGCACACTGATAATTTCTACGAGTGTCCTTCTCTGTCCCTAAACTCAAGGATTGAAAATATGGAACAGCAAAATTGGTTTAGAACAGAATAGCACACTGTCAGTTTCACTCACTGTACCTCTCTGTCCCTCAACTCAAGGATTGAAAATATGGTTCAGCAAAATAGTTTTAGAACAGAATAGCACACTGACACTTTCCCTCACTGTCCTACTCTGTCCCTCCCTACAAACAAGATTTACCACAGAATAGCACACTGATAATTTCTACGAGTGTCCTTCTCTGTCCCTAAACTCAAGGATTGAAAATATGGAACAGCAAAATTGGTTTAGAACAGAATAGCACACTGTCAGTTTCACTCACTGTACCTCTCTGTCCCTCAACTCAAGGATTGAAAATATGGTTCAGCAAAATAGTTTTAGAACAGAATAGCACACTGACACTTTCCCTCACTGTCCTACTCTGTCCCTCCCTACAAACAAGATTTAGCACAGAATAGCACACTGATAATTTCTACGAGTGTCCTTCTCTGTCCCTAAACTCAAGGATTGAAAATATGGAACAGCAAAATTGGTTTAGAACAGAATAGCACACTGTCAGTTTCACTCACTGTACCTCTCTGTCCCTCAGCTCAAGGATTGAAAATATGGTTCAGCAAAATAGTTTTAGAACAGAATAGCACACTGACACTTTCCCTCACTGTCCTACTCTGTCCCTCCCTACAAACAAGATTTAGCACAGAATAGCACACTGATAATTTCTACGAGTGTCCTTCTCTGTCCCTAAACTCAAGGATTGAAAATATGGAACAGCAAAATTGGTTTAGAACAGAATAGCACACTGTCAGTTTCACTCACTGTACCTCTCTGTCCCTCAACTCAAGGATTGAAAATATGGTTCAGCAAAATAGTTTTAGAACAGAATAGCACACTGACACTTTCCCTCACTGTCCTACTCTGTCCCTCCCTACAAACAAGATTTAGCACAGAATAGCACACTGATAATTTCTACGAGTGTCCTTCTCTGTCCCTAAACTCAAGGATTGAAAATATGGAACAGCAAAATTGGTTTAGAACAGAATAGCACACTGTCAGTTTCACTCACTGTACCTCTCTGTCCCTCAACTCAAGGATTAAAAATATGGTTCAGCAAAATAGTTTTCGAACAGAATAGCACACTGACACTTTCCCTCACTGTCCTACTCTGTCCCTCCCTACAAACAAGATTTAGCACAGAATAGCACACTGATAATTTCTACGAGTGTGCTTCTCTGTCCCTAAACTCAAGGATTGAAAATATGGAACAGCAAAATTGGTTTAGAACAGAATAGCACACTGTCAGTTTCACTCACTGTACCTCTCTGTCCCTCAACTCAAGGATTGAAAATATGGTTCAGCAAAATAGTTTTAGAACAGAATAGCACACTGACACTTTCCCTCACTGTCCTACTCTGTCCCTCCCTACAAACAAGATTTAGCACAGAATAGCACACTGATAATTTCTACAAGTGTCCTTCTCTCTCCCTAAACTCAAGGATTGAAAATATGGAACAGCAAAATTGGTTTAGAACAGAATAGCACACTGTCAGTTTCACTCACTGTACCTCTCTGTCCCTCAACTCAAGGATTGAAAATATGGTTCAGCAAAATAGTTTTCGAACAGAATAGCACACTGACACTTTCCCTCACTGTCCTACTCTGTCCCTCCCTACAAACAAGATTTAGCACAGAATAGCACACTGATAATTTCTACGAGTGTCCTTCTCTGTCCCTAAACTCAAGGATTGAAAATATGGAACAGCAAAATTGGTTTAGAACAGAATAGCACACTGTCAGTTTCACTCACTGTACCTCTCTGTCCCTCAACTCAAGGATTGAAAATATGGTTCAGCAAAATAGTTTTAGAACAGAATAGCACACTGACACTTTCCCTCACTGTCCTACTCTGTCCCTCCCTACAAACAAGATTTAGCACAGAATAGCACACTGATAATTTCTACGAGTGTCCTTCTCTGTCCCTAAACTCAAGGATTGAAAATATGGAACAGCAAAATTGGTTTAGAACAGAATAGCACACTGTCAGTTTTACTCACTGTACCTCTCTGTCCCTAAACTCAAGGATTGAAAATATGGTTCAGCAAAATAGTTTTCGAACAGAATAGCACACTGACACTTTCCCTCACTGTCCTACTCTGTCCCTCCCTACAAACAAGATTTAGCACAGAATAGCACACTGATAATTTCTACGAGTGTCCTTCTCTGTCCCTAAACTCAAGGATTGAAAATATGGAACAGCAAAATTGGTTTAGAACAGAATAGCACACTGACACTTTCCCTCACTGTACCTCTCTGTCCCTAAACTCAAGGATTGAAAATATGGTTCAGCAAGATTGGTTTAGAACAGAATAGCACACTGACACTTTCCCTCACTGTACCTCTCTGTCCCTACAAACAAGGATTAGCACAGAATAGCACACTGTCACTGACACTCTCCCTACCTATCCTTATTTGTCCCTAAACACAAGGAATCCAGGATTAGTAAAGGAAAAATAATGACACTGTCCCTGCCTATGCTTCTCTTTCCCTGCTCCGGAACACACTACACAAGGCCGCCGCGCTGGCGGCCTTTTATAGTGTGGGGCGTGTACTAAACCCCCTCAGCAATAATTGGCCACAGGCATCCTGCCTGTGGCCAATCATTGCTCTCCTCGCTGCCGGCGCTGTGATTGGCCAAGCATGCGGGGTCACAGTGCATGCTTGGCCAATCACAGCGCCTGGATGACACTGCGATGGCGTAGTGCATTGTGGGCCGTTCGCGTCACTCGAATTTGGCGCGAACGGCCCAAATCGTTCGATCTTCGTCGAACGATCGAACAGCCGATGTTCGAGTCGACCGTATGTTCGATTCGAACACGAAGCTCATCCCTAGTGGGGTCAAACTAGCGACAACGGATGCTTCAGGCATATAGAATACACATATAAAATAAGAATAACATTATTGTGCATGGTGTTAGGACATAAAATCAGGTAGCTGTATTGTTTATAATAAGTAGGCCAGAGGCAGTTTAAAAAAAAAATGGTGGGGGAAGCCCTCGGTGGGTAGGTTAAATGGGTTGCTGTGGCATCCCAAAAAAAAAAAAAGGGGGAAACACAGAGCTCCAACCTGAATGTCAGGAGCAATTAACATCAATAACTGAAACAGAGTACCTGTTCAGACTTGAGAAAGCATGCGATACAAATGGCGTTTCTGAGGAGAAAGGAGTCTGAAGAGATCTGATGGATACCAGATCAGCAGAATCAAAAGAAAAAATGAGTTAGTGAGGTCAAAAATCTGATAAAAGACAGAGAGAAAAAAAAAAACACATTTATGGAGATCATTCAAGCTGCTTGGTTTTGGAAAGCGTGGTGTAGCCTTCTTTGGTCTCTCTGGTTATGGCAGTTGGAAGGGGTAGACCATATAGGAGAGGATCTAGGGGTGGCAGGAAGGCGGTTTGGAGATTCCTGTTGCAGCAGTCCCAGTTTCACTAAAAGTTCCTTGCCCTCAATAATGTTGTACACTGTATAAGTTGTGCCATTGTGTGGTATAGAGAGTTTAAAGGGGAAGCCCCAGCGGTATCTGATTCTTGCAGATTGCAGGATGTTGGTAACCTCCTTCATCCTGCGTCTCCTATCCAATGTGGCTGGAGAGATGTCTGGGTAAATTTGCAATCTTTCCCCCCCCAGAGAGATATTAGGAGTGTTCCTGGATGCATGCATGATGTCCTCTTTGACAAGGAAGTCCTTCATACACATAATTATGTCCCTGGGGGGTTTGTCAGGTGTGGGTTTAGGACGGAGGGCTCTGTGAATCCTGTCACAGGTAAAAGCTGACAGAGGTTTATCTGGTAAGAGGCTATGAAAGATATTGGTGACTGCAGGCATCAGGTCTGTGACCGATTCTGGGACCCCTCGCAATCTGATGTTATGGCGGCGATTTCTGTTGTCCAGGTCCTCAACCTGTGCCTGCATGAAAGCAAAGTTGTCTGCTAAGTTTTCATAGTCCTTCCTAAGATCATTGTGGGCCAGAGAGAGTTCGTCATGTTTGGTCTCAAGTAGATCCGTGCGGTTATCTATACTGGCAATCTCATGTGAGAGGGCTGCGGTGGAGTTATGCACTTCCCTCTCTATCTTATCAACCAGCTTTTCATAAATAGCTGTGAGGCTGGCATCTAAGTCCGCTTTAGAGAGGGGGAGATTGTACTCACAGTTCCTCTGCATGGTAGGGGGGACGGGTGAAGCCTCCACAGATACCGCGTGCAGGGCCGCGTCTGCGCCATTTTGGGTCATCTTGCTGCCTTTCTGCTTCACTTTCAAGAGAAAGTTTGTTAAGCTCCGCTGTGAGCGCCGATTCCGCGCCTTCTTGGCTGATGGCATGAACAATGCCTTCCTACAGGGGTGTTGACTGGAATCGCAGAGATTGGTGCTGTGTGGCCCTGTGGATCTCGCCTGAAAGGACCGGGTCCGACGGAGCTGAGCTCAAGCCAGTCTTTCCTGCATCGCGCCGTGCATGCGCCCCTTTTTACTAGCTTTTATTAGCGTTTTTCAGTGTAGCGTTTTTTCTTTTTTTTCTTTTTTTTTTTCAATGGACCAAAAAACGCAAAAAAACACTCGCGGCCAGCGTTTTTGAGCGTTTATGAGCGTTTATGAGCGTTTTTCTGCGTTTTGCGTTTTTTCTGCCGAAAAACTGCACTTTGAACGCGAATTTCTTGCGTTCAGAAAAAAGCCCATTAACTGCACTGCTCATTAAAGCTAAAAAACGTTATGTGTACATGAGCACATAGGCTAACATAGAGTGCAGTTAATGGGCTTTTTAAAAAAACGCCAAAAAGCCAATAAACTGCAGTTTATCAGCTTCTGTGTACATGGAGCCTAAAATGTGTATGAGGAGGTTTAAAAATCATCTGCCTGTCAGTTAACAGGGGTTAAGTTATGCAATTCCCTCCAGATCTGCTCACTAACTTGTAAGATCCCCCACCCTAAGGCCTCATGCCCACGGACGTTTTTACAGCCGCGTTTTTGAGCGTTTTTTACAGCTTAAAAACACCTGTCCATGTTAGTCTATAGCTTCATGCCCACCTAGACGTTTTTGAGCTGCAAATAGCATAGACGTTTTTAAGCTGTAAAAAAAAAACAGGACCAGTGCGTTCCTCAGCGTCGGAGTTAGGCAGAAAAAAACGCGAGCATCAAAAAACGCTCAAAAACGCGCACTAACGCGCACTAACACGCGGTCGCGTTTTTTAGCTCCGACGTTTTTTTTTTTTTTTTTTTTTTTTCTAAAAAAAATAAATAAATAAAAAAATTTACAATAACATGGACAGGCGTTTTTAAGCTGTAAAAAACGCAGCTGTAAAATGTCAGTGGGCATGAAGCCTTAAACATATAGGGTGCTTTATCATTCTCACAGGGATATGGGAAATCCTAAACATGTGGATTATGTAGCAGCTTTCAGAAAGTGGACACTAGCAAACAATGAAGGCCCGCCCAACAATAGCCCCATCACTTTTTTTGCTAGTATCCTAGGAGTTTGTATGCTTTTTCAGCTGTGCAGAAGAAACCTCTGTTTATATTTTTACTATTTTTTTTTCTCTTCTGAAAAAAACATGCATGAACATTCTTGATGCTTTGTGGGTGTTTTTTCTCTTCAATCAAGACTTTTACACTGCTTGAGCTGGCCTCTACCCAGCAGCTATCCAGATCAGCTATTCCTTAGTGTGTCCTTGG
This sequence comes from Rana muscosa, assembly GCA_029206835.1. Taxonomy (NCBI): domain Eukaryota; kingdom Metazoa; phylum Chordata; class Amphibia; order Anura; family Ranidae; genus Rana; species Rana muscosa. Next base: position 257,371,915 of record CM055124.1, on the reverse strand, counting down.
AGGAGACTGAAACTGCTGAAATTACCTCACAGCTCTCAGGCATTAGGTTTCAGAATTGAAGCCTCCCCAAACCCAACCGTTTGTCCTGAGGTAATGCTATCAGCCTTGAGACCTCCTGACATCTGCAGTGGTACACAACAAGTACCAGCCATTCTGCCTACAGTCCTGTTCGTGGTATATGCTATTTATTTTTGAACTGTCTACATCTGTAGCACTTTTGAACTGTTTTGTCGTCAACTATACTCTTGACCTGACAATCTATTACTACTGAAGTCAGTCAGTTCCCTTAAGCCGGAAGGCATTAACGGTCTCATAGTGTATGCACTATGCCATGCAGGGCTCAAACTCTTGTTTCTGAATCCCTGCAACTAACCTTACCTCCTTTCACTGTGCGGGTTTGTTCTCTAATACAACATCCCTTCCATCATTTCAAGCATGTTTGGTGCTAAACCAACAATGCACATCACCAAAAAAATAAACACCTTACCCACAGTAAAGTATGTGCTGGTAGCATTATGCTTTGGAGCAAGTTTTTGTCAGCTGGATCTAGGGAAGGAATGTAAGAACAGTTCCAAATATCAGGCAACCTTCAGGCCTCTGCTAAAAATCTGGAGATAAACAGGAATTTCACCTTTAAGAGTGTCAATGACCAAAAGCATACATCCAAATCAACAAAAAAAAATACTTCTCTAGAAGAATATCAATGTTTTGGAATGGCTCAACCACAGCCCAGACCTGAATCCAATTAAAAAATGTGGGGTGACCTAAAGAGGGCTGTGGACAGGAGATGCCCTCACAATCTGATAGATTTGGAGCACTTTTTCAAAGAAGAGTGAGCAAAGATTCCCAAGGCAAGTTGTGTCATACTTAATAGACTTGCACCCCAAAAGACTAAATGCTGTCCTAAAATCAAAAGGTGCTTCAACAAAGTATTAGTTTAACCACTTAAGCCCCGGACCATTTGGTAGCTAGAGGACCAGAGGTGATTTCAGAATTTTGCACTGCGCTGCTTTAACTATAAATTGTGCGGACATGCAATGTTGTACCCAAACGAAATTTGCGTCCTTTTCTTCCCACAAATAGAGCTTTCTTTTAATGGTATTTGAATGCCTCTGCGATTTTTATTTTTTGCGATATAAACGGAAATAGACCGAAAATTTTGAAAAAAAATGATATTGTCTACTTTTTGTTATAAGAAAAATCGAATAAACTCAATTTTAGTCATACATTTAGGCCAAAATGTATTCAGCCACATGTCTTTAGTAAAAAAAATGTCAATAAGCGGATATTTATTAGTTTGCGCAAAAGTTATAGCGTCTACAAACTAGGGTACATTTTCTGGAATTTACACAGCTTTTAGTTTATGACTGCCTATCTCATTTCTTGAGGTGCTAAAATGGCAGGGCAGTACAAACCCCCCCAAATGACCCCATTTTGGAAAGTAGACTTTTTGGGAGCCTAGCCACGTACGGGCCCCCGGAAACCAAGCACCGCCTTCAGGATTTCTAAGGGCGCAAATTTTTGATTTCACTCCTCACTACCTATCACAGTTTTGAAGGCCATAAAATGCCAAAATAGCACAAACCCCCCCCCCCCCAAATGACCCCATTTTAGAAAGTAGACACCCCAAGGAAATTGCTGAGAGGCCTGTTGAGCCCATTGAATTTTTTTTTTTTGTCCCAAGTGATTGAATAATGACAAAAAAAAATAAAAATTACAAAAAGTTGTCACTAAATGATATATTGCTCACACATGCCATGGTTATATGTGGAATTACACCCCAAAATACATTTTGCTGCTTCTCCTGAGTACGGGAATACCACATGTGTGGGACTTTTTAGGAGCCTAGCCGCGTACGGGACCCCGAAAACCAATCACCGCCTTCAGGATTTCTAAGGGCGCAAATTTTTGATTTCACTCCTCACTACCTATCACAGTTTTGAAGGCCATAAAATGCCAAAATAGCACAAAACCCCCCCCCCCCCAAATGACCCCATTTTAGAAAGTAGACACCCCAAGGAAATTGCTGAGAGGCCTGTTGAGCCCATTGAATATTTTTTTTTTGTCCCAAGTGATTGAATAATGACAAAAAAAAAATTACAAAAAGTTGTCACTAAATGATATATTGCTCACACATGCCATGGTTATATGTGGAATTACACCCCAAAATACATTTTGCTGCTTCTCCTGAGTACGGGAATACCACATGTGTGGGACTTTTTAGGAGCCTATCCGCGTACGGGACCCCGAAAACCAAGCACCGCCTTCAGGATTTCTAGGCACAAATTTTTGATTTCACTCCTCACTACCTATCACAGTTTCGAAGGCCATAAAATGCCAAAATAGCACAAAACCCCCCCAAATGACCCCATTTTGGAAAGTAGACACCCAAGCTATTTGCTGAGAGGCATGGTGAGTATTTTACAGCTCTCATTTGTTTTTGAAAATGAAGAAAGAAAATATATATATTTTTTTTTTTCAATTTTCAAAACTTTGTGACAAAAAGCGAGATCTGCAAAATACTCACAATACCTCTCAGCAAATAGCTTGGGGTGTCTACTTTCCAAAATGGGGTCATTTAGGGGGGTTTTGTGCCATCTGGGCATTCCATGGCCTCCGAAACTGTGATAGGCAGTGAGAAGTGAAATCAAAAATTTACACCCTTAGAAAGCCTGAAGGCGGTGCTTGGTTTTTGGGGTCCCGTACGCGGCTAGGCTCCCAAAAAGTCTCACACATGTGGTATCCTCGTACTCAGGAGAAGCAGCAGAATGTATTTTGGGGTGTAATTCCACATATGCCCATGGCATGTTTGAGCAATATATCATTTAGTGACAACTTTGTGCAAAAAAAAAATAAAAAAAAAATTAATTGTCTTTTTTTCCGCAACTTGTGTCAACATATAAAATATTCCATGGACTCAACATGCCTCTCAGTATATAGCTTGGGGTGTCTACTTTCCAAAATGGGGTCATTTGGGGGGGTTTTGAACTGTTCTGGCATTTTATACACAACATTAGGAAACTTACATCCACTCTTCTAACCACTTGAAGACAAAGCCCTTTTTGACACTTTTTGTTTACATGAAAACATATATTTTTTTTGCAAGAAAATTATGTTGAACCCCCAAACATTGAATATATTTTTAAAGTAAAGGCCCTACAAATGATGGGTGTTGCATTTTTTTTTTCTACACAGTATTTGCGCAGCGATTTTTCAAACGCATTTTTGGGGAAAAAATACACTTTTTTTTATTTTAATGCACTAAAACACACTATATTGCCCAAATGTTTGATGAAATAAAAAAGATGATCTTAGGCCGAGTACATAGATACCAAACACGACATGCTTTAAAATTTCGCACAAACGCGCATTGGCGACAAACTACATACATTTTTAAAAGCCTTTAAAAGCCTTTACAGGTTACCCCGTTAGATTTACAGAGGAGGTCTACTGCTAAAATTACTGCCCTCAATGTGACCTTCACGGTGATACCTCACATGCATGGTGCAATTGCTGTTTACATATGACGCCAGACCGACGCTTGCGTTCGCCATTGGGCAAGAGCAGGGCAGGACAGGGGTGCTTTTTTTTTATTTCTTTTTTTATTATTAATTTTGCTTTTTTATATTATTTTTAAATTGTTCCTTCCATATTTATTTATTATCATTTTTATTGTTATCTCAGGGAATGTAAATATCCCCTATGATAGCAATAGGTAGTGACAGGTACTCTTTTTTGAAAAAAATGGGGTCTATTAGACCCTAGATCTTTCCTCTGCCCTCAAAGCATCTGACCACACCAAGATCGGTGTGATAAAATGCTTTCCCAATTTCCCAATGGCGCTTTTTATATCCGGGGGGGGACATTCCCTCCCACTGCTTGTAAAAGCAGTCCAGAGGCTAATTAGCCACTAGGATTGCTTTTACATGAAAGCCGGCCGCTGGCTGAAAAGAATGATGCCAAGTTGATACCTAAACCCGCAGGCATCATTCTGGTATAAACATTCAAAGTCCAGCAACATACCAGTACGTTGCTGGTCCTTGTTGGACATGTATTGTAATCTTTTTTTTTCATGCAGCCAGTTGGCTGAACGAAAAAAGAGATTGATAGGTGGGTATGCCCACCATTAGAATACCTCCCTTCATCCACCCACTTCTAATGATGGGCATACATGCACCTTTTATATATGCCGAAGCATGGGGGCATCCTCCCGCAAAAAAGATATGCCGCACACACATGGTCGGACTTTTCCACGGGCAAGCCTCCGTCGGAATTTCGACCGTATGTACGCGGCATTAGGAGCAAAATCGCTCCTCCGCCCCTGCTGCCCCAATGCTTCGGCATATATGCTTTTTTTTTTTAACTGTGGTGGTGAAATCACCTCCTACAGCACTGGAGTCGCAGGGATCAGGCCTGTCTCTGCGAATGCTGCAGTTATGTGTGTTGTGTTTTGCAAGTGACAGTGATCGATCGATACTGCACTTGGGTGGCCTGGGCTGGATGGAGGGGCAAAACGCAGGTGCTAGCAGGTATCTGGGCTGATCCCGCTAACACTGCGTTTTTGGGAACCATAAACTGCTGGGGACGCTAGTATAGATCTGATCAGATATTGATCTGATCAGATACTATACCACTAAGGGGGGTGTATGCTTCACGCGTGGGTGTTAGCGTTACTGGCACTAACCTGACGCTGCCTGGGGTGTGACGCAGGCCCTCTCTGATGCTAAAACCTAATTGATATCACCCGCCGGGCGATCAGGGGCTTAAACCTTTATTGGGTTATATATACGGCGGGTGCCCTGACACTATAAAAAGCAAACTAACTAACCAGCGTCACCCGTAACACTTATATGGTGATCACTGGTGAAAGGGTTAACTAGGGGCAATTAGGGGGTTAAAACCTTTATTAGATAATATATGGGGGTACCTGACGCTATAAAAACCTGCGGCGAACCTAAAAAAAATTACTGGCTAACGATCTGCATCACCAACGCTAAGACAGCGATCAGAAAAATGATCGCTTAGCGACAGTGGTGATAGGGGGTGAAAGGGTTACCTGGGGGGCGATCAAGGGGGTTAAACCTTTATTAGATAATTTATGGGGGTACCTGACGCTATAAAAACCTGCGGCGAACCTAAAAAAAATTACTGGCTACCGATCTGCATCACCGACACTAAGACAGCGATCAGAAAAACGATTGCTTAGCGACAGTGGTGATAGGGGGTGAAAGGGTTACCTGGGGGGCGATCAAGGGGGTTAAACCTTTAGAAGATAATTTATGGGGGTACCTGACGCTATAAAAACCTGCGGCGAACCTAAAAAAAATTACTGGCTACCGATCTGCATCACCGACACTAAGAAAGCGATCAGAAAAATGATCGCTTAGCGACAGTGGTGATAGGGGGTGAAAGGGTTACCTGGGGGGCGATCAAGGGGTTAAACCTTTATTCAATATTTTATAGGGGTACCTGACGCTATAAAAACCTGCGGCGAACCTAAAAAAAATTACTGGCTACCGATCTGCATCACCGACGCTAAGACAGCGATCAGAAAAATTATCGCTTAGCGTCAGTCGTGATAGGGGGTGAAAGGGTTACCTGGGGGGCGATTAAGGGGTTAAACCTTTATTAGATAATTTATGGGGGTACCCGACGCTATAAAAACCTGCGGCGAACCTAAAAAAATAACTGGCTACCGATCTGCATCACCGACACTAAGACAGCGATCAGAAAAATGATCGCTTAGCGACAGTGGTGATAGGGGGTGAAAGGGTTACCTGTGGGGCGATCAAGGGGGTTAAACCTTTATTAGATAATTTATGGGGGTACCCGACGCTATAAAAACCTGCGGCGAACCTAAAAAAAATTACTGGCTACCGATCTGCATCACCGACGCTAAGACAGCGATCAGAAAAATGATCGCTTAGCGACGGCGGTGCTAGGGGGTGAAAGGGTTATCTGGGGGGTGATCAGGGGGTTAAACCTTTATTAGGGGGGGTTAGGGGGCTACACTGGACCTAAAACTAAATGTAGTGACACTTTTACAGTCACAAATGTCACTGATTGCAGTGATCAGTAAATAAATGGTCACTGCAATCAGTGACACTGTGACTGGGAGCTGGGGGGTGATCTGGGGGGGCGATTTGTGTGCCTATGTGTCCTGGTGTCAGTGTGCTGTTTTTGCACTAACCTGTGTGTCTTCTCTTGTACGGCGCTCGGTATATGTGAGCGCCGCATGAGAGATTACATCACTTCCTCCTGCTTCCTCTGCCTGTGTAAACATTACACAGCAGAGGGAGCATTTCCATTCGCCGGGAGCGATCGCGGGGGGGTGGCCGGAATCGAATGGCCGCCCCCTCATATCGGATCGCTCCCCAATGAATACCGACCGCTCACTGTATAGGAGGGGGGTCCGATCGGACCCCCAACTGTACAAAGGCAATCACGTACACTGTACGTGATTGTGCCTGTCAGTGCCATTCTGCCGACGTACATATACAGTGAGCGGTCGTTAAGTGGTTAAGGGTGCACATATTTGTGCAATCACATTATTGTACGTTTTTTTTTTTCTCTTTAAGAGCCGGTTCACACAGGGGCGACTTGGGATCCGACTTGAAGTCGTCCCAAGTCGCGCTGTTGAGAAAATCAATGGAAGCGAATGGAGCCGTCTTAATGTACACTACTGAAGTCGCTCCGACTTCAGAAAAGGTTCCTGTACTACTTCAATCTGATTTCTAGGCGACTTGTACCCATTGATTTCAATGGAAGTCGCCTCCAAAGTCAGATCGTGTCTTAACTGAAGCAATAATACAGGAAGAGAAAATTGTTTTCTCAGGCAAACCCCTCCCACAGAGCTGATTGTTGTTTGATTGGCCACTGGAAAGTCGCCTGTCCTGGAGGCGACTTGAAGTCGCCTTGTATGTCGCCCCAAGTTGCGATGTGGTGCGGGCTCAGGTCATGTCCAGGTCGCCTCACAAAGTTGTGGCCAGAGTCGTGTTGCCCCTGTGTGAACCGGCTCTCAAGATTTTTGTTTGTTTTTATTTAAATTGCACAGATTATAGGTCACAGGAGGAAAACAATTATGAAGTGATTTATCTTGGTCTGTTTTTTTATATCTCAAAAACCTGCCATTTTTACAGGGGTGTGTAGAATGTTTATATCCACTGTAGGTGCAGAATATTGGCTCGTAACGAATGTACAAAAGCCTATTTATAAATAGTTAAAACTGATTTATTTATTTTTTTATTATTTATGGTAAATAATTATTGTTAAAGTATTATCCATATAAAGCTGCAATTTCTCTGCTCAATTTAACAAATCATGACCACGGTGGAAATCATATTTCAGAATATATTTTTTAAACATATTAAGAAAAAGATCACAGTACCAATTTCTACATACAATTGTTTATTCAGCTGTCAATTTATTTCACAGCGTAAAAATCCAATGGCTTTTTCAATGGCAGTCAGGGTAATTAGAGGTGGATAAACTTTTTCATTTGATTCTCCCTTTGATTCACTCTCTTGGATAAGAATTATAAAGTCTGATCACCCCTTACAACAAAGAACTTAATTCGGTGTTCATTAAAAAAAAAACTGTAGGACATTCATGGAGGCCTCAGTTTGCAGTGGTTATACCGGGGAAGATGCCTGCACCTTCATTCCAGTATGAACATTTTCAACCGGCGATTGCCTGTACTGCAGAAGTGATTATAGTGGACTGAACAACCACTTGATCATTTCTGCGGATGGTGGAAGCGGGTCCCTTGTCCAATCGCAGAGCCCAGGAGCGATGCTAATGGCGACGATGGCTGCACAGCACAAAGAGATAGAAACTGACATTGCTCCTCCCAATTTGTGACCCCGGACAAGTATGTCGTCACTTCCGATTACGCTTCTCTGTTCACCTGGCCGTTGGCGCCAGGGAAAGCAGCTGATCAGACCGATCTGTGTCTGAACGGCTGCATTGGAGGGTTTAATAGACCCCAGATCTCTCCATAGAGAGGACCTGTCACAGGCCATGCTATCACAAGGGATGTTGTTCATCCCTTGTGATAACAATTAAGTAAATAAATAAAAAAGTTATAGACGGTGTAAGTTTTGGATACAATAAATAATAATAATAAAAAATGTGAAAGCATACGTTACTCACATATGTAAACAGTGATCGCACCACATGTGAGGGTATTCTTGTGAACGTCAGTGTGAGACCAATAAGTCTAGCACCAGACCCCATGACAAGTGTGTTTTTTCCCAAAAAAAATTGCGTTTAAAATACTGCTGGGAAAATACTGTGTGACATAAAAAATTGCAACACCCATCATTTTCTTCAATAGGGCCTCTGCTAATATATATATATATATATATATATATATATATATATATATATATATATACACACACACAGTCAGGTCCATAAATATTGGGACATCGACATAATTCTATTTTTTTGGGCTCTATACACCACCACAATGGATTTGAAATGAAACGGACAAGATGTGCTTTAATTGCAGCCTTTCATCTTTAATTTGAGGGTATTTACATTCAAATCAGGTGAACGGTGTAGGAATTACAACAGTTTGTATATGTGCCTCCCACTTTTTAAAGGACCAAAAGTAATGGGACAATTGGCTGCTCAGCTGTTCTATGGTCAGGTGTGTGTTATTCCCTCATTATGCCATTTAAAAGGAGCAGATAAAAGGTCCAGAGTTCATTTCAAGTGTGCTATTTGCATTTGGAATCTGTTGCTGTCAACTCTCAATATGAGATCCAAAGAGCTGTCAGTATCAGTGAAGAAAACCATCATTAGGCTGAAAAAACAAAACAAACCCATCAGAGAGATAGCAAAAATATTGGGTGTGGCCAAATCAACTGTTTGGAACATCCTTAAAAAGAAAGAACGCACCGGTGAGCTCAGTAACACCAAAAAACCGGGAAGACCACGGAAAACAACTGTGGTGGATGACCGAAGAATTCTTTCCCTGGTGAAGAAAACACCCTTCGCAACAGTTGGCCAGATCAAGAACACTCTCCAGGAGGTAGGTCTATGTGTGTCAAAGTCAACAATCAAGAGAAGACTTCACCAGAGTGAATACAGAGGGTTCACCACAAGATGTAAACCATTGGTGAGCCTCAAAAACAGGAAGGCCAGATTAGAGTTTGCCAAACAACATCTAAGAAAGCCTTCACAGTTCTGGAACAACATCCTATAGACAGATGAGACCAAGATCAACTTGTACCAGAGTGATGGGAAGAGAAGAGTATGGAGAAGGAAAGGAACTGCTCATGATCCAAAGCATACCACCTCATCAGTGAAGCATGGTGGTGGTAGTGTCATGGCATGGGCATGTATGGCTGCCAATGGAACTGGTTCTCATGTATTTATTGATGATGTGACTGCTGACAAAAGCAGCAGGATGAATTCTGAAGTGTTTCGGGCAATATTAAATGCTCATATTCAGCCAAATGCTTCAGAACTCATTGGACGGCGCTTCACAGTGCAGATGGACAATGACCCGAAGCATACTGCGAAAGCCACCAAAGAGTTTTTTTAAGGGAAAGAAGTGGAATGTTATGCAATGGCCAAGTCAATCACCTGATCTGAATCCGATTGAGCATGCATTTCACTTGCTGAAGACAAAACTGAAGGGAAAATGCCCCAAGAACAAGCAGGAACTGAAGATAGTTGCAGTAGAGGCCTGGCAGAGCATCACCAGGGATGAAACCCAGCCTCTGGTAATGTCTATGCGTTCTAGACTTCAGGCTGTAATTGACTGCAAAGGATTTGCAACCAAGTATTAAAAATTGAAAGTTTGATTTATGATTGTTAATCTGTCCCATTACTTTTGGTCCCTTAAAAAGTGGGAGGCACATATACAAACTGTTGTAATTCCTACAATGCTCACCTGATTTGGATGTAAATACCCTCAAATTAGAGCTGAAAGTCTGCAGTTAAAGCACATCTTGTTTGTTTCATTTCAAATCCAATGTGGTGGTGTATAGAGCCAAAAAGATTAGAATTGTGTCGATGTCCCTATATTTATGGACCTGACTGTATATATTATATATATATATATCAGGGCTCAAAATTTCAAGTCCTGAGCTACTAGCCAAGCCTCAAGGGTTACTCGCCACCAGTTGCCCCACCCAACCCCTACCATGCCCCGCCCCTAAACACACCCTCATAAATTATCTCATGAAATGACACTTAAATGTTCTATGCAGTTCCTAAAATAAATATTAACAACAACTTTATCCATGCCCATCAGTGCAGCCTACCTGTGCCCATCAATGCAACCTCACCTGTGTCCACCAATGCAGCCTGCCCATGTCCACCAATGCAGCCTGCCTGTGTCCACCAATACAGCCTGCAGGTGTGCACCATGCAGCCTTCCTGTGTCCACCAATGCAGCCTTCCCGTGTCCACCAATGCAGCCTTCCTGTGTCCACCAATGCAGCCTTCCTGTGTCCACCAATGCAGCCTGCCTGTGTCCACCAATGCAGCCTGCCCATGTGCACCATGCAGTCTTCCCGTGTCCACCAATGCAGCCTGCCCGTGTGCACCATGCAGCCTGCCCATGTCCACCAATGCAGCCTGCCCATGTCCACCAATGCAGCCTGCCCGTGTCTACTAATGCAGCCTGCCCGTGTCCTCCAACACAACCTGCCCGTGTTCACCAATGCAGCCTTCCCGTGTCCACCAATGCAGCCTTCCTGTGTCCACCAATGCAGCCTGCCTGTGTCCACCAATGCAGCCTGCCCATGTGCACCATGCAGTCTTCCCGTGTCCACCAATGCAGCCTGCCCGTGTGCACCATGCAGCCTGCCCATGTCCACCAATGCAGCCTGCCCATGTCCACCAATGCAGCCTGCCCGTGTCTACTAATGCAGCCTGCCCGTGTCCTCCAACACAACCTGCCCGTGTTCACCATGCAGCCTGCCCATGTCCACCAATGCAGCCTGCCCATGTCCTTTATTGTAGCCTGCCCATGTGCACTATGCAGCCTTCCTGTGTCCACCAATGCAGCCTGCCCATGTTCACCAATGCAGCCTGCCTGTGTGCACCATGCAGCCTTCCCATATCCACCAATGCAGCCTTCCCGTGTCCACCAATGCAGCCTGCCTGTGTGCACCATGCAACCTGCCCGTGTCCACCAATGCTGCCTGCCCGTGTCCACCAATGCAGCCTGCCCATGTGCACCATGCAGCCTTCCCGTGTCCACCAATGCAGCCTGCCTGTGTGCACCATGCAGCCTTCCCGTGTCCACCAATACAGTCTGCCCTTGTCCACCAATGCAGCCTGCCCATGTCCACCAATGCAGCCTACCCGTGTCCACCAATGCAGTCTGCTCGTGTCCATAATGCTGCCTATCTGTGCCCATCATGCTGCCTGTGTCCATCATGCTGCCTATCTGTGCCCATCATGCTGCCTGTGTCCATCATGCTGCCTGTGTCCATCATGCTGCCTATCTGTGCCCATCATGCTGCCTATCTGTGCCCATCATGCTGCCTATCTGTGCCCATCATACTGCCTATCTGTGCCCATCATGCTGCCTATCTGTGTCCATCATGCTGCCTGTGTCCATCATGCTGCCTATCTGTGCCCTTCATGCTGCCTATCTGTGTTCTTAATGCTGCCTATCTGTGTCCTTAATGCTGCCTATCTGTGTCCTTAGGCAGCATGAAGGGCACAGATAGGCAGCATTTAGAACACAGATAGGTAGCATGAAGGGCACAGATAGGCAGCATTATCTGTGTTCTTAATGCTGCCTATCTGTGTCCTTCATGCAGGGGAATAGAGGAGAGGGAGTGGATTACCGGTGGATGATGAGTGCGCAGAGGAACATTACAGCTTTCATTTCAATTGCTGTGTGTTCCCGCCGCTCAGCGTCACATACAGCCCCGCCCCCTGGTCGTGGAACTTAGATACACGTCACTCGTGATTGGACGGGTGATCTGTCTATCAAAGTCCGGGGACCAGGGGGCGGGGATGTGTGTCACAGCGAGTGCGTGGAACACACTGCAATTGAAATGAAAGCTGCTAGTGATGTTCCCTGCACTGTGATGATCCGGCCACCTGCTCTCCTCTCTTCCCCTCCGCGAGCGCCGGGAGAAGGACTCCCATACAGCCTCGCATGCCGCCGGTGCTCGCCCCCCCCTCTTCCAGGCAGCCCTTCCTTGCCAGCCTTCAAAATCCACTCGCAAAAGTGGAATTTTTGAGGGCTGTATATATAATGTTTGGGGTTTCTAAGTTATTTTCTAGCCCAAAAAAAAGTAGATTTTTACATGTAGGGGAGAAGTGTCAGAATTGGCCAGTGGTTAAAGTTTTTCATTTTGGATAGAGTAAGGGAGGGTTATGACCCCTGTCAGATTTTTTCTTTGCCATCCGTGTCCTATTGCAGAGATTTCCCTTCACTTCCTGTCCCATAGCCAAACAAGAAGTGAGAGGAAATCCCTGCAAATTAAGTTAATGTCCCAATTTGAAGATTTCACCTCTATTACCTTCTGGGAGACAACCCAAAAATGTGGATATTCTTTTACTTTCACTTTCAATGATAATGGTAAACAGGACAAATAGAGAGGGTGAATATCCCTAATGGAGGCACAGACAGCAATAAAACCTGACTGTCATGGATATGCAGTAATGTTTGTCTGCCATCTTACCTTCCTTTTGTTTTCACCTTAGAGGCCAGACTCTCCTCACCTGGCTGCTTTTATAGTCTCTCCTCCCAGGTCTGGCTCCACCCCAGGCCCTATCACAGAACTCTATATTAACCTGTGCACTGCAAGTCTGCCTTGCTGATCAATGTGTTTGTTTAAGCATTGTGTGTTTGGGTTCCTGCCTGCCATGTGCTACGTCTGTCACTGTGTTTCGATATTGGCTTGTTCCCGACTATCCCTGTCTGCTTGTGACCTTGACCTTCGGCTTGTCCCTCGTTTATCCTCGTCTGCTTGTTGCCCTGACCTTGGCTTTTCCCCTCACTATTCTTGTATCCTGTGCTGCTGCTTCCCCTCTATCCTCCTTACCCTACGGAGCGTGAGCTAGGGGACTCTGGGGGCCGCGACCTGGACCCAGCTGCAGCGTAACATCCTCACCACTAGAGGCTCTGGTGAAGACCTGCTGGATCTTAGACTCCGCACCCTGGGGAATCTTGGCTCTAGCTCCCTGTGGATCCCTGTTGTGCTCCACTGGTCCCGCTTTCCACAACCATCCAGCGTTCCATCCGCAGCAGTCAGTCATAGGGTTCACTACCTTGTGGTGCACTCCTGATCCCCAATGGTGTGCATCTGTGATCTGGCCAAAGGTGACCTGACACTGACAGGTGTTCTAATCCCTCTGCACTCTATCCAAAACAAAAAAAAGTTTGCCTTTAGCTATACTTTAACATTCAATGTACAGTAGATCTGCTGAAAGATACTTGTACATTGACTGTAGCATATTCCTGGCGTTCCAGTGTAGTCAGTGGCTGGTTTTGGCATTTTGATACCCCTTTTGGGAATGTCAGCATTCCTGTGCTCCGGCAAGGTCTCTGCATGACTCAACTTCTATTAATAACCACAGAGGACCTTATTGCTGGCCATCCTGCTGTAGTAAAAGTGAAGCCCTTTGCCAAACAAAGATTAACAGAGGTAGGCGCCAAATGAGAACTTGTATACAGCAGGTCCTCAACCCAGTTGTTTCATATTTGTAGATGTTCTGTGCTCTAGTGTTACTTGTAGTTTTTATTTTGTTTTGTTATTTTTATAGGTAAAATTGCTACTCCTTAAAGAGGAAGTAAACTCTGATGGGTTTTACTTCCTCTTTGTTCCCCGGCAAAGTAAAAGCATAATGGGCTAGTATGCATCGCATATTAGCCCATTATGTTGCACTTACCTGCAAACGAAGCCCGCGATGTCCCTGCTGGTGGCCGCATTCATCTTTACCCCTCTTCCTTCCGGGGCAATGGACTCCGGCCCGCATATGCGCGCGGGAGCCGCCGGTCGTGGCATGAGCCCCTTAGAAGCAGCACGATCGTGCCCTTTCTTCAGTGCGCATGCGTCGATGATGTCGGCGCAAGCGTATATGGTAAATATCTCCTAAACCGTGCAGGTTTAGGAGATATTTACAGTACCTGCAGGTAGGCCTTACTATAGGCTTGCCTGTAGGTAAAAGTGGTGTAACTAGGTTTACAACCACTTTAACTCTTGAAAACCACCAATATTGATAAAATTCACCACTTAGAAATTATTATTCATATTGTTATATAGGTCCAGTATTTCATCTGGCTGCATTAGCTTCTTTTAAATCTTTTTTCCCATTATTTTAACCCTGTGATTCAGCCAGTAAGTTAGTTTTTAGACATAAAGATGTTCAACAAAAATGGCAGTTAGAGGATTAAGACAAACCATTTACCACTGTCAGGGGTTCTTACAATGGTCAGCATTCAATCATTTATGTAAAATCTTTATCTCCCCTCCCCCCAACCTTCTACACTCTCCCCAGGCTGACAGTGCTAAAGTCCAAAGGTGTCTATGCTGCTCCTCTATCCAGATTGGGGACACCCTAAGACAGGAGGTGTGTTACTGGCCAGATCACTAGGTGAAAATAAAGGAAAAATAGCCTAAATAAAGAAAACGAATGCCCCCACCACATATAAGGATTGGTGAGCTGCAACATATGACATATTTTGTTTTTGGGTTTAATTGTACTTTAATAATAATATACTCAAAGAATAGGAGAGAGGTACCCACTTATACGATCTTACTTAGGGGTCATTTAGGCGGGCTTGAGGCTTGTCCTCCGCGTTGAGCTACTTTCTGCTGTGTATATATATCCACCTCAAAGCTGAACGCAGGCAGCCTATAGAAGTGGATACAGACACAGTGGCTGCACGTACACAGTCGTATGTCAAAATCTGACATGTGAAGAAACCAAAAGTTCGTACAGTATCTGGGAATGCTTAACAAACACATTGACAATCTTTTTGAAGCAGGCAAATTAATCTTATGCATTTTGTATCATCTTCCAGATGCTTATCACTTTTGGCCAGTCAACATTTGCTAGATCTTCCCATAGATATATGGTCAGCATTTCAGATCTGTCATTTTCGGAAAGGCCTCTGGGGCACAACCATTTTAAAAAAAATTTGTAACAAAACAGTATTCCTACCCAATTTTTTGTCTCGGATATACCAGCTTTTAGTATCCCCCAATTGGACTATGTTCCACCTAAGGCTGGGTTCACACTTATGTGAATAGGATGAGGGTTTCCCTGCATCCAGTTTGCATGACAGGAGACTGTAACCAGCTCTCAATGGAGCCAGTTCACACACATCCGGGACGGCCGCAGTCCGCAATGGAAAAGGGTCTTGTGCATCTTTGGCTCCGTTTCAGGTCCGAATTCAGGCAAAAATACGCCCCTGAAACGGAGAACAGGGACGCACCCGACCCCCTGCTGCAGCCATGGGTGCAGCTAGTGTGAACCCGGCCTTACATTCATATATGGGAAAGAGATTTCAAGGTGACATTTTCTTCAGCCCAAATCGACAGAGTTGTTCTATTTGTGCATAAGTCCTTTATTGCCAACAAATTTCAAGAACAGAGCTACAAGATTTTATCTTAATGGTACTGGGTGTCGGTCACACTCTATCATATTTTTCCCAGCATTTCCAACCTGTGTTGGAGATCTTCTTTGACAGAGGGCTCCTTCCTGCACATTTTTTGGAGCTGTCTGAAAATATGCCCATTTTGGGAAAAGGTAAGGCAATTGGTTCTCCGGCTTAATTATGTGTTCCAGCCATGTGGAAGCAGTCTGTCACCCCTCCAATCTATCTTTGGCAGGCCGAAATTGTAAAATATGGAAAATCTTAATGCCACTCTGTGCCAAAAAGAACAGCAGTTCTGTAGTACATAATATCTTTGGACAGTTTTTTTTTCTACTCTCAGGCATATCTAGAAATGATGCATCCTATGAAAGTAGACCAAACCTAATGTGGCTGGGTCCCCCTATAGCTCAGCATATCTGGACTGATCTTTGCGAGACACTGCCGGTTGTTTTTAAAAGGTCCAAGAGGGGCGTTTCTTAAATAATGGTCATCCTTTCCTCCTGGCACTTCTCCCACTTTTTCTTTATACCCCCACAAGGATGCTATGCAGGCATCCAACGTCCTCCCTATCAATCAATGACTATATTGGTCGTCAGAATGGGGGCTGGCCCACACTATGCCCAAGGTTTTAATGCTGCAAAATAAAACCGTGTGGCTTTGTGTAACAAAAAAGGCAGGCTTGATCCACCTTCCGGCTTGTTGGCATTTTTTGGGCAATATGAGACCATTTTTAGGCATTTTGCCTTGGTTTAGAAACTTGCAAGGTGTTCCTCCCTCCTTTCTATCCTCCCTTTTCCATCCCTCCTCCCTTCATTTTTTTTTACTCCCGCTCTCCTTTGATCTTTCTTCCTGCTTTCCATAATTCCTTCCTTTTACATCTTTCCATCCTTTCTTTCTACATTCCTTACCCTCCTTTTTCTTACCTTCCTTTTACTTCTTTACTTCCTCATTCTTCCTTCTTGCCTTCCTCCCTCTTCCATCTTGCCTTTCTCCCTCTTTCATCTTGCCTTTCTCCCTCCCATCCTTCATTGCTTCCCTTTCTCCTACCACCTTCCTTCCTCTTTTTTTCTTCCTTCTTTTCTCACTTTCTCCCTTTCTTCTTTCTTCCTTACTGCGCTCCATTTTTTCCTCTCTACCTTTCATAACCCACAACACATACACATCTTTATGCACTGTCAATGACCCTTGAAAATTTTTATGGAGGCAGTCAATTTTATTACAAGGTTCTAGAAGCAGTTTAATTTCACTTTAATTATAATAATGCTTCAGTTACAAATTCCTGAACTCTGCAGTACATGCCTCCTTATTGTGAAAGCCTTTCCAATACTTTGATGGATAGTGAAGTTGTTTTCCTGAAGTTGAGTAATTCCATTTTGCTGACTAATGTTCTGCCACTACAATAACTGGAAGCTTTACATCCTCCTGTTCTCACATGTCTTGTATTTGTTTACCTTTTGTATCTATTCCCTTGTATCTATTACATTGACAATTAGTAATTTTAATGCACTTGGCTGTCATCATAACAAATCTCAAAATTTCCTGACAAAACAGATATAGGATGCAGAAACTTAAGTACAGTAGATTCAGGTCACTGCAGAGGCCAAACTCACTCAGAATGCTTCCTAGGACTTCACCTTAGTTCTAGAGAACATTGTTAAGAAAAATAAATCATATTATATTTTTTGTGTGTATTTTGACTAATATTACCTTCACATATTTACATGTTTGTTTTTCTATATTTTAGCAATTATGTTTCACATACAGCTTGCTATCCAATCTGTGGGCCCATTTACACCAGAATACAGTGTAGTAAACCCATGTTCTGTGCACATTTCCTGCACCGCGTTCGAAACACACTGCAGATTCTATCTGTAGAGGGTGTCAATGTTAAGTTAACAACACCCCAATTGCAGGTCGCAAATGCAGTGCGTTTGCCTGCACCGAATCGCATGGTAGAGAAGTACCATGCGATCCGGTTGCAGTGCATTTTTCAAAGTAGTGCATGCACTATGTTTGGTGTGGCCCAGTGCAATTCAGCCCTTTCACAATGAATAGGCTCAGATCACGCTGCACTGCATTGCATGTGAATCTTACAGGAACACACAGCACGTTCCTTTGCGATTCCTGGTGTGAACCGACCCTGTAGATGAACAGCTCTTATCCTTCCTGCCAAACAGTTTCAGAGGTAAAAGATAAGCCATACAGAGTTCCTTATTTTTAGTTGGTGTAAAGCTGGCCATACACAAGTAAATATTCTTTAGAAATGTTTCATTTTAAACATGTATGTTAGAATTTCAAATTTTTAGTGGGGTGAAATAATTGTTCATTTTCTACCACAGTGACAAGAAAATTGGAAGGGCAAGATGGAAATACTTTTGTGAAAAAATGTCAAACTCTGTACGTGGTTTTCGTTCAAGAAATTACATTTTTTCCGATATCAAATAGTAAAAGAAAATTTAAATTTGAAGTACTTTCGAAGACATTTGTCAAATCATCGAATATACTGAGAATTTTTGGGCAAATGTTCATATGAATGATCTTAAGAACGTTTGTTCAAAAATCTACTAGTGTATGTCCAGCTTTAATAGACTTGTACCCTTGCTTTGAGAAATGAATGAACACAAACTCTGTTTAGCCCAGGTTCACACTGGGCTGCAGGAGTGAAGCCGTGCGAGTTCAGCTGAACTCGCACGATTTCACTCTCACTGGCAGTCCCGATTTCAGCCGCGATTATAAAGACATCTGTGCGGGTTTCTGCACAGATGTCAATGTAAATCGCGGCCCAAAATCGCAAAAAGTAGTACAGAAACTACTTTTTGAAATCGATGCGGCGTCGCACCGATTAGGACGGTGCCATTGCCGGCAATTTGCGGCAAATATCGCCGCTTTGACATGTGATTTGACATGCCAAATCGCATGTCAAAACGCACCAGTGTGAACCAGGGCTTAGAGTTAATATTCAGGAAACACATACATGTGTATGTTATGAAGCTACTTTACAAAAATTAGGATGATATTTTAAAGACTCACCTTAAAGGGTAACTCCACTTTTGTGGGGAAATAAATAGCAAATAAAGAAAAAATAATATAACGTATATAATTGTGACACACGTCATATTGTAATTGAATGTTATTAAAAATTACCTTTCTATTTCAATCTGCAGCCATTGTAATTTTCTGAAAATGCAATGCAATATAGCTTCCTGGAGGTGTTCTGTACACAGAATGTGTACTGAACACACCCCAAAAACATAATTTCCTGCTTGTGTGATTGGCTCATCGATTTTCCTAGACGTCTACACTAAGATACAAGTCAGATTTCAGGCATCTCCTGGAACAAAAATTAAATTTTTGGTGAGATACTCCCAATAGGAAATTACATCCAAAGGGATGCAGGCCCAGCAGATTTCCTCATTAGTGCCCTGCCAGGTGTGCAGCTGATTGATAATTATGAAACCCCTCCCATTTGACTCACTCAGCACAGGGGAACAGATAAGCACAGAGGGAGGGATTTCTTCAGAATAACAAAAGGTAGTATTCTGCAATAAAGGTTGTTATAATCCTTGCAATGTACAGTACATAGATCACCCAGAGGGGAATGTTTTTTTCTTAACAAAAATGGAGTTATGCTTTAACCACTTAACGACCGCTCACTGTATATATACGTCGGCAGAATGGCACCGACAGGCACAATCACGTAGAGTGTACGTGATTGCCTTTGTACAGTTGGGGGGTCCAATCGGACCCCCCTTCTATACAGTGAGCGGTGGCTAAGTGTCCGGGAGCGTTCCAGGATGAGGGGGCAGCCATTCGTTTCTGGCCACCCCCTCGCGATCGCTCCCGGCGAATGGAAATGCCCCCTCTGTCTGTGTCAGACAGAGGGAGCAGGAGGAAGTGATGTCATCTCTGGTGCGGCGCTCACATATACCGAGCGCCGTACAAGAGAAGATATCAGGTCAGTGCACACAACACTACACTGACACCAGGACACATAGGGACATAAATCGCCCCCCCAGGCCCCCCCAGACACCCCAGATCACCCCCCAGATCACCCCCCCAGCCCCCAGTCACAGTGTCACTGATTGCAGTGACCATTTATTTAGTGATCACTGCAATCAGTGACATTTGTGACTGTAAAAGTGTCACCAAAGTTTAGTCTTAGGTCCAGTGTAGCCCCCTAACCCCCCCTAATAAAGGTTTAACCCCCTGATCACCCCCCAGATAACCCTTTCACCCCCTATCACCACTGTCACTTAGCGATCATTTTTCTGACCGCTGTCTTAGCGTCAGTGATGCCGATCGGCAGCCAGTAATTTTTTTTAGGTTCGCCGCAGGTTTTTATAGCGTCAGGTACCCCAATATATTATCTAATAAAGGTTTAACCCTCTTTATCGCCCCCCAGGTAACCCTTTCACCCCCTATCACCACTATCACTAAGCGATCGTTTTTCTAAACGCTGTCTTAGTGTCTGTGATGCAGATCGGTAGCCGGTAATTTTTTTTAGGTTCGCCGCAGGTTTTTATAGCGTCAGGTACCCCAATATATTATCTAATAAAGGTTTAACCCCCTTGATCGCCCCCCAGGTAACCCTTTCACCCCCTATCACCACTGTCGCTAAGCAATTGTTTTTCTAAACGCTGTCTTAGTGTCGGTGATGCAGATCGTAGCCAGTAATTTTTTTTAGGTTCGCCGCATGCTTTTATAGCGTCAGGTACCCCAATATATTATCTAATAAAGGTTTAACCCCCTTGATCGCCCCCCAGGTAACCCTTTCACCCCCTATCACCACTGTCACTAAGCGATCGTTTTTCTAAACGCTGTCTTAGCGTCGGTGATGCAGATCGGTAGCCGGTAATTTTTTTTAGGTTCGCCGCAGGTTTTTATAGCGTCAGGTACCCCAATATATTATCTAATAAAGGTTTAACCCCCTTGATC
Source organism: Rana muscosa (assembly GCA_029206835.1). Lineage (NCBI taxonomy): Eukaryota > Metazoa > Chordata > Amphibia > Anura > Ranidae > Rana > Rana muscosa. The sequence continues at coordinate 257,351,397 of CM055124.1, read as the reverse complement.
ACCCCCCAGGTAACCCTTTCACCCCCTATCACCACTGTCGCTAAGCAATTGTTTTTCTAAATGCTGTCTTAGTGTCGGTGATGCAGATCGTAGCCAGTATTTTTTTTTAGGTTCGCCGCAGGTTTTTATAGCGTCAGGTACCCCAATATATTATCTAATAAAGGTTTAACCCCCTTGATCGCCCCCCCCCCCAGGTAACCCTTTCACCCCCATCACCACTGTCGCTAAGCAATCGTTTTTCTAAACGCTGTCTTAGTGTCGGTGATGCAGATCGGTAGCTGGTAATTTTTTTTAGGTTCGCCGCAGGTTTTTATAGCGTCAGGTACCCCCATATATTATCTAATAAAGGTTTTAACCCCCTGATTGCCCCTAGTTAACCCTTTCACCAGTGATCACCATATAAGTGTTACGGGTGACGCTGGTTAGTTAGTTTGCTTTTTATAGTGTCAGGGCACCCGTCGTGTATATAACCCAATAAAGGTTTAACCCCCTGATCGCCCGGCGGGTGATATCAATTAGGTTTTAGCGTCAGAGAGGGTCTGAGTCACACCCCAGGCAGCGTCAGGTTAGTGCCAGTAACGCTAACACCCACGCGTGAAGCATACACCTCCCTTAGTGGTATAGTATCTGAACAGATCAATATCTGATCTGATCAGATCTATACTAGCGTCCCCAGCAGTTTAGGGTTCCCAAAAACGCAGTGTTAGCGGGATCAGCCCAGATACCTGCTGGCACCTGCGTTTTGCCCCTCCGTCCAGCCCAGGCCACCCAAGTGCAGTATCGATCGATCACTGTCACTTACAAAACACAACACACATAACTGCAGCGTTCGCAGAGACAGGCCTGATCCCTGCGACTCCAGTGCTGTAGGAGGTGATTTCACCACCACAGTTAAAAAAAAAAAAGCAAATATGCCGAAGCATTGGGGCAGCAGGGGCGGAGGAGCGATTTTGCTCCTAATGCCGCGTACATACGGTCGAAATTCCGACGGAGGCTTGCCCGTGGAAAAGTCCGACCATGTGTGTGCGGCATAACTTTTTTGCGGGAGGATGCCCCCATGCTTCGGCATATATAAATGGTGCGTGTATGCCCATCATTGGAAGTGGGTGGATGAAGGGCGGTATTCTAATGGTGGGCATACCCACCGATCAATCTCTTTTTTCGTTCAGCCAACTGGCTGCATGAAATAAAAATATTACAATACATGTCCAACAAGGACCAGCAACGTACTGGTATGTTGCTGGACTTTGAATGTTTATACCAGAATGATGCCTGCGGGTTTAGGTATCATCTTGGTATCATTCTTTTCTGCCTGCGGCCGGCTTTCATGTAAAAGCAATCCTAGCGGCTAATTAGCCTCTGGACTGCTTTTACAAGCAGTGGGAGGGAATGCCCCCCCCCCCCGGATATAAAAAGCGCCATTGGGAAATTGGGAAAGCATTTTATCATACCGATCTTGGTGTGGTCAGATGCTTTGAGGGCAGAGGAAAAATCTAGGGTCTAGAAGACCCCAGTTTTTTTCAAAAAAAGAGTACCTGTCACTACCTATTGCTATCATAGGGGATATTTACATTCCCTGAGATAACAATAAAAATGATAAAAAAAAAAAAATACTTGGAAGGAACAATTTAAATATAAAATAAAAAAGCAAAATTAATAATAAAAAAAAAAAAAAAAAAAAAAGCACCCCTGTCCTGCCCTGCTCTTGCCCAATGGCGAACGCAAGCGTCGGTCTGGCGTCATATGTAAACAGCAATTGCACCATGCATGTGAGGTATCACCGCGAAGGTCAGATCGAGGGCAATCATTTTAGCAGTAGACCTCCTCTGTAAATCTACTGGGGTAACCTGTAAAGGCTTTTAAAGGCTTTTAAAAATGTATGTAGTTTGTCGCCAATGCGCGTTTGTGCGAAATTTTAAAGCATGTCGTGTTTAGTATCTATGTACTCGGCCTAAGATCATCTTTTTTATTTCATCAAACATTTGGGCAATATAGTGTGTTTTAGTGCATTAAAATTAAAAAAAGTGTATTTTTTAACCCAAAAAATGCGTTTGAAAAATCGCTGCGCAAATACTGTGTAGAAAAAAAAATGCAACACCCACCATTTTAATCTGTAGGGCCTTTGCTTTAAAAATATATATATAATGTTTGGGGGTTCAACATAATTTTCTTGCAAAAAAATAATTTTTTTCATGTAAACAAAAAGTGTCAAAAAGGGCTTTGTCTTCAAGTGGTTAGAAGAGTGGATGTAAAAAGAATGGGAAGTTCCCCCAGTAGGGTTTTTAGGCAGCTCGATTCAAAAATGGATGACAATGTATGTACAAAAATGGATTTATTAAAATTCAAAGGAAATGGGTGGTACAGATTTAAGATATGAGTTCTGGTAACATGTCATTGAACACAATTGCAAACACTGAAAGTGGTCATACAGTTTAACACAATTGTATGTGAAACTATGTAACACTTACTAACGCGTTTCGACCCTTTTCATGGGTCTTCTTCAGAGGTTTCGGTGTTGCTGTAAAAAGGTTGTATAGAGTAAGCATCAAATATTTTCACCAATTTTTACAAAATTTAAAAATATATAAGTAACATAGTCACCAATTTATCGTGTGTAGACACTGAACATTTTTACCAAGGTTTCCAACAGGAGATGCCCCAGGGTCCCAGAACACCCTCCTGGTCGTGTGGATTCCCCACGCACTAGAATAACGCCGGAGGGGACTGCAGTTTACAAGAATTCACCATGTAGGATAAGGATCCCCAAACGGAGGGGGGAAAAGGAGCCCCAGGAAAGGGGCTGACACCTGCAGCGGAGCATTTAAAGCATGATTACACAATGCTTGGCAATATATCATTTAAATAGTGAGACATATAAAACTTTAAAGTGTTGAGCAGACAAAGTTATACATCCTCTCAATAGGGTATGTCATCTCAGTTATTCAATTATTTATTGTTATCTTTATGTATGTAGGTTTATTGATTGATATATAAATCAATCAATAGTATTTGTGATTTACATTGTCTTTCAGGTGACGCTGTGACAAAAAATAATGTGTGTGATGATCAATGTGATGGAATAATGAAGTAACAGATACAAATTGACGTGAAAAATTGTGTAGTGGAAGTGTCAAATTAAACTAGTGCATGTTATAAAGGCTAATGAGTCCCCCCACCCTGACTATTCTTACCCTTTAATCCAGAAATACCCTAATTAATGTGTGACTTATAAACCCCTAATATGGCTCCCTAAGGGAGTCATATCTAACGTATATCACACATGGTGGTCCTCCCCGTAAACAGTTTTGTTCCCCCCCCCCACACAAAAAAAAAAACACATGACCCCCCCCTTCCCCTGCCCCCCCCCTTCCCCCCCAAAAAGACCCTCCACCCCATAGAAAACGAAACCCACCCTCCACAGTAAAGATGAAACAGGTTATCCATGGGTCAGTGAAAAGTGATAGACTAATAAAATGTTGAAAAAGTTTTAAGAGTGTTACCTTATGGTATAAATGTGTGGCAATCCAAATGGAAACAGAGTCTGCACTGGAATACTCCTTCAAATGGGAGATTCAATTACAATATGTAATAGTGGTTCTATAAGAAATATAGTCAACATTTTAAGTTTTGTTTAAAGAATATAGTTACAAAGGAAAAGAATAAATATTTATAATAGAAGATTTTAAATTGTAATGATGTGCTTACCCAGGAGGATCATTTGTCTGCTCACACTGAGATGCAAGAGGTCATCTGAATGATTGCTCTGCACTCAGGGTTTATATGGTGAGTATTTGATTGTTAAATTGGTTGCCAGCCCCGCAGCCTGGGGTCCTCCCCCACCTGAAGGCTCCCACCCCACCATCGAGGCCATTCTGCCGCAATTGCGGCATTCCATTGGTGAATTCCTCGGCGTCTGTGAGGGACATGTGTCTCCGACCGCCGCCGTTACTTCCGCCGTAATCACGTGGTATGATGACGTCACGCGCACGCACGACGTGACCGCGCATGCGCGGAACGTACATCAATACCCGGAAGTGATCGCAGATGCCGCCCAGCAGACGGATTCCTCACTGATGTGGACAGACCTGCTGCCACCTGTGGGAGTGTTGGAGAGGCACAGGGCCCTGCGTCTCTCCTCCCCTGCTGGGGAAACCGCAGACTCCACATCGGCGAATCCAGTATGCAAGTCACAAACGGTCAAGGGGTGTGAGGGAGCAATCCGGGACAGCTGATGGAACAAAGAAAGAAAGAGAGAAAGGAAAAGGAAAGAATAACATTACCATACATGGTTATATTAATAAACATACATATATTTATTCATCTAGTATTTTCTAAAAAGACATTTGACAGTATGCTGGAAAATGGTGATTCAAATCTGACAGTTACACGGCATGATTATGGAGACATTGAGATGTAGTCTCCATAAGGGGGAAAAAAGGGAGAGAAGGAAGGAAGCGGCAGGAAGAGGGAAGAGAGAGGAGTGTAAATTGTTAATTTTAGGATTAATTACAATCCTATTGTGTTTTGCCAGAGGCAAAACCTTTCAAAAAAGGAGCAAAGGATAAGGAATCATTTAGCCCTGGAGATATGGTAGCCTGCAGTCTAAAGATCCACCTTTGTTCATGTTGGAGCAAAGTTTTGTTCCAATCCCCTCCTCTTTCAGGAATATGCATGCGATCAAGTGCAACAAAGGAAACTTTGGGCATTTTGTAATCATGTTTTAGTACGGCGTGTCTTCCAATGGGAAGGTAACGGTTACCAATCTCCATACTATAGATGTGTTTGGACACCCGCCGCCAAAATTCTTGTTTCGTCTTTCCCACATAAAACGCTCCGCACTCACACTCCATCAAATATACCACGCCACGCGTTTGGCAATTGGTAAAGTGTGAGGGCTTAAATGTCTCTCCGTTAGGAAGGCGGAATGTTTTTTCCTTCCGCATGAGTGGGCAGTGTGAACAATGTCCACACGGAAAGGTACCAAGGGCTGGACAGTGCAACTCTCTTTTTTGAGCATTTTTGTACTCACTCTGGACCAAAGGGTCTTTGACAGAGGTTGCACGTTTGTATATGATGGAGGGATGGTCTGAAATAAATCTGTTAAGTTTGGGATCATCGGTAAGTATCGTCCAATGCTTATTGATTATGTCTCTTATGGCATGGTGCTGTCGTGAGAAACGCATAATGATTCCAATCTGTTCTGAATTGTAGTCACCATGGGTTTTTTTATGAAACAAGAGTTCTGGTCTAGATTTAGCTATGGCTTTGTTGTAGGCTTTGCGTAGGCATGACCTACTATAACCTCTTGCCAGAAGTCTCACTTGGAGTTGTCCCGCTTCTTCATAAAAGAGAGTATTGTTTGAACAGTTGCGCCGAAGGCGCAAATATTGTCCATAGGGTATAGAGTTTTTCAAGGGTGTCGGGTGAAAACTGTGAGCATGCAGCACCGTGTTTCCGGCAGTACTTTTCCGAAACAGGGTGCTGCATAAACGTCTCTCTGGATCAATGAAAAGTCAAACGTCCAAGAAGGTGATACTTTGTTTGTCAAAAGTCATTGTAAATTTTTAATTATAATCGTTTTGGTTTAAACGATTGAAAAAACGTATAAGGGTGTCCTCTGGTCCCTCCCAGACGACGAGGACGTCGTCGATATATCGTCGCCACACCTTGATGTGGTTCACATATTCAACGAGGTCCTCGTCACCGAGGAGGTGTTCCTCCCACTCCCCCAGGTACAAATTGGGGTAGGATGGGGCGCAGCATGTCCCCATTGCCACGCCCTCTACCTGGAGGAAGTGGGAGTCGTTGAAGGAAAAAAAGTTGTGATAAAGTATGTATTGCAGGCCGTCGAGCAAAAAGCCACCCAGACCCCGATCATGAAGGGTGCCCCAGTCGAGGAACCCCCGCACAGCAGCAAGACCCCTGGAATGTGGAATGCTGCTGTATAAGGCCTCGACATCGATGGCAACCAATATCCCTCTCATATTGTGTCCTTTCCATTCCACAGAAGAGTGGATGTAAGCTTCCTAATGTTGTGTATAAAATGCCAGAACAGTTCAAAACCCCCCCAAATGACCCCATTTTGGAAAGTAGACACCCCAAGCTATATACTGAGAGGCATGTCGAGTCCATGGAATATTTTATATGTTGACACAAGTTGCGGAAAAACGACAATTTTTTTTTTTTTTGCACAAAGTTGTCACTAAATGATATATTGCTCAAACATGCCATGGGCATATGTGGAATTACACCCCAAAATACATTCTGTTGCTTCTCCTGAGTACGGGGATAACACATGTGTGAGACTTTTTGGGAGCCTAGCCATGTACGGGACCCCAAAAACCAAGCACCGCCTTCAGGCTTTCTGAGGGTGTAAATTTTTGATTTCACTTCTCACTGCCTATCACAGTTTCGGAGGCCATGGAATGCCCAGATAGCACAAAACCCCCCCCAAATGACCCCATTTTGGAAAGTAGACACCCCAAGCTATTTGCTGAGAGGTATTGTGAGTATTTTGCAGATCTCGCTTTTTGTCACAAAGTTTTGAAAATTGAAAAAAAAATATATATATATATATATATATTTTCTTTCTTCATTTTCAAAAACAAATGAGAGCTGTAAAATACTCGCCATTCCTCTCAGCAAATAGCTTGGGGTGTCTGTATTCCAAAATGGGGTCATTTGGGGGGGTTTTGTGCGATTTTGGCATTTTATGGCCTTCGAAACTGTGATAGGTAGTGAGGAGTGAAATCAAAAATTTGTGCCTAGAAATCCTGAAGGCGGTGCTTGGTTTTCGGGGTCCCGTATGCGGCTAGGCTCCTAAAAAGTCCCACACATGTGGTATCCCCGTACTCAGGAGAAGCAGAAAAATGTATTTTGGGATGTAATTCCACATATAACCATGGCATGTGTGAGCAATATATCATTTAGTGACAACTTTTTGTAATTTTTTTTTTTTTGTCATTATTCAATCACTTGGGACAAAAAAATTATATTCAATGGGCTCAACAGGCCTCTCAGCAATTTCCTTGGGGTGTCTACTTTCTAAAATGGGGTCATTTGGGGGGGTTTTGTGCTATTTTGGCATTTTATGGCCTTCGAAACTGTGATAGGTAGTGAGGAGTGAAATCAAAAATTTGCGCCCTTAGAAATCCTGAAGGCGGTGCTTGGTTTCCGGGGTCCCGTACGCGGCTAGGCTCCCAAAAAGTCCCACACATGTGGTATCCCCGTACTCAGGAGAAGCAGCAAAATGTATTTTGGGGTGAAATTCCACATATAACCATAGCATGTGTGAGCAATATATCATTTAGTGACAACTTTTTGTAATTTTTTTTTTTTTTTTTTTTTTTTTAGTCATTATTCAATCACTTGGGACAAAAAATAAAAAATTCAATGGGCTCAACATGCCTCTCAGCAATTTCCTTGGGGTGTCTACTTTCCAAAATGGGGTCATTTGGGGGGGTTTTGTACTGCCCTGTCATTTTAGCACCTCAAGAAATGAGATAGGCAGTCATAAATTTAAAGCTGTGTAAATTTCAGAAAATGTACCCTAGTTTGTAAACTCTATAACTTTTGCGCAAACCAATAAATATACGCTTATTGACATTTTTTTTACTAAAAACATGTGGCTGAATAAATTTTGGCCTAAATGTATGACTACAATTGAGTTTATTCGATTTTTCTTATAACAAAAAGTAGAAAATATCATTTTTTTTCAAAATTTTCGGTCTTTTTCCGTTTATATCGCAAAAAATAAAAATCGCAGAGGCAATCAAATACCATTAAAAGAAAGCTCTATTTGTGGGAAGAAAAGGACGCAAATTTCGTTTGGGTACAACATTGCATGTCCGCACAATTTACAGTTAAAGCAGCGCAGTGCAAAATTCTGAATTCACCTCTGGTCCTCTAGCTACCAAATGGTCCGGGGCTTAAGTGGTTAAAGGAAAAATAATAAATGCACATGAACCAATTTTCCAAAAGTGTTCCCAGGCAAAAAAAAACATCAAAAACCCCAAAATTCTGTCAACTAGCTTGCACACTCTGCTTTCCATGAACGGAAAAACATAAAAAAAATATGTAGCGCCCTGCTCCCAATGACTGGGCACTATGTTCAATTTAGAGGGTATCTGAGCCAATAGTTATGCCGCGCACACACGGCCGTTTTTCTCGCCGAGAAAAACTACATTTTTTCCTTTCGACGAGAAAAATTATCGTCTGTGGGCTCTTTGCCGTTTTTTTCGACGAGAAAAACGGCATTAAAAACGACGAGAAAAATTAGAACATGTTCTAATTTTTCTCGTCGTTTTTTTCGACAAGTTTTCCGCGGCAGTTTTTCCATAGGGAAACACTGCCGCGGAGCCCACAGATGGTCGTTTTTCTCGACAAGAGAAAAAACGACGTGAAAAACGACTGTGTGTGGGGAACAAGCCGTTCCCTCATTTTTAATGTCATTATTCACAGCGGTTTTTTAACCGCCGTGAATAATGATCGTGTGTACGCGGCATTAGGCTCAGATGTAAATAATTAATGTTAAATTAGCCTCTGTTACGGCTATGGCTGTGTTGGAAAACTTACCACTGTTTGCCTGTAGGTGGCGTTACCACTTCAGGCCAGTGTGGAAGATTGACAGGCCAGAGTGCATTGGGTACCTTCCCCTGGGAACAGTACAGTGGGCATGGTCTACCCGCTGAGCATGCTGGGGAAAGGTACTTAAGGGGCAGGCGCCATCTTTTGGGGTCCTTTGTCCCCTCGCGGCCCTCCTGGCGTGAGGGGTGTATTGTGTGATTTTTGGCCTCGGAACGATGCTGGCTCCGAGGCCGCAACTCCGACAAGTAGGCCCAGTTATGCTGACTGGGCCTACTTGTGGATCTGTATGATGTACCTGAACCTACCCCTTCCCTTCACCCTTCTACCACTTTTCAAATGTTTTATGCAAAAAGGAAAATAAAACCTAACTGCTTAAGGTTTTCCAACTTGTGTGGACATTGGAGTTTCTACAGACTTTCTCCTCCTAGACAACGAATACTGAGGTAAAGTGCAAGGCCCGAATTTAAACCAGCAGCTCCTGCGGGGGGGTGCTACAAATACATACCGGTATATATATTGTGCAGGGCTTGAAAATGTTACATCAATACCAAAATAAACCATACATTTTTGGGAAAAAGTAAGGCAATTGGTTCTCCGGCTTAATTATGTGTTCCACCCGCGATTTTTTTAGCTGCTGACTTTTAATAAGGACACTTACCTGTCCTACGAAACCCACGATGATGGCCCCCCTGATGCCGATCCCTCGATCAGTGCAGGTCCCGCGCCGCCATCCTCACTAAGGGAAACAGGCAGTGAAGCCTGTCGGCTTCACTGCCCGTTTCCTACTGCGCATGCGCGAGTCTCGCGCCGATTTGTGAATGGGCGGCTGCTCTCTGGGATTACACACAGTTCCCAGATGGCAGCGCGCCCCATTCACTAGAAGAGGATGCGGAAGGAGACCCACCGCGGATAAGGAAGAGGCAGATTAGGGACTTACGCATAGCAACCGCTATTTCGGGTGGGTAAAAAAAAAAAAGAATTCTATTTTTTTGCAGCATTTTTGTGTCATTTTTTTTTTCAGGGTGGAACTCCACTTTAAGAAACTTGTGCCTTAATCAAACCAAAAAAAAAAGATGTGAGAAAAACCCTTTAACCACTTAAGCCCCGGACCATTTTGTTGCTAAAGGACCAGGCCCCTTTTTGCGATTCGGCACTGCGTCGCTTTAACTGACAATTGCGCGGTCGTGTGACGTGGCTCCCAAACAAAATTGACGTCCTTTTTTTCCCACAAATAGAGCTTTCTTTTGGTGGTATTTGATTACCTCTGCGGTTTTTATTTTTTGCGCTATAAACAAAATTAGAGCGACAATTTTGAAAAAGATTTAATATTTTTAACTTTTTGCTATAATAAATATCCCCAACAAAATATATAAAAAAACATTTTTTTTCCTCAGTTTAGGCCGAAACGTATTCTTCTACATATTTTTGGTAAAAAAAAATCGCAATAAGCATTTATTGATTGGTTTGCACAAAAGTTATAGCATCTACAAAATAGGGGATAGTTTTATGGCATTTTTATTAATATTTTTTTATGACTGCGACATTATGGCGGACACATCGGACACTTTTGACACTATTTTGGGACCATTGTCATTTTTACAGCGAACAGTGCTATAAAAATGCACTGATTACTGTGAAAATGACACTGGCAGTTTAGGGGTTAACCTGTAGGGGGCGCTAAAGGGGTTAAGTGTGACCTAATGTGTGATTTTAAATTAAGGGGGAGTGGCTTGGCGTGTGACGTCACTGATCGTCATTCCCTATGACAGGGAACAGACGATCAGTGACAGGCTCACTAGGAAGAACGGGGAAAGGTTTGTTTACACTTACCTCTCCCCGTTCTTCAGCTCTGTGACCCGATCGCGGGACACCGGCGGCGTTCGGGTCCACGGGTCCCGCGGGCACGGTCACGGAGCTTCGGACCGGGTCGCGAGCACACTGCCGGCTTTCCGTGCGCGCGACCTACGGCTGTGCATATTAAAGGGGACGTACCTGTACGCCAATATGGATCCAAAACAGAACTTCTCTTTCTTCAAGCAAACCGGAAGACGAACTCTAGGACGACAGGGACACCACCCACCATCCTTGGACAAACCATCACCCCAAGCACCAAAGTCAAAAGTCTCGGAGTCATCTTTGACTCAGACATGACCATGGACGCCCACATAGGATCAGTAGTGAGAGAATCTCACCATCTTCTCCGCTTGCTACGAAGACTCATCCCCTTTATCCCGGATACAGCAGTAGTAGTTGGAACAATTATCAATTCCCGACTTGATTATGCAAACTCCCTCTACCTTGGACTACCGAAATACCAGATTTCTCGGCTACAAGTCATCCAGAACACAGCAGCAAGACTGGTAACGGGAAAAAAAACATGGGAATCAATCACCCCGTCCCTGAAGATCCTCCATTGACTAGCCGTAAAGGATCGGGAGACTTTCAAGACCCTCTGCCTCACTCACAAATGCACACAAGGAAACGCTCCTCAATACCTATGCGAGAAAATAAAACACTACATCCTCAATCGCGTTCTTCGATCAACTAACCAAAACCTCCTCCACATCCCTAAATCGCGCTATAAATCTAAAGGAGAACGAAGATTCGCAGTCCAAGGACCATGGCTATGGAACGCTCTACCAACGAACATCCACATGGAAGAAAACCACCGGGCCTTAAGGAAAAAACGTAAGACCCATCTCTTCTGAAGGATCATGATGACAATGGATACAAGCGCGTTGAGGCGATTTGGTTTGCATTTGTAGCGCTATACAAGTTTTCACTCACTCACTCAATATGCCCAGCTGTGCCATTCTGCCGACGTACATCGGCGTGCGGCGGTCGGCAAGTGGTTAAATTAGTGCTTCCAATGAAAAAAAATGTACATCTGAACCCCAATTTTTTTTATCTCCATTCAGTGACCCATAAATATTCAAAAAATATGAAACATATCAATAAAAGCCCATTGTGGATGTGTAAAATTCCACAACGTGAAATCCTCTTTTTGTGTTTGTTGTGCCCTTTGCAATTTTTTTATCCACCATGCAAAAGACCCACTGCCTCCATGCTCTTCAAACATACACTCACTGGCCACTTTATTAAGTAAACCTTGCTAGTACCAGGTTGATCCCCTTTTTGCCTTACCTTAAGAACTGCCTTATTTCTTCGTGGCATAGATTCAACAAGGTGTTAGAAGCATTCCTCAGAGATTTTGGTCCATATTGACATGATAGCATCACGCAGTTGCTGCACATCCATGATGCAAATCTCCTGTTCCACCACATCCCAAAGGTGCTCGATTGGATTGAGATCTGGTGACTCTGTGGAGGCCATTGGATTACAGTGACCTCATTGTCATGTCATTGTGACATGATGTATTATCCTGCTGGAAGTAGCTATTAGAAGACAGGTACACTGTAGTCATAAAGGAATGGACATGGTCAGCAACAATACTCAGGTAGTCCGTGGCGTTTAAATGATGCTCAATTGGTACCCAAAGGAGCCCAAAGTGTGCCAAGAAAATATCTCCCACACCATTACATCGCCACCACCAGCCTTAACTGTTTATACAAAGCAGGATGGATCCATGCTTTCATGTTGTTTACACAAAATTCTGACCCTTCCGTCTGAATGTCGCAGCTGAAATTGAGACTCATGAGAGGCAATCCAATCTTCTACTGTCCAATTTTGGTGAACCTGTGTGAATTGTAGTCTGTTTCCTGTTCCTAGCTGACTGAAGTGATACCCGGTGTGGTTTTCTGCTACTGTAGCCCATCTGCTTCAAGGTTTGATGTGTTGTGCATTCAGAGATAGTATTCTGCATACCTGGGTTGTAGCAAGTGCTTACTTGAGTTACTATTGCCTTTCTATCATCTCAAACCAGTCTGCATATTCTCCTCTGACATCAGCAAGGCATTTTCATCCACACAACTGCTGCTCACTAGATATTTTTTCTTTTTCAGACCATTCTATGTAAACCCTAGAGATGGTTGTGCGTGAAAATCCTGGTAGATCAGCAGTTTTTGAAATACTAATTTGTGATAGAGAGGAGTCTGTAATGGGGGGCTCTGTGATGGAAAGGAGTCTGTGATGGGGGGGGGGTCTGTGATGGAGGGATCTCTGATGGAGAGGAGTCTTTGATGGAGGGATATGTGATGGAGAGGAGTCTGTGATGGGGGGATCTGTGATGGAGAGGTGTATGTAAAGGGGGGGGGATCTGTGATGGAGAGGAGTCTGTGATGGGGGGATCTGTGATGGAGAGGTGTATGTGAAGGGGGGATCTGTGATGGGGGGAGTCAGTGATGGAGAGGAATTTGTGATAGAGAGGGGTCTGTGATGGGGGGCTCTGTGATGGAGAGGACTCTGTGATGGGGGGATCTGTGATGGGGGGGGGGTCTGTGATGTAGGGATCTCTGATGGAGAGGAGTCTGTGATGGAGGGATCTGTGATGGAGAGGAGTCTGTGATGGGGGGGATCTGTGATGGGGGGAGTCTGTCATGGAGAGTAATCTGTGAAGGGGGATCTGTGATGGAGAGGAGTCTGTGATGGGGGGGATCTGTGATGGAGAGGAGTCTGTGATGGGGGGGATCTGTGATGGGGGGAGTCTGTCATGGAGAGTAATCTGTGAAGGGGGATCTGTGATGGAGAGGAGTCTGTGATGGGGGGATCTGTGATGGAGAGGAGTCTGTGATGGGGGGATCTGTGATGGGGGGAGTCTGTCATGGATAGTAATCTGTGAAGGGGGATCTGTGATGGAGAGGAGTCTGTGATGGGGGGGATCTGTGATGGAGAGGAGTCTGTGATGGGGGGGATCTGTGATGGGGGGAGTCTGTCATGGAGAGTAATCTGTGAAGGGGGATCTGTGATGGAGAGGAGTCTGTGATAGGGGGATCTGTGATGGAGAGGTGTCTGTGATGGGGGGGATCTGTGATGGGGGGAGTCTGTCATGGAGAGTAATCTGTGAAGGGGGATCTGTGATGGAGAGGAGTCTGTGATGGGGGGATCTGTGATGGAGAGGAGTCTGTGATGGGGGGATCTGTGATGGAGAGGTGTATGTGAAGGGGGGGGGGGGATCTGTGATGGAGAGGAGTCTGTGATGGGGGGATCTGTGATGGAGAGGTGTATGTGAAGGGGGGATCTGTGATGGGGGGAGTCAGTGATGGAGAGGAATTTGTGATAGAGAGGGGTCTGTGATGGGGGGCTCTGTGATGGAGAGGACTCTGTGATGGGGGGATCTGTGATGGGGGGGGGGTCTGTGATGTAGGGATCTCTGATGGAGAGGAGTCTGTGATGGAGGGATCTGTGATGGAGAGGAGTCTGTGATGGGGGGGATCTGTGATGGGGGGAGTCTGTCATGGAGAGTAATCTGTGAAGGGGGATCTGTGATGGAGAGGAGTCTGTGATGGGGGGGATCTGTGATGGAGAGGAGTCTGTGATGGGGGGGATCTGTGATGGGGGGAGTCTGTCATGGAGAGTAATCTGTGAAGGGGAATCTGTGATGGAGAGGAGTCTGTGATGGGGGGATCTGTGATGGAGAGGAGTCTGTGATGGGGGGATCTGTGATGGGGGGAGTCTGTCATGGATAGTAATCTGTGAAGGGGGATCTGTGATGGAGAGGAGTCTGTGATGGGGGGGATCTGTGATGGAGAGGAGTCTGTGATGGGGGGATCTGTGATGGAGAGGAGTCTGTGATGGGGGGGATCTGTGATGGGGGGAGTCTGTCATGGAGAGTAATCTGTGAAGGGGGATCTGTGATGGAGAGGAGTCTGTGATGGGGGGATCTGTGATGGAGAGGTGTCTGTGATGGGGGGGATCTGTGATGGGGGGAGTCTGTCATGGAGAGTAATCTGTGAAGGGGGATCTGTGATGGAGAGGAGTCTGTGATGGGGGGATCTGTGATGGAGAGGAGTCTGTGATGGGGGGATCTGTGATGGGGGGAGTCTGTCATGGATAGTAATCTGTGAAGGGGGATCTGTGATGGAGAGGAGTCTGTGATGGGGGGGATCTGTGATGGAGAGGAGTCTGTGATGGGGGGATCTGTGATGGAGAGGAGTCTGTGATGGGGGGGATCTGTGATGGGGGGAGTCTGTCATGGAGAGTAATCTGTGAAGGGGGATCTGTGATGGAGAGGAGTCTGTGATGGGGGGATCTGTGATGGAGAGGTGTCTGTGATGGGGGGGATCTGTGATGGGGGGAGTCTGTCATGGAGAGTAATCTGTGAAGGGGGATCTGTGATGGAGAGGAGTCTGTGATGGGGGGATCTGTGATGGAGAGGAGTCTGTGATGGGGGGATCTGTGATGGAGAGGTGTATGTGAAGGGGGGGGGATCTGTGATGGAGAGGAGTCTGTGATGGGGGGATCTGTGATGGAGAGGTGTATGTGAAGGGGGGATCTGTGATGGGGGGAGTCAGTGATGGAGAGGAATTTGTGATAGAGAGGGGTCTGTGATGGGGGGCTCTGTGATGGAGAGGACTCTGTGATGGGGGGATCTGTGATGGGGGGGGGGGGGTCTGTGATGTAGGGATCTCTGATGGAGAGGAGTCTGTGATGGAGGGATCTGTGATGGAGAGGAGTCTGTGATGGGGGGGATCTGTGATGGGGGGAGTCTGTCATGGAGAGTAATCTGTGAAGGGGGATCTGTGATGGAGAGGAGTCTGTGATGGGGGGGATCTGTGATGGAGAGGAGTCTGTGATGGGGGGGATCTGTGATGGGGGGAGTCTGTCATGGAGAGTAATCTGTGAAGGGGGATCTGTGATGGAGAGGAGTCTGTGATGGGGGGATCTGTGATGGAGAGGAGTCTGTGATGGGGGGATCTGTGATGGGGGGAGTCTGTCATGGATAGTAATCTGTGAAGGGGGATCTGTGATGGAGAGGAGTCTGTGATGGGGGGGATCTGTGATGGAGAGGAGTCTGTGATGGGGGGGATCTGTGATGGGGGGAGTCTGTCATGGAGAGTAATCTGTGAAGGGGGATCTGTGATGGAGAGGAGTCTGTGATGGGGGGATCTGTGATGGAGAGGTGTCTGTGATGGGGGGGGATCTGTGATGGGGGGAGTCTGTCATGGAGAGTAATCTGTGAAGGGGGATCTGTGATGGAGAGGAGTCTGTGATGGGGGATCTGTGATGGAGAGGAGTCTGTGATGGGGGGATCTGTGATGGGGGGAGTCTGTCATGGATAGTAATCTGTGAAGGGGGATCTGTGATGGAGAGGAGTCTGTGATGGGGGGGATCTGTGATGGAGAGGAGTCTGTGATGGGGGGATCTGTGATGGAGAGGAGTCTGTGATGGGGGGGATCTGTGATGGGGGGAGTCTGTCATGGAGAGTAATCTGTGAAGGGGGATCTGTGATGGAGAGGAGTCTGTGAAGGGGGATCTGTGATGGAGAGGAGTCTGTGATGGCGGGATCTGTGATGGAGAGGTGTCTGTGATGGAGAGGAGTCTGTGATGGAGAGGAGTCTGTGATGGGGTTGGGGAAGAGGTCTTTGATGGAGAGGAGTATGTGATGGGGAGGGGGGGGGAGTTTGTGATGAAGGGATTCTGTGAAATACTAATAAGATTATGTTGATTAAAACGTTTTTTTTTGTGCACTACAAAAAAGATATGTGCAGTGTGCATAGGAATTTGTTCATATTTTTTCAAACTATAGTCTGGCCCCCCAACAGACTGAGGGACCGTAAACTGGCCTCCTGTTTAAAAAGTTTGAGGACCCTTGCCTTCCATGAATATATATATTCCCGCACAGCGGATTTTAGAATTGGCTCCTTAAAGTCTTGTTTCACTTCACAGATGACCTCAATAAAATAAAGGAGAATCTAGTGCTCTCTGTGTAAGGGCCCTTTCACACAAGCGGACCATATGTCTGTTTTTCATCCATCCATTTTCGGATGAAAAATGGGCATACATGTATCCCTATGGGATTGCGGATGAACATCCGCTGACATCCGATCTCATCAGTCCCCGCTATGGTCCGTTTCTGCAGATGGAGGAAAATCCTATTTCTCTATCCGTCTGCGGGTCGGATCGGGTGAACATGGACAGACGGTCCGTGTTCATCCGATCCCCCATAGAGGAGAGCGGAGATCTGACAGGGCGGTCCCTGCACAGTGTGCAGGGACTGCCCTGTCATCTGCCGGCTCAGCGGGGATCAACGGAGCGATCCCCGCTGAGCAAGCAGATTTTAAAGGAACGTAAACCTACGGGATCCGTACGTGTGAAAGGGCCCTTACTCTTTTTATTTAAAAACTTCAGCAATTATACTCACATAAAACAGCCTTACCCACACAGCCGTGCCAATTTCTAAATGTGACAGCAGCTGCCCACTGACTCCCACCTGGTGTCACAGGAATGTGGTCAGTGGGCATGAGGGGGATGGGTGCTGGAAATGTTATACCTTAAATATGGGTCTAAGGGTCTAATATGTAACATGTTCTAAAGCTGAACGTATTCTTTATTTTTTAGCAACTGTTTGTGTATGTTTGTGTGTGTTATTTTTTTCTCAGACATTTTTCTAAAACTTAGCATATTAGTACTGCTTTGACCTTAAAGAGGGAGGTACGCTCTGAAAACTTGTCCTGAAAATATTGATATTAGTGAAAATAAACAAAGTATCACGGACAGTACTCAACTGTTTTTGTAACAAGTGCACTATATGGCTACACTTACCTCATACATGTCTCATATAGATCAGTCTCCTGCTGATGGCTCCCCAGTGCTTGAAAATTGCTAATTTAGATCCTATGCATTACGTGGAACCTAATGGCCAGAATGAGTCACAACTGTGCGGTCATTTTTGTGTTCAACCCTGAGAAGAGCAAGCACAGAACAACTACATTGTTTACCTGCATGTACCTGCCAATCAACATTTTATGCGAACATGATAACGTACGCCCATTATTATCTCTTAGAACAGATCACAGTCATGCATTGATCATCTTCGAAGGTTTAACTAGTTACTGATAAAATTGAACCCAGATTTAATATTGTTAAATAATGAGCAAACAAACTAAAAAATACTGTAGAATTTAAAGAAATGATGTATAAAAAAAAAACTTGGCATCAGGGCTTCAGGGCTTGACAAAACTGTCTGCCTTGCAGGGTTTTCTCAGCCAATCTGGGCTGTTTTCTTTTCGACTTACAAAAGCTTTAATATCAAATTAATTTAGTACTATATACATTTTAGAGATGTTTTTACAGTTGTGTTACATGATTGTGAAAGGTTACATGGAGTTTCATAGCCTCAAACTTTAACAAACATCAACAGAAAATGGATGTAGGAGAAAGATAAAAAAAATTAGGACTGTTCTCTGTATTATTCAAGCTGATAAGACACTCAAACACCTTTCACCATTAAACAGGTACATTTCTCCTACTCTCTGTACTTATGTGGAATCGACTCCCTCAAGAGCTGGTTCTGGCCAGCTCAGTAGCTTGTTTTAAGAAAGGCCTGGATCCTTTTCTAATTGTTCATAATATAACTGGATACTATTATGTATAGGTATTATAGGTGAAGTTGATTCAGCGAATATTGGATTGCCTCTTGGGGATCAGGAATGATTTTTTCCCCTGCTAGAGAAAATTGGATCAAGCTTTATTGTTTGTTTGTTTTTGCCTTCCACTGGATCAGCTGTGGGTATAGGATTGTATGTGTATGTATATATAAATCATAGGCGTGCACAACAGCCTTATCGCTCAGTGTGCTGGTAGAGAGATGGGAAAGATCTCCCTCTGACTGTCTCTGCCATAAGGGAAGTGCTTCCACACCTCTCTTTTACTGTGCTGGTGGGGAGATGGGAAGAATAGTGATGAGCCGAACACCCCCGGGTTCGGTTCGCACCAGAACCCGCGAACGGACCGAAAGTTCGTACGAACATTAGAACCCTATTAAATACAATGGATGCGAACGTTCGAATTCTAAAGTGCTAATTATAACAACTATTATGCATGTTATTGTCCTAAAAAGGGTTTGGGAACCCGGGTTCTGCACCAGGGGACATGTATCAATGCAAAAAGAAGTTTTAAAAACGGTCGTTTTTCGGGAGCAGTCATTTTAATGATGCATAAAGTGAAAAAAAAAAAGTCAAATATTCCTTTAAATATCGTACCTGGGGGGTGTCTAAAGTATGCCTGTGAAGTGCCACGTGTTTCCCGCGTTTAGAACTGTCCCTGCACAAAATGACACTTCTAAAGGAAAAAAAAGCCATTTAAAACTGCTTGCGGCTTTAATGTAATGTCTGGTCCCGGTAATATGGATGAAAATCTTTAAGAAAAATGGCATAGCTACCCCATGACCCCCCCCCCCCTACCCCAGCCCATTACCAGCCCCTTTGGGTCTTGTATGGATATTAAGGGGAACCCCGCACATAAAATAAAAAAGGCCCTATATACTCTGAACAGCCGTATACAGGCGGTGCATACAAGACAGGGACTGTAGGTTTGTTCTTATGTAGAATGTGTTTGTAATTTTGAACAGGTACATTGTTGAAGTGTAGCTCCAGCCCAAAAATCTATTTTTAAACTTTTTGGAAAACATAGGTAAGGGTTATCACCCCTGTAACATTTGTTTTGCTGTCTGTGCCCCTGTTCAGAACATTTCACCTCACTTTCCGTCCCAATGACAACTGTTTTTGAAATGTGGTGTTTTTCTTGAAACAAGGATTGCTGATAAAGCATCAGTACAGAGGAGACACCTTTCTCCCATATTTATTCTTACAGGAGAGAATTTTCCTTCCTAGTGGTAGATTTCCTCTCACTTCCTGTTGTCTTCTTGCGTTTGCAAGTAGGAGTCGTTTGTAAGTTGGATGTTTGAAAGTAGGGACCTGCCGTATATACTCTGCAGAAATAGGCCCCTTAGTTGTTGGTGTTGGCACAACACTGTAAGCACTCACAGTTACTCTTGGTTGGTGCTGGAACGCCCTGCTGTCAACTATTATATCAGGAATTTTAATTACATATAATTGTTGAACAGTGGTAGTAAAAATTGGGCCTTTGATGGTGGTGCTGGTGCCACAACACTGTAAGCCCTGACAGTTACTCTTAGTGGGTGCAGCAATGGGCCCTGCTGTGAATTATTAGATCAAGAATTGTAATTGCATGCCCCTGTTGAACAGGGGCTGAAAAATTGGGCCTTAGGCACTGGTGGCACAACACTACAACCCCTCACAGATACTGTACTTGGAGCACAGCAATGAGCCCTGTTGCAAAGTATTGCTTCAAAAATTGTAATGACACGCCCCTGTTAAACAGGGGCTGAAAAATTGGGCCTTAGGCACTGGTGGCACAACACTACAACCCCTCACAGATACTGTACTTGGAGCACAGCAATGAGCCCTGTTGCAAAGTATTGCTTCAAAAATTGTAATGACACGCCCCTGTTAAACAGGGGCTGAAAAATTGGGCCTTAGGCACTGGTGGCACAACACTACAACCCCTCACAGATACAGTACTTGGAGCACAGCAATGAGCCCTGTTGCAAAGTATTGCTTCAAAAATTGTAATGACACGCCCCTTTTAAACAGGGGCTGAAAAATTGGGCCTTAGGCACTGGTGCCACAACACTCCAACCCCTCACAGATACTGTACTTGGAGCACAGCAATGAGCCCTATGGCAAATTATTGCTAAAAAAATTGTAATTACACGCCCCTGTAAAACAGGGGCTGAAAAATTGGGCCTTAGCCACTGGTGGCGGCACCCATAAACAAAAATGATCTTCCAAGCTATTATCATCAATCGTATCATTGAGGACTCGGAGGAGGAGGATAGCCAGTCAACATAACAGCCCAGGCACTCAGCATCAGCATCAGTCTTGAAGGGATGTGACATGTTAAAATAAATTAGTCTGTTATATCAGCATCAGGTGTGTGGTAGCTGGTGGTGATCCAAGACTGGTTCATCTTGATGAAAGTCAGTCGATCAACCGAGTCGGTGGACAGGCGCACCCTGTGATCCGTGACAAATCCTCCAGCAGCACTGAATGTGCGTTCCGAAAGAACGCTGGATACAGGACAGGCCAGTAGCTCAATTGCATACTGTGCAAGCTCTGGCCAGTGATCCATCCTCAAGACCCAGTAAGCCAGAGGATTTTCGGTGGGGAAGGTGTCCAAGTCTGACCTTGCCCCTAGATATTCCTGCACCATGTTTATCAGACGCTGGCGATGGTTGCTGGAACCGATCATACTTTGGGGCTGCGGACTAAAGAATTGTCTGAACGCATCGGTCAGACGGCCACCTTCCCCACCGCTCCTTCTTTGACTGGCCGAAGCCTCAGCAACTCGTTGTCCAGGACCAGGAGTTTGTAACCTCCCAGTCTCTGGGAACGCGTTGCACAGACCTTTCTGCAAGGCCTCCCGGAGTTGTCTCATCCTCTGCTCCCTCTGCGAAGGTAACATAAGGTCCGCAACCTTACCCTTGTACCGTGGATCAAGGAGAGTGACCAGCCAGTAATGGTCCCTCTCCTTGATCCGAAGAATACGAGGATCCTTCCGCAGACTTTGCAGGATCAGGGAGGCCATGCAGCGTAGGTTTGCTGAGGCATTCGCTCCGGAGTCCTCTGGGTCACTAAGGACGACATGATCCGCAGCCACCTCCTCCCAGCCACGTACAAGTCCACTGGTTTCTTGGGACTGTAAATCATCCCTAAAAGACTGCTGCTGATGATGCTGAGTGCCAGCCTCCACCTCCATGCTGACACAATCCTCCTCCTCCTCCTCCTCCTCCTCTTCCTGTGCGATGGGTGGGACAGAAGGAACACTGTCTGGGTAAAGGGGGCCTTGAGAGGCAAGGAAGTCCTCCTCTTCCTGCCTCTGTTCTGCGTCAAGTGCCCTGTCCATTATTCCACGCAGCGTGTGCTTCAACAGGTGGACAAGAGGTACAGTGTCACTGATGCATGCACTGTCACTGCTCACCATCCTCGTGGCCTTCTCAAATGGTGCCAGGACAGTGCATGCATCCCTGATCATGCCCCACTGGCGTGGAGAAAAAAAACCAAGCTCCCCTGACCCTGTCCTGGTGCCGTAGTCGCACAGGTACTCATTGATGGCCCTCTGCTGCGTGTGCAGCCGCTGCAGCATGGCCAACGTTGAGTTCCACCTGGTGGGCATGTCACATATAAGGCGGTTCTTGGGCAGGTTCAACTCCTTTTGCAGCTCAGCCAGGCGAGCACTGGCATTATAAGATCTGCGGAAATGCACACAGACTTTCCTGGCCTGCCTCAGGACATCCTGTAAGCCCGGGTACCTGCCCAAGAACCGCTGCACCACCAGGTTAAGGACGTGAGCCACACAGGGCACATGGGTCAGTTGTCCCTGTCGGAGTGCGGAGAGGAGGTTGGTGCCATTGTCGCAAACCACCATTCCTGGCTTAAGCTGGCGTGGCGTCAACCACCTCTCGGCCTGGCCCTGCAGAGCAGA
The DNA here is from genome assembly GCA_029206835.1 of Rana muscosa. Classification (NCBI taxonomy): domain Eukaryota; kingdom Metazoa; phylum Chordata; class Amphibia; order Anura; family Ranidae; genus Rana; species Rana muscosa. The sequence continues at coordinate 257,329,407 of CM055124.1, read as the reverse complement.
CAGGACCTCTGCCCCAGTGTGGCTTCTGTCCCCCAAACACACCAGCGCAAGCACGGCATGGCATCTTTTTGCCTGCGTACTTGCGTAGCCCCGTGAACGGCTACGGAGCACCGCTGGTTCATAGGACAAACCACAGGAAGAGGCCATGGAGGAAGAAGAAGAGGAGGGGGTGGAGGAGAGAGGTGTGTCACAACCAGTAGTAGCATTTTGGAGGCGTGGTGGTGGAACAACCTCAAACACTACTGCACCTTGTCCTGCATCCTTCCCAGCTGCCAAAAGAGTGACCCAATGGGCCGTGAAAGAAAGGTAACGTCCCTGTCCATGCCTGCTGGACCATGAGTCAGCGGTAATATGCACCTTACCGCTGACCGCCCTGTCCAGCGAGGCCAAGACATTGCCTTCCACATGCCGGTAGAGAGCCGGAATAGCCTTCCGTGAGAAAAAGTGGCGTTTGGGAACCTGCCACTGAGGAACCGCACATTGCACAAACTCACGGAAGGGGGCCGAGTCTACCAACTGAAAAGGCAGCAGTTGAAGCTCTAGCAATTTAGCCAAGCTAGCATTTAACCACTGGGCATGTGGATGGCTGGGAGTGAACTTCTTTCGACGGTCCAGCAGCTGGGGCAGGGAAATTTGCCTGCTAGAATCGGACGTCGGTGTACTGCTAGCAGAGTGGCCGCAAGTACTTGGCTGTGACACACCTAATTCTACACCTTCATTCCTCTCAGTGCATGTTTCAGAGAGGACTGAAGTTATAGTGGGGTTGGAGATCCCAGCTGATGCGGTGCAAGGAGAGGTCCGCTTTGTTCTTTGGTGTGGGTCTTTGAGGTAGGCTTGCCAACGAGCTGCATGGCAGGTCAACATATGTCTGGTCAGGCATGTGGTACCCAAGCGGCTGATGTTTTGGCCACGCGATATACGCTTGAGACATATGTTGCAAACAGCAGCTGTGCGATCTGATGCACTAGCCTCAAAAAAGGCCCACACCAAGGAACTTTTTGAATGACGGGCAGAGGCAGCGCCCTGCACAGGCGGAGCTCTGCGGTGTGATTCCGTCGGTGTACTGCCCTTACGCTGGCCACCAAAGGGCATCCTGCCTCGTTGGAGATGTGCCTCCTCCTCATCCTCCTCCTCCTCCTCTCTCCTATTAGGCACCCACGTGGAGTCAGTGACCTCATCACCCCCTCCCTCCTCATCACTGGAGCCAATCTGGCAGTATGCTGCAGCTGCTGGAACATGACTGCCAGATTGGTGTCCTTCTTGAGCATCCCCTCTGTCTGCTCTCACGCTACTGCCTTCCTGTAGCTGGGTTTCATCATCAGACCCTTCGAAACGCTGGGCATCCTCCTGGAGCATGTACCCAACACTGTGCTCAAACAGTTCGGGGGACTCCTCAGGAGGAGGACATGGTGGGTCTAGGGAAGGAGTGACTGATGATGAGTCTGACATTGATACCAGGGAAGAGGACGCTTTGGCAGCTGCTTTGCCAGTACCCTGAGCCTGGGTGAGAGAGGATGAGGAGGAGGAGGAGGGCTTGGTCATCCACTCTACCAAGTCTTCGGCATGATGTGGCTCAACATGTCCAGCTGCCGAAAAGAAGGACAAGCGTGTCCCATGGCCATGTGCTGATGACAATGCACCGCGTCCACGACCAGCACTGTTGCCCCCAGACACAGAGCCTGCTTGCCCTCTTTTATTGCCTCCTGACTGTCTGCCTCTCCTTGTTTGCGTTCCAGACATTCTAATAGATGGCCTGCAGGGAGATGGGAAAAAAGCAATAAGGGCTACCTTCAGGTGTCCTTCTCTGTCCCTTTACTTAAGGATTTCTAAATATGGTTGAGGATGATTGCTTTTGCACAGAATAGCACAACGACAATTTCCCTGACTGTCCAAAAAACAAGGATTTCAAAGATGGTTGATGAGGAATGCTTTAGCACACTATAGCACAAGGAGAATTCCCCTCACTTTCCTTCTTTGTCCCTAGAAACAAGGACTCGCACAGTGAAAGAAACTGACACTCTCCCTACCTAGAGTTTTCTGTCCCTAGAAAAAATGTTTTTTTAAAGCACACTATAGCACAAGGAGAATTCCCCTCACTTTCCTTCTTTGTCCCTAGAAACAAGGACTCGCACAGTGAAAGAAACTGACACTCTCCCTACCTAGAGTTTTCTGTCCCTAGAAAAAATGTTTTTTTAAAGCACACTATAGCACAAGGAGAATTCCCCTCACTTTCCTTCTTTGTCCCTAGAAACAAGGACTCGCACAGTGAAAGAAACTGACACTCTCCCTACCTAGAGTTTTCTGTCCCTAGAAAAAATGTTTTTTTAAAGCACACTATAGCACAAGGAGAATTCCCCTCACTTTCCTTCTTTGTCCCTAGAAACAAGGACTCGCACAGTGAAAGAAACTGACACTCTCCCTACCTAGAGTTTTCTGTCCCTAGAAAAAATGTTTTTTTAAAGCACACTATAGCACAAGGAGAATTCCCCTCACTTTCCTTCTTTGTCCCTAGAAACAAGGACTCGCACAGTGAAAGAAACTGACACTCTCCCTACCTAGAGTTTTCTGTCCCTAGAAAAAATGTTTTTTTAAAGCACACTATAGCACAAGGAGAATTCCCCTCACTTTCCTTCTTTGTCCCTAGAAACAAGGACTCGCACAGTGAAAGAAACTGACACTCTCCCTACTGTGACAGCAGGAAGGTAAAGTCACCTGGTTGCATCCAGGGGGGTAGATATATTTCTCCCAGATTCAGGCTTTATGCCGACTTATACAACTAGGGAGTTGATGAAGCCCAGCTGAGGCTAGTGGGCTCATGGATGACTCATACCTCTAGGGAGAGGGCTGGGCGTCGTGCAGGCAGGGAGTTGATGAGACCAGCTGAAGCTTGTCAGCTCATTTAAAGGCCTCTATAAAAACTCCCAGATTCATTAGGTGTTTGCTCATGCCTGGAACCAGACCTGTGTGGACTGTCTAGGGAGAGTGAACCCCTGTGCGGTGAGGCAAAGCCTGTGTGGCTATTTGTTTGGACTTTTACTAAACCAGGGACTTAGGGACTAGGACAGCACCAGGCTGATCCCAGTTGTTAGTTTAGGAAACCTGCATGTTTAGTCAGAGGTCAAACTGACCAGGATTTATTTTGTTTATGTTTCTTTTTGGCTTTGCTGTGTTTTTGTCACTGTACATAGAGAAATAAACCGCACCTTTTGATTTTGAAAACCACAACCTCCGTCTGCTGGCCCTGTTTTTGTGTGGGGAGCCCAACCAGGGGGTCACACACACCCGCTACCGAGTTAACCCCCTCACAGTTGGTGGAGAACCAGTGGCAGTTTTTTTTTAAGCCAGCATGGAGGAGATACTGAAACAGCTGGCTCTAGCAAATGCCAATCAACAGCAGACAAATGCAGGTTTGCAAAGGAGCCTTGCAGCCCAGCAGCAAGCTCATCAACAAGCCCAGCAGCAATCTGAGGCCCGCTTCATAGACCTGTTACAGAAGCAAGAGCAGAGACTACAACAAATGGAAGCAGTAATGCAGCAACGTCCGCAGACCAGTGAGGAAAGCCGTCCCACTAATACCGCGTCCTTTGGGGTGAGTCGTTTATTGACAAAAATGACTGGAGAGGATGATCCAGAGGTATTTTTGACCACATTTGAAAGGACTGCTGAAAGAGAAAAGTGGCCTGAGGAGCAGTGGGCTGGACTGGTGGCTCCTCTGTTAACTGGTGAATCGCAGAAGGCTTACTATGACCTAGAGCCTGACCAAGCAAAAGACTATGTGATGCTAAAAGCTGAAATATTGGCAAGGCTGGGTGTCACCCTGGCTGTCCGGGCTCAGCGTGTGCATAACTGGACTTTCCAGCTTGGAAAACCCCCCAGGTCTCAAATGTATGATCTCATTCACCTGAGCAGGAAGTGGCTACAGCCAGAGACTTTGTCCGCACCAGAGATTGTGGAACGTGTTGTAATGGATCGGTTTTTGAGAGCTCTTCCTACTGCCATCCAAAAGTGGGTAAGCCATGGAGACCCAGAGACGGCCGGTGGTCTTGTGGATCGTGTAGAGAAATACTTGGCTACAGAGAACCTGACGGCCTCTTCCAGAGACTCTCGGACTTTCCACCCTAAGACCAGACCATCCCCAGGGGCGGATAAGAGGATTCCAAGGGGTGAGGGTGGAGAGAATGAGAGGGTGGGAGCTCTACCCAAAGTTTGGCGAGAACAGCCTGGGAAGTCAGGGGCTCAAGAGGCAGCCAAATGGATTGTTTGCTACCGCTGCCGGCAAGCGGGACATATTGCAGCAAATTGCCCGGTTGTGGAGGAACCCATGCAATGTGACTTTCTGATGGACAGACGTCAGTCGCTGTGTGCGACAGTCGCATGCACTGCCATTCGGGGAACTGAGAAACATTTATGCAAAATGTGTATTAATGGTAGAAATGTTGTGGTATTACTGGATTCAGGTAGCCTTGTGACCCTGATAAAGGCTGAATTAGTTAAAACAGAGGTCTCTGGGAATAGCAAGGTAGCTGTTATTTGTGTGCATGGGGACACCCGAGAGTATCCAGTGACTACAGTGTGTTTCGAGACCCCCAAAGGTACCCTCTCTCATCCAGTGGGGTTAGTATCTCAATTACCGCATGATGCCATTGTGGGAAGGGATTTTCCGAAGTTCTGGGAACTGTGGGATGATCCTGAGCCCCCCACTGGTGCCCCTATGTACCAGGAATGTGATAGCCAGAACTCCTCTGAGAGTGGTGAGGACTCTCCAGAATTTCCCTTGTCAGTATTGGCAGGGGAGACTCAAGAAACTGGAGAGGAGCCCACCTCCTCAGACGAAAACCTACCGTCTGTGGAGTTTTCTGATCTGGAGGTTCACAGGGAAAATTTTGCCACAGAACAGTTAAAAGACCCCGCCCTAATAAAGGCACGGGAAAACGTAGTGGAAATAGATGGCGAGTTAGTGAACCCAGATAATACCTGCACTTACCCATACTTCAGCGTAGAGAAGGACCTACTGTATCGGGTGGCAAAAAGGGCAGAAGAAACCGTTGAGCAGCTTGTGGTGCCCAAACCTTACAGGAAGTTGGTGTTGGAGTTGGCCCATGGGCACATTCTTGGAGGTCATCTGGGGACAGAGAAAACCCGAGAGAGGGTATTACAGAGATTCTATTGGCCTGGAGTGATGAAGGACATAGAAAATTATTGTTCCTCCTGCCCTGTGTGTCAGAGGTCGGCCCCGATGCCACATTTCCGTAGCCCGCTGGTCCCTCTACCCATCATTGAGGTCCCGTTTGAGAGAATCGCAATGGATTTGGTAGGTCCTATAATCAAGTCCGCTAGGGGGCACCAGTACATATTGGTTATAATGGACTATGCCACCCGTTATCCAGAAGCGATCCCTCTCAGAAATACCTCGGCCAAAACCATAGCCAAAGAGCTATCTCTTGTTTTTAGCCGGGTGGGTATTTGTAAAGAACTGCTTACGGACCAAGGTACACCCTTTATGTCCCGGGTTATGAAAGAGCTGTGTAAATTGCTCAAAGTGACGCAATTGCGTACATCTGTGTATCACCCCCAAACCGATGGGCTGGTTGAAAGATTCAACAAAACCCTAAAACAAATGTTGAAGAAAGTGGTGGATAGAGATGGAAAGGATTGGGACTGTCTACTTCCTTATTTGATGTTTGCTATTAGGGAGGTGCCCCAATCCTCTACGGGATTCTCCCCCTTTGAGTTACTGTATGGGAGACACCCAAGAGGGCTGTTGGATATTGCCAAGGAAACTTGGGAAAGTGAGAGTTCTCCCCACAGGAGTGTGATTGAGCATGTCGCCCTGATGCAAGATCGAATTGCACAGGTAATGCCCATCGTGAAGGAACATTTGGCCCAAGCGCAGTTGGCACAGCAGAGAGTGTACAACCGTGGAGCAAAGACCCGTACCTTTTCCCCGGGGGATAGGATATTGGTACTTGTCCCTACGGTTGAAAGTAAATTCCTTGCCAAATGGCAAGGCCCCTACGAGATAATGGAAAAAGTGAGCGAAGTGAATTACAAGGTCAGACAACCAGGAAGGCGAAAGCCCGAACAGATATATCACGTTAATCTGTTGAAAGCCTGGAGGGATAGAGAGTCCCTAGTCGCAGAAACTTGGTCACCAGCTCAAACTGGTTGCGTGATTCCGGAGGTTGGAATAGCAGCCACCTTGTCACAACCCCAACAACAGGAGGTTAAGGAGTTTGTGCTTCGCAACAAGGAGGTGTTCTCTGAGCTGCCGGGACAAACATCTGGGGTAGAGCATGATATTATTACCCCGCCCGGTGAAAGGGTGAAGTTAAAACCCTATCGGATCCCAGAGGCCCGACGGGAGGCAATACGGGAGGAAGTACAGAAAATGCTGAACTTAGGGGTGATAGAGGAGTCCCAAAGTGATTGGTCTAGTCCCATTGTGTTGGTGCCTAAACCGGATGGGAGCTGGCGATTTTGTAACGATTTTCGTCAGTTGAACAAAGTTACAAAATTTGACACCTACCCCATGCCACTTATAGATGAGTTGATCGACCGGCTGGGAACAGCCCGATACATGACGACTCTTGACCTCACAAAAGGGTATTGGCAAATTCCCCTGGCCAAGTCGGCCAAAGAGAAAACCGCATTTGTAACCCCAGACGGGGCGTTCCAATATAAGAGAATGCCGTTCGGGTTACAGAATGCGCCGGCCACATTCCAGCGGAAAATGGACCAGATACTGAGGCCCCATCGGAAGTATGCTGCGGCTTACCTGGATGACGTAATTGTCCATAGCACAGATTGGGCCTCACATCTGCCAAAAGTGCAAGCAGTCCTAGACTCTATCCGGGAAGCGGGGTTTACGGCTAACCCCAAGAAGTGTACCATTGGGCAGGAGGAGGCCAAATATCTTGGGTACACCATTGGCAGGGGAGTGATAAAACCCCAACTCAACAAAGTCGAGGCCATCCAGAGTTGGCCACGTCCCAACAGCAAGAAGCAGGTACGGGCCTTTCTGGGAATCGCGGGTTATTATCGGCGCTTCATTCCCCACTTTGCTTCTAAGGCTGTGCCCCTAACCAACCTGACGAAAGGGAAAGGGTCGGTCATGATTAAATGGACCCCCGAGGCTGAGGCAGCATTCCAATTCTTGAAACAAGCCTTATGTAGCCAGCCAGTGTTGTACTCACCCGACTTCTCTAAAGACTTTGTCGTACAAAGTGATGCGTCAGATGTGGGGTTAGGAGCAGTATTGTCCCAGGTCTGGAACGGGGAAGAGCACCCAGTCATTTACCTCAGCAGGAAGTTGAAGTCCCATGAGGTAAATTACGCCACGGTTGAAAAGGAGTGTTTAGCGGTGAAGTGGGCTCTAGATTCCCTTCGGTACTATCTGCTAGGTAGGCACTTTGACATGGTTACGGATCACGCTCCGTTAAAGTGGATGGCTCAAAACAAGGAGACAAATAGAAGAGTGAATAGGTGGTTCCTGGCCCTACAGGAATTCAACTTCACAGTAAAGCATCGCCCTGGCGTTCAAATGGGGAATGTGGATGCTTTGTCTCGAGTACATGAATGCCTGATTGCTGGTGTTCCAACCCCAAGGTTAAAACAAGAGGGGGGGGGGTATGTGACAGCAGGAAGGTAAAGTCACCTGGTTGCATCCAGGGGGGTAGATATATTTCTCCCAGATTCAGGCTTTATGCCGACTTATACAACTAGGGAGTTGATGAAGCCCAGCTGAGGCTAGTGGGCTCATGGATGACTCATACCTCTAGGGAGAGGGCTGGGCGTCGTGCAGGCAGGGAGTTGATGAGACCAGCTGAAGCTTGTCAGCTCATTTAAAGGCCTCTATAAAAACTCCCAGATTCATTAGGTGTTTGCTCATGCCTGGAACCAGACCTGTGTGGACTGTCTAGGGAGAGTGAACCCCTGTGCGGTGAGGCAAAGCCTGTGTGGCTATTTGTTTGGACTTTTACTAAACCAGGGACTTAGGGACTAGGACAGCACCAGGCTGATCCCAGTTGTTAGTTTAGGAAACCTGCATGTTTAGTCAGAGGTCAAACTGACCAGGATTTATTTTGTTTATGTTTCTTTTTGGCTTTGCTGTGTTTTTGTCACTGTACATAGAGAAATAAACCGCACCTTTTGATTTTGAAAACCACAACCTCCGTCTGCTGGCCCTGTTTTTGTGTGGGGAGCCCAACCAGGGGGTCACACACACCCGCTACCGAGTTAACCCCCTCACACTACCTAGAGTTTTCTGTCCCTAGAAAAAATGTTTTTTTAAAGCACACTATAGCACAAGGAGAATTCCCCTCACTTTCCTTCTTTGTCCCTAGAAACAAGGACTCGCACAGTGAAAGAAACTGACACTCTCCCTACCTAGAGTTTTCTGTCCCTAGAAAAAATGTTTTTTTAAAGCACACTATAGCACAAGGAGAATTCCCCTCACTTTCCTTCTTTGTCCCTAGAAACAAGGACTCGCACAGTAAAACACACTGACACTCTCCCTACCTATCCTTCTCTTTCCCTAAACTAAAGGAATCCAGGTTAAGCAAGAAAGAAATAAATGTCACTGTCCCTGCCTATGCTTGTCTTTCCCTGCTCCGGAACACACTACACTAGGCCGCCGTGCTGGCGGCCTTTTATAGTGTGGGGCGTGTACTAAACACCCTCAGCAATATTTGGCCACAGGCATCCTGCCTGTGGCCAATCATTGCTCTCCTCGCTGCCGGCGCTGTGATTGGCCAAGCATGCGGGGTCACAGTGCATGCTTGGCCAATCACAGCGCCTGGATGACACTGCGATGCCGTAGTGCATTGTGGGCCGTTCGCGTCACTCGAATTTGGCGCGAACGGCCCAAATCGTTCGATCTTCGTCGAACGATCGAACAGCCGATGTTCGAGTCGAACGTATGTTCGACTCGAACACGAAGCTCATCCCTAGGGAAGAATCTCGGACTGGCTCTGCTATGTGTGTGTGTGTGTGTGTGTATACATGTATATGTATATGTATGTACAGTCAGGTCCATAAATATTGGGACATTGACACGATTCTAATCTTTTTTTCTCTATACACCACCACAATGGATTTGAAATGAAACAAACAAGATGTGCTTTAACTGCAGACTTTCAGCTTTAATTTGAGGGTATTTACATCCAAATCAGGTGAACAGTGTAGGAATTACAACAGTTTGTATATGTGCCTCCCACTTTTTAAGGGACCAAAAGTAATGGGACAATTGGCTGCTCAGCTGTTCCATGGCCAGGTGTATGTTATTCCCTCATTATCCCATTTACAAGGAGCAGATAAAAGGTCCAGAGTTAATTTTAAGTGTGCTATTTGCATTTGGAATCTGTTGCTGTCAACTCTCAATATGAGCTCCAAAGAGCTGTCACTATCAGTGAAGCAAGCCATCATTAGCCTGAAAAAAACAAAACAAACCCATCAGAGAGATAACAAAAACATTAGGTGTGGCCAAATCAACTGTTTGGAACATCCTTAAAAAGAAAGAACGCACCGGTGAGCTCAGCAACACCAAAAGACCCAGAAGACCACATAAAACAACTGTGGTGGATGACCGAAGAATTCTTTCCCTGGTGAAGAAAACACCCTTCACAACAGTTGGCCAGATCAAGAATACTCTCCAGGAGGTAGGTGTATGTGTGTCAAAGTCAACAATCAAGAAAAGACTTCACCAGAGTGAATACAGAGGGTTCACCACAAGATGTAAACCATTGGTGAGTCTCAAAAACAGGAAGGCCAGATTAGAGTTTGCCAAACAACATCTAAGAAAGCCTTCACAGTTCTGGAGCAACATCCTATGGACAGATGAGACCAAGATCAACTTGTACCAGAGTGATGAGAAGAGTATGGAGAAGGAAAGGAACTGCTCATGATCCAAAGCATACCACCTCATCAGTGAAGCATGGTGGTGGTAATGTCATGGCGTGGGCATGTTTGGCTGCCAATGGAACTGGTTCTCTTGTATTTATTGATGATGTGACTGCTGACAAAAGCAGCAGGATGAATTCTGAAGTGTTTCGGGCAATATTATCTGCTCATTTTCAGCCAAATGCTTCAGAACTCATTGGATGGCGCTTCACAGTGCAGATGGACAATGACCCGAAACATACTGCGAAAGCAACCAAAGAGTTTTTTAAGGGAAAGAAGTGGAATGTTATGCAATGCCCAAGTCAATCACCTGACCTGAATCCGATTGAGCATGCATTTCACTTGCTGAAGACAAAACTGAAGGGAAAATGCCCCAAGAACAAGCAGGAACTGAAGACAGTTGCAGTAGAGGCCTGGTAGAGCATCACCAGGGATGAAACCCAGCGTCTGGTGATGTCTATGCGTTCCAGACTTCAGGTTGTAATTGACTGCAAAGGATTTGCTACCAAGTATTAAAAAATGAAAGTTTGATTTATGATTGTTAATCTGTCCCATTACTTTTGGCCCCTAAAAAGTGGGAGGCACATATACAAACTGTTGTAATTCCTACACCGTTCACCTGATTTGGATGTAAATACCCTCAAATTAAAGCTGAAAGTCTGCAGTTAACCACTTAACGACCGCCCACTGTAAATATACGTTGGCAGAATGGCACGGACAGGCACAATCACGTACCTGTACGTGCCTGCCTTCGTATGGGTGGGGGGTCCAATCGGACCCCCCTCCGGTACAGTGGGCGGCCGGGATCGCTTCGGGAGCGATCCATGATGAGGGGGCCGCCATTCGATTCTGGCCACCCCCTCGCGATCGCTCCCGGCGAATCAAATGCTTCCTCTGCCTGTGTAATGTTTACACAGGCAGGAGGAAGTGATGTCATCCCTCATGCGGCGCTCACATATACCGGGCGCCGCATGAGAGAAGATGTCAGGTTAGTGCACTAACACTACACTGACACCAGGACACATAGGTACATAAATCGCCCCCCCAGACACCCCCAGATCACCCCCCAGATCACCCCCCAGCCCCCAGTCACAGTGTCACTGATTGCAGGGACCATTTATTTACTGATCACTGCAATCAGTGACATTTGTGACTGTAAAAGTGTCACTAAGTTAGTGTTAGGTCCAGTGTGAGCCCCCTAACCCCCCCAATAAAGGTTTAACCCCTTGATCGCCCCCCAGATAACCCTTTCACCCCCTAGCACCGCCGTCACTAAGCAATCGTTTTTCTGATCGCTGTTTTAGTGTCGGTGATGCCGATCGGTGGACAGTTATTTTTTTTAGGTTCGCCGCAGGTTTTTATAGCGTCGGGTACCCCCATATATTACCTAATAAAGGTTTAACCCCTTGATCGCCCCCCCAGGTAACCCTTTCACCCCCTAGCACCGCTGTCACTAAGCAATCGTTTTTCTGATCACTGTTTTAGTGTCGGTGATGCCGATAGGTAGCCAGTTATTTTTTTTAGGTTCGCCGCAGGTTTTTATAGCGTCGGGTACCCCCATATATTACCTAATAAAGGTTTAACCCCTTGATCGCCCCCCCCAGGTAACCCTTTCACCCCCTAGCACCGCTGTCACTAAGCGATCATTTTTCTGATCGCTGTTTTAGTGTCGGTGATGCCGATAGGTAGCCAGTTATTTTTTTTAGGTTCGCCGCAGGTTTTTATAGTGTCGGGTACCCCCATATATTACCTAAAGGTTTAACCCCTTGATCGCCCCCCCAGGTAACCCTTTCACCCCATGTCCCCATTTTGCCAGTGTCACTAAGCGATCGTTTTTCTGATCGCTGTCTTAGTGTTGGTGATGCCGATAGGTAGCCAGTTATTTTTTTTAGGTTCGCCGCAGGTTTTTATAGCGCCGGGTACCCCTACATATTACCCAATAAAGGTTTAACCCCTTGATCACCCCCCAAGTAACCCTTTCACGCCCTATCACCGCTGTCACTAAGTGATCGTTTTTCTGATCGCTGTCTTAGTGTCGGTGATGCCGATAGGTAGCCAGTTATTTATTTTAGGTTCGCCGCAGGTTTTTATAGTGTCGGGTACCCCCATATATTACCTAATAAAGGTTTAACCCCTTGATCGCCCCCCCCAGGTAACCCTTTCACCCCCTTTTGCCAGTGTCACTAAGCGATCGTTTTTCTGATCGCTGTCTTAGTGTCGGTGATGCCGATAGGTAGCCAGTTATTTTTTTTAGGTTCGCCGCAGGTTTTTGTAGCGTCGGGTACCCCCATATATTACCTAATAAAGGTTTAACCCCCTGATTGCCCCTAGTTAACCCTTTCACCAGTGATCACCATATAAGTGTTACGGGTGACGCTGGTTAGTTAGTTTGCTTTTTATAGTGTCAGGGCACCCTGCGTATATAACCCAATAAAGGTTTAACCCCCTGATCGCCCGGCGGGTGATATCAATTAGGTTTTAGCGTCAGAGAGGGTCTGCGTCACACCCCAGGCAGCGTCAGGTTAGTGCCAGTAACGCTAACACCCACGCGTGAAGCATACACCTCCCTTAGTGGTATAGTATCTGATCTGATCAGATCTATACTAGCGTCCCCAGCAATTTAGGGTTTCCAAAAACGCAGTGTTAGCGGGATCAGCCCAGATACCTGCTAGCACCTGCGTTTTGCCCCTCCGTCCAGCCCAGGCCACCCAAGTGCAGTATCAATCGATCACTGTCACTTACAAAACACAACACACATAACTGCAGCGTTCGCAGAGACAGGCCTGATCCCTGCGACTCCAGTGCTGTAGGAGGTGATTTCACCACCACAGTTAAAAAAAAAAAGCATATATGCCGAAGCATTGGGACAGCAGGGGCGGAGGAGCGATTTTGCTCCTAATGCCGCGTACATACGGTCGAAATTCCGACGGAGGCATGCCCGTGGAAAAGTCCGACCATGTGTGTGCGGCATAACTTTTGCGGGAGGATGCCCCCATGCTTCGGCATATATAAATGGTGCATATATGCCCATCATTAGAAGTGGGTGGATGAAGGGCGGTATTCTAATGGTGGGCATACCCACAGATCAATCTCTTTTTTCGTTCAGCTAACAGGCTGCATGAAAAAAAAGATTACAATACATGTCCAACAAGGACCAGCATGTTGCTGGACTTTGAATGGTTATACCAGATTGATGCCTGCAGGTTTAGGTATCATCTTGGTAGCATTCTTTTCAGCCAGCGACCGGCTTTCATGTAAAAGAAATCCTAGTGGCTAATTAGCCTCTGGACTGCTTTTACAAGCAGTGGGAGGGAATGTCCCCCCCCGGATATAAAAAGCGCCATTGGGAAATTGGGAAAGCATTTTATCACACCGATCTTGGTGTGGTCAGATGCTTTGAGGGCAGAGGAAAGATCTAGGGTCTAATAGACCCCAGTTTTTTCAAAAAAAGAGTACCTGTCACTACCTATTGCTATCATAGGGGTTATTTACATTCCCTGAGATAACAATAAAAATGATAAAAAAATAAATATATATGGAAGGAACAGTTTAAAAATAAAATAAAAAAGCAAAATTAATAATAAAAAAATAAAAAAAAATAAAAAAAAAGCACCCCTGTCCTGCCCTGCTCTTGTGCAATGGCGAACGCAAGTGTCGGTCTGGCGTCATATGTAAACAGCAATTTCACCATGCATGTGAGGTATCACCGCGAAGGTCAGATCGAGGGCAGTAATTTTAGCAGTAGACCTCCTCTGTAAATCTAACGTGGTAACCTGTAAAGGCTTTTAAAGGCTTTTAAAAATGTATGTAGTTTGTCGCCAATGCGCGTTTGTGCGAAATTTTAAAGCATGTCGTGTTTGGTATCTATGTACTCGGCCTAAGATCATCTTTTTTATTTCATCAAACATTTGGGCAATATAGTGTGTTTTAGTGAAATAAAATTTAAAAAAGTGTATTTTTCCCCCAAAAAATGCGTTTGAAAAATCGCTGCGCAAATACTGTGTGGAAAAAAAATGCAACACCCACCATTTTATTCTGTAGGGCCTTTGCTTTAAAAAAATACATAATGTTTGGGGGTTCAACATAATTTTCTTGCAAAAAATTTTTTTTTTTCATGTAAACAAAAAGTGTCAGAAAGGTCTTTGTCTATAAGTGGTTAGAAGAGTGGATGTAAGCTTCCTAATGTTGTGTATAAAATGCCAGAACAGTTCAAAACCCCCCCAAATGACCCCATTTTGGAAAGTAGACACCCCAAGCTATATACTGAGAGGCATGTCGAGTCTATTGAATATTTTATATGTTGACACAAGTTGTGGAAAAAAGAAAATTTTTTTTTTTTTTTTGCACAAAGTTGTCACTAAATGATATATCGCTCAAACATGCCATGGGCATATGTGGAATTACACCCCAAAATACATTCGGTTGCTTCTCCTGAGTACAAGGATACCACATGTGTGAGACTTTTTGGGAGCCTAGCCGCGTACGGGACCCCAAAAACCAAGCACCGCCTTCAGGCTTTCTAAGGGTGTAAATTTTTGATTTCACTCCTCACTGCCTATCACAGTTTCGGAGGCCATGGAATGCCCAGATGGCACAAAACCCCCCCAAATGACCCCATTTTGGAAAGTAGACACCCCAAGCTATTTGCTGAGAGGTATGGTGAGTATTTTGCAGATCTCGCTTTTTGTCACAAAGTTTTGAAAATTGAAAAAAAAAAAAAAAAAATTATTTTCTTTCTTCATTTTCAAAAACAAATGAGAGCTGTAAAATACTCACCATGCCTCTCAGAAAATAGCTTGGGGTGTCTACTTTCCAAAATGGGGTCATTTGGGGGGGTTTTGTGCTATTTTGGCATTTTATGGCCTTCGAAACTGTGATAGGTAGTGAGGAGTGAAATCAAAAATTTGCGCCCTTAGAAATCCTGAAGGCGGTGCTTGGTTTCCGGGGTCCCGTACGTGGCTAGGCTCCTAAAAAGTCCCACACATGTGGTATCCCCGTACTCAGGAGAAGCAGCAAAATGTATTTTGGGGTGCAATTCCACATATAACCATGGCATGTGTGAGCAATATATCATTTAGTGACAACTTTTTGTAATTTTTTTTTTTTTGTCATTATTCAATCACTTGGGTCAAAAAAAAAAAATATTCAATGGGCTCAACATGCCTCTCAGCAATTTCCTTGGGATGTCTACTTTCCAAAATGGGGTCATTTGGGGGGGTTTTGTACTGCCCTGCCAATTTAGCACCTCAAGAAATGAGATAGGCAGTCATAAATTAAAAGCTGTGTAAATTCCAGAAAATGTACCCTAGTTTGTAGACGCTATAACTTTTGCGCAAACCAATAAATATACACTTATTGACATTTTTTTTTACTAAAGACATGTGGCTGAATACATTTTGGCCTAAATGTATGACTACAATTGAGTTTATTTGATTTTTCTTATAAGAAAAAGTAGAAAATATAATTTTTTTTCAAAATTTTCAGTCTTTTTCCGTTTATATTGCAAAAAATAAAAATCGCAGAGGCAATCAAATACCATTAAAAGAAAGCTCTATTTGTGGGAAGAAAAAGACGCAAATTTCGTTTCGGTACAACATTGCATGTCCGCACAATTTCCAGTTAAAGCAGCGCAGTGCAAAATTCTGAAAACACCTCTGGTCCTTTAGCTACAAAATGGTCCGGGGCTTAAGTGGTTAAAGCACATCTTGTTCGTTTCATTTTAAATCCATTGTGGTGGTGTATAGAGCCAAAAAGATTAGAATTGTGTAGATGTCCCAATATTTATGGGCCTGACTGTATGTGTATATGTATGTGTGTGTATATATATATATATATATATATATATATTGTGACAGCAGGAAAGTAAAGTCACCTGGTTGCATCCAGGGGGGTAGATATATTTCTCCCAGATTCAGGCTTTATGCTGACTTATACAACTAGGGTGGAGAGTTGTATAAGCCCAGCTGAGGCTAGTAGGCTCATGGATGACTCATACCTCTAGGGAGAGTGTGGGGCGTCGTACAGACAGGGAGTTGATGAGGCCAGCTGAAGCTTGTCAGCTCATTTAGGCCTCTATAAGAACTCCCAGATTCATTAGGTGTTAGCTCATGCCTGGAACCAGACCTGTGTGGACTGTCTAGGGAGAGTGAACCCCTGTGCGGTGAGGCAAAGCCTGTGTGGCTATTTGTTTGGACTTTTACTAAACCAGGGACTTAGGGACTAGGACAGCACCAGGCTGATCCCAGTTGTTAGTTTAGGAAACCTGCATGTTTAGTCAGAGGTCAAACTGACCAGGATTTATTTTGTTTGTTTCTTTTTGGCTTTGCTGTGTTTTTGTCACTGTACATAGAGAAATAAACCGCACCTTTTGATTTTGAAAACCACAACCTCCGTCTGCTGGCCCTGTTTTTGTGTGGGGAGCCCAACCAGGGGGTCACACACACCCGCTACCGAGTTAACCCCCTCACAGTTGGTGGAGAATGCAGGCAGTTTTTTTTAAGCCAGCATGGAGGAGATACTGAAACAGCTGGCTCTAGTAAATGCCAATCAACAGCAGACAAATGCAGGTTTGCAAAGGAGCCTTGCAGCCCAGCAGCAAGCTCATCAACAAGCCCAGCAGCAATCTGAGGCCCGCTTCATAGACCTGTTACAGAAGCAAGAGCAGAGACTACAACAAATGGAAGCAGTAATGCAGCAACATCCGCAGACCAGTGAGGAAAGCCGTCCCACTAATACCGCGTCCTTTGGGGTGAGTCGTTTATTGACAAAAATGACTGGAGAGGATGATCCAGAGGTATTTTTGACCACATTTGAAAGGACTGCTGAAAGAGAAAAGTGGCCTGAGGAGCAGTGGGCTGGACTGGTGGCTCCTCTGTTAACTGGTGAATCGCAGAAGGCTTACTATGACCTAGAGCCTGACCAAGCAAAAGACTATGTGATGCTAAAAGCTGAAATATTGGCAAGGCTGGGTGTCACCCTGGCTGTCCGGGCTCAGCGTGTGCATAACTGGACTTTCCAGCTTGGAAAACCCCCCAGGTCTCAAATGTATGATCTCATTCACCTGAGCAGGAAGTGGCTACAGCCAGAGACTTTGTCCGCACCAGAGATTGTGGAACGTGTTGTAATGGATCGGTTTTTGAGAGCTCTTCCTACTGCCATCCAAAAGTGGGTAAGCCATGGAGACCCAGAGACGGCCGGTGGTCTTGTGGATCGTGTAGAGAAATACTTGGCTACAGAGAACCTGACGGCCTCTTCCAGAGACACTCGGACTTTCCACCCTAAGACCAGACCATCCCCAGGGGCGGATAAGAGGATTCCAAGGGGTGAGGGTGGAGAGAGTGAGAGGGTGGGAGCTCTACCCCAAGTTTGGCGAGAACAGCCTGGGAAATCAGCGGCTCAAGAGGCCGCAAGAAGGATCGTTTGCTACCGCTGCCGGCAAGCGGGACATATTGCAGCCAATTGCCCGGTTGTGGAGGAACCCATGCAGTGTGACTTTCTGACGGGCAGACGTCAGTCGCTGTGTGCGACAGTCGCATGCACTGCCATTCGAGGAACTGAGAAACATTTATGCAAAATGTGTATTAATGGTAGAAATGTTGTGGTATTACTGGATTCAGGTAGCCTTGTGACCCTGATAAAGGCTGAATTAGTTAAAACAGAGGTCTCTGGGAATAGCAAGGTAGCTGTTATTTGTGTGCATGGGGACACCCGAGAGTATCCAGTGACTACAGTGTGTTTCGAGACCCCCAAAGGTACCCTCTCTCATCCAGTGGGCTTAGTATCTCAGTTACCGCATGACGCCCTTGTGGGAAGGGATTTTCCGAAGTTCTGGGAACTGTGGGATGATCCTGAGCCCCCCACTGGTGCCCCTATGTACCAGGAATGTGATAGCCAGAACTCCTCTGAGAGTGGTGAGGACTCTCCAGAATTTCCCTTGTCAGTATTTGCAGGGGAGACTCAAGAAACTAGAGAGGAGCCCACCTCCTCAGACGAAAACCTACCGTCTGTGGAGTTTTCTGATCTGGAGGTTCACAGGGAAAATTTTGCCACAGAACAGTTAAAAGACCCCGCCCTAATAAAGGCACGGGAAAACGTAGTGGAAATAGATGGCGAGTTAGTGAACCCAGATAATACCTGCACTTACCCATACTTCAGCGTAGAGAAGGACCTACTGTATCGGGTGGCAAAAAGGGCAGAAGAAACCGTTGAGCAGCTGGTGGTGCCCAAACCTTACAGGAAGTTGGTGTTGGAGTTGGCCCATGGGCACATTCTTGGAGGTCATCTGGGGACAGAGAAAACCCGAGAGAGGGTATTACAGAGATTCTATTGGCCTGGGGTGATGAAGGACATAGAAAATTATTGTTCCTCCTGCCCTGTGTGTCAGAGGTCGGCCCCGATGCCACATTTCCGTAGCCCGCTGGTCCCTCTACCCATCATTGAGGTCCCGTTTGAGAGAATCGCAATGGATTTGGTAGGTCCTATAATCAAGTCCGCTAGGGGGCACCAGTACATATTGGTTATAATGGACTATGCCACCCGTTATCCAGAAGCGATCCCTCTCAGAAATACCTCGGCCAAAACCATAGCCAAAGAGCTATCTCTTGTTTTTAGCCGGGTGGGTATTTGTAAAGAACTGCTTACGGACCAAGGTACACCCTTTATGTCCCGGGTTATGAAAGAGCTGTGTAAATTGCTCAAAGTGACGCAATTGCGTACATCTGTGTATCACCCCCAAACCGATGGGCTGGTTGAAAGATTCAACAAAACCCTAAAACAAATGTTGAAGAAAGTGGTGGATAGAGATGGAAAGGATTGGGACTGTCTACTTCCTTATTTGATGTTTGCTATTAGGGAGGTGCCCCAATCCTCTACGGGATTCTCCCCCTTTGAGTTACTGTATGGGAGACACCCAAGAGGGCTGTTGGATATTGCCAAGGAAACTTGGGAAAGTGAGAGTTCTCCCCACAGGAGTGTGATTGAGCATGTCGCCCTGATGCAAGATCGAATTGCACAGGTAATGCCCATCGTGAAGGAACATTTGGCCCAAGCGCAGTTGGCACAGCAGAGAGTGTACAACCGTGGAGCAAAGACCCGTACCTTTTCCCCGGGGGATAGGATATTGGTACTTGTCCCTACGGTTGAAAGTAAATTCCTTGCCAAATGGCAAGGCCCCTACGAGATAATGGAAAAAGTGAGCGAAGTGAATTACAAGGTCAGACAACCAGGAAGGCGAAAGCCCGAACAGATATATCACGTTAATCTGTTGAAAGCCTGGAGGGATAGAGAGTCCCTAGTCGCAGAAACTTGGTCACCAGCTCAAACTGGTTGCGTGATTCCGGAGGTTGGAATAGCAGCCACCTTGTCACAACCCCAACAACAGGAGGTTAAGGAGTTTGTGCTTCGCAACAAGGAGGTGTTCTCTGAGCTGCCGGGACAAACATCTGGGGTAGAGCATGATATTATTACCCCGCCCGGTGAAAGGGTGAAGTTAAAACCCTATCGGATCCCAGAGGCCCGACGGGAGGCAATACGGGAGGAAGTACAGAAAATGCTGAACTTAGGGGTGATAGAGGAGTCCCAAAGTGATTGGTCTAGTCCCATTGTGTTGGTGCCTAAACCGGATGGGAGCTGGCGATTTTGTAACGATTTTCGTCAGTTGAACAAAGTTACAAAATTTGACACCTACCCCATGCCACGTATAGATGAGTTGATCGACCGGCTGGGAACAGCCCGATACATGACGACTCTTGACCTCACAAAAGGGTATTGGCAAATTCCCCTGGCCAAGTCGGCCAAAGAGAAAACCGCATTTGTAACCCCAGACGGGGCGTTCCAATATAAGAGAATGCCGTTCGGGTTACAGAATGCGCCGGCCACATTCCAGCGGAAAATGGACCAGATACTGAGGCCCCATCGGAAGTATGCTGCGGCTTACCTGGATGACGTAATTGTCCATAGCACAGATTGGGCCTCACATCTGCCAAAAGTGCAAGCAGTCCTAGACTCTATCCGGGAAGCGGGGTTTACGGCTAACCCCAAGAAGTGTACCATTGGGCAGGAGGAGGCCAAATATCTTGGGTACACCATTGGCAGGGGAGTGATAAAACCCCAACTCAACAAAGTCGAGGCCATCCAGAGTTGGCCACGTCCCAACAGCAAGAAGCAGGTACGGGCCTTTCTGGGAATCGCGGGTTATTATCGGCGCTTCATTCCCCACTTTGCTTCTAAGGCTGTGCCCCTAACCAACCTGACGAAAGGGAAAGGGTCGGTCATGATTAAATGGACCCCCGAGGCTGAGGCAGCATTCCAATTCTTGAAACAAGCCTTATGTAGCCAGCCAGTGTTGTACTCACCCGACTTCTCTAAAGACTTTGTCGTACAAAGTGATGCGTCAGATGTGGGGTTAGGAGCAGTATTGTCCCAGGTCTGGAACGGGGAAGAGCACCCGGTCATTTACCTCAGCAGGAAGTTGAAGTCCCATGAGGTAAATTACGCCACGGTTGAAAAGGAGTGTTTAGCGGTGAAGTGGGCTCTAGATTCCCTTCGGTACTATCTGCTAGGTAGGCACTTTGACATGGTTACGGATCACGCTCCGTTAAAGTGGATGGCTCAAAACAAGGAGACAAATAGAAGAGTGAATAGGTGGTTCCTGGCCCTACAGGAATTCAACTTCACAGTAAAGCATCGCCCTGGCGTTCAAATGGGGAATGTGGATGCTTTGTCTCGAGTACATGAATGCCTGATTGCTGGTGTTCCAACCCCAAGGTTAAAACAAGAGGGGGGGTATGTGACAGCAGGAAAGTAAAGTCACCTGGTTGCATCCAGGGGGGTAGATATATTTCTCCCAGATTCAGGCTTTATGCTGACTTATACAACTAGGGTGGAGAGTTGTATAAGCCCAGCTGAGGCTAGTAGGCTCATGGATGACTCATACCTCTAGGGAGAGTGTGGGGCGTCGTACAGACAGGGAGTTGATGAGGCCAGCTGAAGCTTGTCAGCTCATTTAGGCCTCTATAAGAACTCCCAGATTCATTAGGTGTTAGCTCATGCCTGGAACCAGACCTGTGTGGACTGTCTAGGGAGAGTGAACCCCTGTGCGGTGAGGCAAAGCCTGTGTGGCTATTTGTTTGGACTTTTACTAAACCAGGGACTTAGGGACTAGGACAGCACCAGGCTGATCCCAGTTGTTAGTTTAGGAAACCTGCATGTTTAGTCAGAGGTCAAACTGACCAGGATTTATTTTGTTTGTTTCTTTTTGGCTTTGCTGTGTTTTTGTCACTGTACATAGAGAAATAAACCGCACCTTTTGATTTTGAAAACCACAACCTCCGTCTGCTGGCCCTGTTTTTGTGTGGGGAGCCCAACCAGGGGGTCACACACACCCGCTACCGAGTTAACCCCCTCACAATATATATATATATATATATATATATATATATATATATTGTGGGAGATTAGCTCGTGGGGATCACCTTTTCACAGAATGAAGGCAGTTTCTTTAAAACCTGGCGTATTGCCAGCTTTATTTA
This sequence comes from Rana muscosa, assembly GCA_029206835.1. Classification (NCBI taxonomy): domain Eukaryota; kingdom Metazoa; phylum Chordata; class Amphibia; order Anura; family Ranidae; genus Rana; species Rana muscosa. Next base: position 257,307,982 of record CM055124.1, on the reverse strand, counting down.
CAAGTGGTTTGCAATAGTCATACAAAATAAACCAAAAAGTAAAACAAATCCTTGCCGTCCGGCGCTAAACTTTACAGTAACCGCTCTCTATACGTTAAGGGGCTGGTCCCCGTCACCCACAAAACACAAGGTGAAGTAAAGCAAACCTTTTCTTTCAGCCCAGATAACCAGCGCTCCTCTTACTCAGATTCCCTTCTGAGTCTCAGGCCAGAGCCATGCTGTGCTCTCTTCCTGGATCTTTAAAGCCCAGCTGCCTGTGGATTCCAGTGAACCTGAATATCTGGACGGGAACCCAGCCAACTACAGAGGCTGGAAAAACCTGGGCCGGATTCTGGTTCAGTCCCTTACAATAGACCGAATGCGAGGTGAAATATAGCGATTGTCACATATCTCACCTCGCATACCGTCACATATCCTCCCCCTCTGCTCAAGCCCCTGCGGCTGAGCACTTGACCCAGCCATACAGTGCACGCGGGAGAGGGCATCAGCATTATCCTGGAGATTGCCCGGCCTGTGCTCAACCGTGAATTTAAAGGGCTGTAAAGCCAGGAACCACCTTGTCACACAGGCATTTTTCTCCCTGTTGTCACACATCCACTTCAGGGGAGCATGGTCAGTGACCAGCCTGAACGACCTCCCAAGTAGATAATACCTCAGGGAGTCTAAGGCCCATTTAATGGCGAGACACTCCTTTTCAACAATGGCATAGTTCCTTTCGTGCTTGTTCAGCTTCCGGCTCAGGTATACAACCGGGTGCTCCTCACCATTCCTGACCTGCGACAGTACGACCCCTAGGCCCACCTCAGAGGCGTCTGTCTGTACGACAAACTCCTTTGTGAAGTCCGGGGTCACCAGCACCGGTAGTGCACAAAGGGCCTGTTTTTATTTTTGAAACGCCTTCTCTGCCTCAGGGTTCCATTGGACCATGACGGACCCTCTGCCCTTCGTCAGGTCAGTCAGAGGGACGGCAATGGTGGCAAAGTCAGGTATAAACCGTCGGTAATACCCCGTAACGCCTAGGAAGGCCCGAACTTGTTTACGGGTTGGGGCCACTTTTGAATTGCCTCAATCTTATTGGTCTGAGGCTTGACAAGTCCCCGGCCAATAACGTAGCCAAGATACTTGGCCTCCTCTAGGCCTATGGCACACTTCTTTGGGTTAGCCGTGAGGCCTGCTTTCCTAAGGGAATCTACCACCCCCTGTACCCGGGGCAGGTGTGATTCCCAATCTGGGCTGTGGATGACCACATCATCCAAATAAGCAGCCGCATACGGGCGATGTGGTCTCAAAGTTTTGTCCATTATTTGTTGGAATGATGCAGGGGCCCCATGCAGACCAAAAGGCATCCGCTTGTACTGAAACGAGCCCTCAGGAGTGGAAAAGGCAGTCTTCTCCTTGGCCGATTCAGATAGTGCTATTTGCCAATAGCCTTTTGTCAGGTCTAGGGTCGTTGTATAGCGAGCCTGTCCCAACCTGTCCACAAGTTTGTCGACCCGGGGCATCGGGTATGCATCGAACTTGGATACACTGTTAAGTTTCCGAAAGTCATTACAAAACCTGATAGTGCCATCAGGTTTTGGGACCAGCACTATGGGGCTCAACCACTCACTGTGGGACTCTTCTATCACATCCAACTCCAACATGTTTTTAATTTCTTTTGCGACTGCCTCACGCCTGGCTTCTGGGATTCTATATGGCTTCACATTTACTCGAACCCCTGGTTCCGTCACTATGTCATGTTGGATCACGTTGGTCAGTCCGGGTAATGCCGCGTACACACGACCGCTTTTCTCGACGAGAAAAACTGCATTTTTTCTTTTCGCCGAGAAAAACGATCGTCTGTGGGCTTTATGTCGTTTTTCTCGTCGAGAAAAACGGCATAAAAAACGACGAGAAAAATTAGAACATGTTCTAAATTTTCTCGTCGTTTTTTCCAGCATTTTTTTCCGCGGCAGTTTTCCCATAGGGAAAATCGGGTACCACATTTTGGCTACTCTCAATATCAGGGTCAGAGGGGTTCTCCTGTTCGTTACCCTCAGGCTGGGAGCTAGCTTCCAGGTCCTCCGGCTCCCCAGCCATGACAGGGAAAGGAAGAGGGTCTCCGGCTTCCTCGATCCCACCAACAGCATCCCCTTCCCTTTTGCAAAAAGGGTCTGGTGAGAGTTCCCGTGCTTCCCCAGCAGGGGGAGCTCTATCTACCAGCCTCCCTTTGCTCTCCCATAAATTCCAGAAATGGGGAAAATCTCTTCCCACTAAAGCCTCGTGAAGCAGTGAAGGTACCACCCCCACTGAATGTGTTATACTGCCCCTGGGGGTCTCAACCTCAACCATCACTGTCTGGTAGTCTCGAGTGTCCCCATGGATGCAAATTACCCCAATAGTACTGGGGTGTAGTTTTGTGGGGTTCACACAATCACTCCTGACTAGGGTCACCACACTACCAGAGTCTAGCAGGGCTGTCAGTGGCTTTCCATCCACAGAAATAACACACATTTGTTTTTCAATGCGACTCTGACATGATGTAGTACATGCGACCTGTGCAAACAAAGAAAGGCGTCTTTTCATATAAGCATAATCGCATTGCACAGGTTCATCATTTAAAGGACAGTTCGCAGCAATATGCCCTAATGCATGGCAACGAAAACATCTTATATGCTCAACCCCCAGTCCTCTCAATGGTTCCAAAGACCTTCCTGGCTTCTTTTGGCCAGTCTCTAGGTCTAGGAAGCACAGTCTCATGAGTTGGAACAACAGTCTTATCAAATCTCCCCAAGCTCTTGGACCCCGGAACAGTCTTACCCGAACCGCCGGGAGATCTTGCACCCCTAGACACACCGAAGTGGGGCGTAGATGGATTCACCAAGTCCTCAGTAGCACTGTACCTCTCCACTAGGTCGACCAGTTGGGCTGCAGTTTTGGGGTCGCCCTGTCCGACCCACTTCCTCAGAGCAGCAGGAAGCGCAAGCAGATACCGGTCCATTACCACACGCTCTACGATCTGCGGGCCTGTCAAGGTCTCTGGCTGCAACCACTTCTTGGTGAGGTGGACCAGGTCAAACATTTGCAAACGGGGTGGCTTGTTGCTGGAGAATGACCACTGATGCACCCGCTGGGCCCGGATTGCCATGGTGACACCCAAGCATGCGAGTAATTCTGTCTTTAGAGTCTCATAGTCCTGGGCCTTATCGGGTTCTAGGTCAAAATAGGCCTTTTGGGGTTCTCCTGTTAAAAATGGGGACAACAGACCCGCCCACTGTTCTTTTGGCCATCCTTCGCCAGCAACTCTCTCAAAAGTCGCCAGGTATGCTTCGATATCATCAGCAGATGTCATTTTCTGTAAGTGGTAGGATGCACATATCATCTTTGCTTCCACTGGCACAGGAGGTGTAGACCCCTTTTTCAGTTCCACCAGAGCCTCTGCGAACTGCCGGTTCATCTCCTGCTAGGCTGCTTGTTGTGCTGCAGCGGCCTCCTGTTGTGCTGCCTGTTGTGCTGCGACTTGGCGGTTGGTTTCCCGCTGAGCTGCATTGGCCTGTAGCAGGGCTTTTAACATTTCCTCCATCTTCAGAAAATGCCAGCTGAATCCACCACGTGTGGGAGATTAGGTCGTGGGGATCACCTTTTCAGCGTACAGGCAGTTTCTTTAAAACCTGGCGTTTTGCCAGCTTTATTTACAAGTGGTTTGCAATAGTCATACAAAATAAACCAAACAGTAAAACAAATCCTTGCCGTCCGGCACTAAACTATACAGTATACAGTAACCGCTCTCTATACGGTGAGGGGCTGGTCCCCGTCACCCACAAAACACAAGGTGAAGTAAAGCAAACCTTTTCTTTCAGCCCAGATAACCAGCGCTCCTCTTACTCCGATTCCCTTCTGAGTCTCAGGCCAGAGCCATGCTGTGCTCTCTTCCTGGATCTTTAAAGCCCAGCTGCCTGTGGATTCCAGTGAACCTGAATATCTGGACCGGAACCCAGCCAACTACAGAGGCAGGAAAAACCTGGGCCGGATTCTGGTTCAGTCCCTTACAAAGGACCGAATGCGAGGTGAAATATAGCGATTGTCACATATCTCACCTCGCATACCGTCACAATATATATAAATATATATATATATATATATATACACACACGCACGCGCGCTCACGTTTGAGCTTTGGTGTGCACATTCTAATGCAATAGGCTGCGCAAACCTATGATACATATACACAGTAGCTCACAAAAGTGAGTACACCCCTCACATTTTTGTAAATATTTTATTACATCTTTTCATGTGACAACACTAAAGAAATTACACTTTGCTTCAATGTAATTGTAGCAAGACCCCCGTAGGAGCTGATGGTTATATTTTGGGCCTTTGCCGTTACCTTACTGTTCCACCGTCTCCGTCATAGGGGTCCCATTGAAGAGTTGTTCACAGATGTCAGCACCAACACATAGTCTCTTTTTCAATGGTTTTATTAAACAAAGTCAGTTAGAGGGATGGAGGGTTAGGGGAGATTCAGGTACCTTGCTTTGCGGATCACGGGTACTTCTTTTATCCAGAGGACAAACAATTTCCACACTGGATCTAGCAACTACCGGATAGGCCTCTCTCACTGACCTAGCAGCCGGTGCGGTGCTCGGACATAGTCTCTGCCACAGACTTGAAGAATACACATAGTCTCTGCCACAGACTTGAAGAATACACATAGTCTCTGCACAATCCTCTGCCACAGGATTGTATAATGAAGAACTTTTGCAAAGTCAAAGTACAGTCACACAGTACCAGTTTCTTTCAGCCAAGCCGGCAACACTGTGAGGTAGATAGGCCGGGATGTGTCCTCCAATTGAGTCTCCAGGCTCTTCCTGAGATACCAGCCCTTTTCACACGGTCCTCTCTGAGAAAAGTCCTCCCCTGGTTTCTCCAATTGCTCGGCTTCTCCCTGCAGGCATGACAGCACAGGACCACCCCTCGACCAGTAGGCCCCAGAAACTCCTGGGCCTACTATCAGTAACGGAGACTCGGGCCAGCAGGCCCCGAATCAGAACAGCTGCTTCGACACACCTTAGGCCAGGAGGGCCATCAGGTCAGAGAGACACGGAAAACGGTGTCTGTCCCTTAAGTACCCTCTCCCAGAATGCACAGTGGGTTAACCACTCCCACTGGGCTGTTTCTGGGTAAATAGGTACTCAATACACCCAGCCTGCTGCATTTCCAACCTTGACCTGTGGTGACAGCGACACCTACAGTCAAGTGGAAAATGCGCAACACATCTGGACTGGAACAGAAACCAGCAATTTAACACAATCATTCTGAGCCAAACTACAGCTCAGATAACTTAAATTTACAAATAACGCCTACTCAATAGGAGCAGGGCTCTACACACTTTCCCCACTGCAACAGACGATGTGGGAGTCGATACCTGAATCCCCCAAAAAAACTTGGATGGGGAAGGGAAAAGGTGAGGTAGTAAAAGAAATGCAGATTTAACATAAACATACAGTAGAGTTACACCAATGTACATTACAACATCTCTCTCTCTCTCTATCTAAGCCACCCATTCTCCAGCAGTTTTGACAGAAGATCCAGTGTACCTGAAAAACAAAAACACACAGGCAACAATATAGAACGTATCACTATGCAACAGGAAGCAAAGCCTCACTTCCTGAGAGATGAGCCTTTCTTTCCTCCATATATATATATATATATATATATATACAGTGCCGGCCGAAGACATTGTGCTGCCTGGTACCAAGAATGAAATGCTGCCCCCCCCCCCCCCCCCCCCAAAAAAAAAAAAAAATCACGCCCACCAAAATGCCCCCACATCCATCATTTTATATCATGATAACTAAAGTGGACCTGTCATGGCTCTATAAAAAGGACCTGTTATGGCTCTATTCATGTATATAGGAGTATAAAGAGGACCTTCCATGGCTCTATACATGTATATAGAAGTATAATGAGGACCTGTCATGGCTCTATACATGTACCGTATTTTCCCCGTCTATAAGACGCCCCCATGTACAAGACGCCCCCCACTTTTCCAACCCAAAATTAAGAAATCAATATTTTACACATAGGTAAAACAGAACACATTTTTATTTAGTAATTACCGCAGGTAACGTTTAAATACTAGTATATTATGCAGGGGTTGTTCTTCCTGTTTTCTCCACTGTCTATCATACACTCTGCGGAGGCAAGTCCAAACTGTTTCTCTGCAGCTCTATTCCCACGCTCTTTTTTGCATAGCTGGCTACATTTGGTTTGATTTGGCAGAGTAAGACAATCACTTACTTTTATTATTTTCTGACATCTTGGTCCCAGAACACTCCGGTCCCTGTTGCATCTGTGCATCTCCACTTCCAACAGGATCGCATCTGCTCACTCTCCACCTCCACCCCCAGCTTTAGCTGACGTCAGTAACATACGGCTCGTGATTGGAGAAAGCCACTTGACAAGCTATGGGCCGCGACGCACCTTCGCGGATGTCTCCCAGGCTGACCAACCGTGTATAAGACGCTGTTCGATTTACAGGCTATTATTTTAGGAAAAAATAGCGTCTTATCCACGGAAAAATACGGTTTATAGAAATATAAAGAGGACCTGTCATGGCTCTATACATGTATGTAGGAGTATAAAGAGGACCTGTCATGGCTCTATACATGTATGTAGGAGTATAAAGAGGACCTGTCATGGCTATATACATGTATATAGAAGTATAAAGAGGACCTGCCATGGCTCTATACATGTATGTAGGAGTATAAAGAGGACCTGTCATGGCTCTATACATGTATATAGGAGTATAAAAGGACCTGTGCGTAGCCGGCGGCCGCGATGTCACCGGCCACACATAGTGGATTGTCACTTGCCACAACGTCACCTGCCACACGTTGCAGATTGTCACTTGCTGTGTCCCAGAGTAAAGGCAGGCAGCAGAGAGCTAATGTAATCTCTCTGCTGCCCGCACAGTGGGGGCGGAACTGCAGTGATGCAGGGCGGGCAGTGAGAGATGATGTCATCTCTCTGCTCCCCCGCCCGCTGTTTGGCCAGCAAGCCCGCTCACTTGCTGACTGTCCCGCCCGCTGACTGTTCCTCTGTTCTGCCCGCATGCTCCATTCACCTTGGCCCAACGCCCAGGTGAATGGAGCGCGCGGGGAGCGGAGCGGGCTGGCTGGCGGGCGGGCGTCAATTTGCCTCACAGCGGAGCGGGCGGAACGGGTTAGCGACAATTTGCCTCACAGTGCAGAGTAGGGTTGCCACCTTTTCGTCAAGCCAAACCCGAACACATTAGCAGCACACGCCAATATATATATTTTTTTGTAGTACATTAAATTCATTACCTCTGTACAAAGCAATGCACAGCTATTTTTTTTTTTATTTAGTATACCCTGTACATATATTTTTGTGATTAAATAAAATTTCTAATCATATGGAGTTAATCACAAGAGTCCCCCTTTATATCAGAGTCAACAGAGTTCTCCTTTAGATCTGAATCTGCAGAGTTCCCCTTTACATCTGAATGCACAGGGTTCTGCAGAAGAGGAGTGCAGAGGGTAAGATGGGGGCAGTATGTACAGGAGAGGAGTGCAGAGGGTATAATGGGGGCAGTATGCATAAGAGAGAAGTGTGGAGGGTATGATGGAGCAGTATGTATAGAAGAGGAGTTGAGAGGGTATGAGGGGGCGGTTTGTACAGGAGAGGAGTGTGGAGGGTATGATGGGGCGGTATGTACAGGAGAGGAGTTTGGAGGGTATGAGGGGGGCAGTATGTACAGGAGAGGAGTGTGAAGGGTATGATAGGTGCAGTTAGTACAGGAGAGGAGTTCGGAGGGTATGATGGGTGCAGTTAGTACAGGGGAGGAGTTCGGAGGGTATGATGGGTGCAGTTAGTACAGGGGAGGAGTTCGGAGGGTATGATGGGTGCAGTTAGTACAGGAGAGGACTTCGGAGGGTATGGCGGTGGCAGAATGGGGAGGGATTTCTTGCTGTGTCTATGGGGTGACCAGGGAGTGATGTTGGGAAGATAGGGGAAGGAAAGTGACCATGAAATGATGGGGGGGGGTAGGAAGCAGCTCTGAGTGACGTCTGTATGAAGTGGTCTGGGGGGGTGATGCAAGCTGGGGGGAGTTGGGGGCTGAGAAGTGGTCAGATAGCGATGTATATAATAAAAAAAAAACTCATCCACTAAAAACATACAACAATAAATCATACAACAGTACTACAGATCTATGTAATGGAGCTCCCAGCACTCTGTATACCCAGATAATGTGAAGGTAATGTATGACCATTCATATAACCCTGTGGTATCCAGGCTCTGAGTCTGTACAATCAGAGGTGTGAACTCACCACATATATACAGGTTACATGAATGGTTATAAATGACTTCACATTATCTAGTCTGAACAATTGGATTGGAGGATGTTTGCACAGACTTTTCATGCTTAGAAGTGATCTGTCAAATGTGATCGGGCTGCTGCAGACCCCCCTCCCCCCCCCCCACACTCAAACTCACTATCTCCTCCGATTCTTCTGTCAACTTCTGTTAACCCTTCACTGCATCTCCTGAAGAAAAAACCACCTTGAAAGCAACTACTATCCACCCTAGAAAACTTCTCCCAGAAAAAATCAGCTCACCTCCTCCCTTCCTCTGGCCAGCCTGACAGGAGACAGTGAGCTCCGCCCCCCAGTTCTCACAACACTCCGCACTGGTGATTGGGGGGGGGAGGTTGAGTCGGAGATAACAGGGACCCCGCACTGCACGAGACTGGAGGGAGGGGGAAGAGACAGAAAGGAGTTTTTTAAATCCAGAACACACACCGCAGCCGCAGGCACAGTGTATTATTTACAATGCCGCTGCTGCTGTTTCACAGTGAAAGGTGGAGTGGGGGAGAGGAACGGGCGGAATGGGATGGCGGGCAGGCGGCAATTTGCCGCCCCCCTAAAAGTGCCGCCTGGTACAATGGTACCATCAGGTCCCATGGTAGGGCCGGCCCTGTATATATATATATATATTTATTTTTATATGTGTGGGTAGCTAAGTGTAAAAGAGTCCAGTTTTGCTGGGCAAACTTCCACCACCTAGTAGCAGAGGAATAACAAGACAAAGTTCTTGAATGCAAGTACTGGAACAGGTAGAGGAATCTTGACTCCGAAGTTTCCAGTAACCTAACACTACCTAGCTATATACCCCACAGTCCTTCAGAAAATAAAAATCTTCATCTTTCGGCAAATTGAAAACAAGGACAGTCACTGTAAACGATCACCAGTAAAACCGGAGGTCAGGCAAGGTCACCAGCTTTCCTTGTTTATCGATGGTGATGATGAAATAAACCTCACTATCCTTCCCTGGGCGGCAGATGACCACCTTGTCAGCATGAATGTGTCTACCATAGTTCCAGTGCAACAGACACCCATTGAAACGATCATCCATAGTAGCTGAATAGCCTGCTATCCTGAAAGGTTTAGGTACGGATAAATAGTCCCAAACAGCCTCACCGTACCATTTCTCTCTGCTGGACTCAATTTCCTGCATGATCTCCAGGGGGACATAGGGAAATTCCAGACCATACTCCGTGGCTACCCTTTTGTTGAGCAATCTTTGTAGCCGGGCAAGTCTTGGCAGAGCTCTGGTGCTTCCAAGTCCAGGAGGTATACATGAAGTTGGAGACTTGTGCACCATAGTATTAATTGACAGCTTTCCTGACCCAAACAAACTGGTACCTCTGGCCAGGATTTCATTAGTAGCAACTGGGGTTTCCACACTGGGTGATGTCTTCCCCGAGTCCATGGCTGACCATTCAGAAAAGGTGAAGGCCGAAGCAACATCATCTCCATTGGCCCATAACCTCTCCCGAGACATTGTCTCGAACAAATCATCGTCTCTGGAGATGTCTGACGTGGAGTCTATCTCAGAGTCCCGTAACTCCTCCGCGGGCACATATTTACAGACAGTCCCCACATGTACACTTTCCCCCGATCTCTCACCAGTTCCTGAACTTCTCAGGAATCAGACTTTCCTTTGGATCCGGTCATTTTCCTATATTCTTACAGTGACAGGGCCTTTCTCTGTCACATTATTCATACATCTCCCTCCATCTTAGGGTTGCAACTTTGTACCAAGCGATACACAGAATTGGTTATTTCATCTCCAGGAATCTGTTTTCGCACACATTGACTGGCAGGGCTGGACTGGGAAAAAAATGTGGCCCTGGACTTCATCCAGACCGGCCCAGGGCACAACACATCTGGGTACAGTGCACATCAGGGCATGGTACAGAGCTCAGCACATCAGGGCACAGCACATCAGAGTACAGGGCACAGCACATCAGGGTACAGAGCCCAACACATCAGGGTACAGAGCCCAGCACATCAGGGCACATCAGGGCACAACACGTACAGGGCACATCACATCAGGGTACAGGGCACAGCACATCTGGGCCCATCACAGCACATCAGGGCACAGCAAATCAGGGAAGACATGTGTGCCGTCAATAAATTTGTTTAGTTTAGTTTAGTTCCGTTTTGGAATTAATTCGTATTTTCGTTAGATTCGTAAAATTTTCGGAAAATTACAAACATTCGTTATGATGAATTTAAAAAGCAAACCCAGGAAGTCAGCAGTGCTCCTATGAAAAAGTTAACAAACCTAACGAAAATTCAGGGGCTCCCACCATCCCTGTGCTGTGCTGTGCTGACTTCCTCCTGGGGCTGTGCCCCTTCTTTGCTCATTATGAGGGGCTCCCACCATCCCTGTGCTGTGCTGACTTCCTCCTGGGGCTGTACCCCTGCTGTGCTCATTATGAGGGGCTCCCACCATCCCTGTGCTGTCTTCCTGGGTTTGCTTTTTAAATTCATCATAACGAATGTTCGTAATTGTTACGAAAAGTTAACAAACCTAACGAAAATTCAGGGGCTCCCACCATCACTGTGCTGTGCTGACTTCCTCCTGGGGCTGTGCCTCTGCTGTGCTCTATATGAGGGGCTCCCACCATCCCTGTGCTGTGCTGACTTCCTCCTGGGGCTGTACCCCTGTTGTGCTCATTATGAGGGACTACCACCATCCCTGTGCTGTGCTGACTTCCTGGGTTTGCTTTTTAAATTCATCATAACGAATGTTCGTAATTGTTACGAAAATTTGTATTCAATCCAAATTGAATTTCGGACACGAATTACGAAACACAAACTAATGTGTCTGCCGCAATATCGCAGTCCCAATAAAAATCCCTGATCGCCGCCATTACTAGTAAAAAAATAATAATAATGAAAATGCCATAAATCTATCCCCTATTTTGTAGACGCTATAACTTTTGTGCAAACCAATCAATATACACATTTTGCGATTTTTATTACCAAAAATATGTAGAAGAATACATATCGGCCTAAACTGAGGAAAAAATAGCTTTTTTAAATACTACAGCAAAAAGTACAAAATATTGTGTTTTTTTTCAAAATTTTCGCTCTTTTTTTGTTTATAGCGCAAAAAATAAAAACCGCAGAGATGATCAATTAGCACAAAAAAAACAACTCTATTTGAGGGAAAAAAACAACGTCAATTTTGTTCGGGTACTACATTGCACGACCGTTAAAGCTCAGCTAAAGCGACGCAGTGCCGTATCGCAAAAAATGGCCTGGTCATTGAGCAGCCAAATCTTCCGGGGCTGAAGTGGTTAAACAACACGCCTAGGGGATTCCTCTAACCTGCCTGTGAAGTGGTGTATCTGTACCACATATACAACCTACTACAGCAAAAAAAATACAGTTTAATTTGCATGTAATGCTCCTGGCTGCTTTTTATAACTAAAGTGCTGGGAATTTTCTTCATCTAGATTAGACTGTTATTCTAGATGAGGGTCTATTATAGATGCTAATTGGGGGACCCCACAAAGCAAAAAAAGTGTGAGGTTCCACCCAATATACATACTAAACGCTTATTCTTGATGAGGGTGGATCCAGTCTCTCTGATCATGTCTCTCAAATCATGTAGTAACAAAAGCAATGGAGAAGCTCATTACATTACTGTGTAGAAATTGCACTTACAGCATATAAGTTGAAAGCGGGCAGTTTAAACTCATGCAATGCACGGTCGTCTGCAGAACGGCCCATGCATGTCGACGTCACGCTGTTGTCTCCAACCCAAAGCATTTCCTCTCAGAAGTCATAGACTGGGAAAGACTACTGTCAGTGGCGTATCATCCATGGGTCCGAGAGGAGGGGGGCCCACTGTGATCCACCCTGCACACATGGATGATTGTCCCTTGGTTCACAGCAGAGGATGATCAGGGGACAGCTGTAAGCACCGATCTCCCTGCCTGACAGCCACTTCTCCTCCTCTCCCTCCAGGGGCTATCAGTGCTTAAAGCTGTCCCTCCCACTGCACTGATCCTGCCGGGCTGTTCTCTGTGTCCTCCTCCTCCCGTTCTCCTCCTCCGCTCCCCGTGTTCTCTCCCAGTCCGCTGTGTCCTCCTTCTCCGCTCCCCAATTCCCCTCCTAATTTGCCCCCCATTCTCCTCTGGCCCGCTGTGTCCTCCTCCACCCCCTCTTACCCTCTTCCCCCACAGCTAGCTTCCCTCCTCTCCTCTCCTGTGGGCTGCAGGGGATGTGTCAGGATGGAGAGTGGATGAAGGGGTCGGTAATTATGTCATTTCTGTGTCCAATTCAGAAAAGGAAGGGGCCAGTAGAGTGTCCTGTAATAACTGAGCAAAGTAACCTGTGTGTTACTCTGATTCAGTTTATGAATGGACAGGAGCCGCTGTCTCCTGTCCATTCATCTTCAATGCAGAGAAAGGGACTGGGGAATCTGGGTCCTTAGCCCCTTTCCCTGTCTAAAAAGGGAGATGTCAGGGGTCTGTTTAGACCCCTGATATCTCACCAAAGACCACCGACAAGGCTGATTAAAAAACTGTCCTCTTCTCTACTGACACTATCCACTGCCCTAGTGACACCACCCACTGGCCTCCAAAAAGCATTTTGAAAAAATGAAAAAAAAAATAAAAAAAAAATGAAATTGTAAAAAAATAATTAAAACATTTAAATAAAAAAACTACTGACAACGTCCACTGCCCTACTGACACAATCCTGAACATAATACCCACCACTGTACACTCCACACTCCTCACCTGCACATTCTACCCATCACCATACACTCTGCACTCCTCACCTGCACATACTACCCACCTCCAATCCACTCTGCACTCCTCTTCTGCACATAACATCCACCTCCATACACTCTGCACCCCTTACCTGCACATAATACCCACCACCATACACTCCACACTCCTCCCCCTACACATACTACCCTCTGCTGTACACTCCACACTCCTCTCCTGCACATACTACCCATCTCCATACCCCTCTCCTTGCACATACTACCCACTGCTTTACATGCCGCACTCCTCTCCTGCACATACTACCCACCTCTATACACTCCGCACTCCTCTCCTGCACATACTACCCACCACCAAACACACCCTAATCCTCTCCTGCACATACTACCCACCGCCATACACTCCGCACTGTACATTCCCTATTAAACATTACTGCATTCTGCACTATGTAAGTCATCTCAGACTCTATTAAACCATACCCCATTTAGCCACGCCCAACATTTAGCGCAATTTAAGCCTTGACTATTTTTCGTCACAACGCGATATGCTACATTTTTTCTTCTGTGCCTAGGGCCCACTTTTTATCTTGCACACGGGCCCACTCATTTCATGATACGCCCCTGACTATTATGAATGACAAGGGTGAACACAAACACAAAAAAAAGCAGTGCATCAACAAACTAAGGCCTGTTCACACCAAGTGGGTGCGTGCTATGGTGCACATCATACATATGGTACATAATGCACGTTATGTGCAACTGTCACATGACCTACAAAATCTATAGCACCATCTTGTTGTTCTACCAATCATTTCATAGAATTTATGATTTGGGGCCATTTAACAAGATTTAAAAGCTAAAAGTAAAAAAAACGAGAGATATTGGAAAAATGGTTTGGCCACCTGAAGTTAAAAGTGGAGTGCATGGCCTAGCAGAAAAAAGGGTTAAAGAACCCAAAATAACAATAGCTGTTTTTGCACAGATTTTAAAGTTTATTTGAACAATATAAAAGGATTGAAAAACTCAAAAAATAGGTGGAGTTTGTGGGCACATAATGAGAGAAGAACTGGTTAAAAAGTATAAATACATTTTGTTACAACATGATTAAAAAACATAGAAAACATACAATCAACAACCTATCTGCACACAGTTACCAGTTACCCAATACGAATGCAGTAATGAAGGTTGGATCTAAAGTAGAATTTTTTTTGACTTGGTAGTATGTCTAATAAAGAAAGTTTGATCCAATATCACCTTCAAAACCTGCTTGTTGAAACGTTTCGCTAGATATTAGCTTCCTCAGGACAGATACTGGGTGGGTGCTGGTATATTTAAAAACAGACCAAAAAAGAATTGTATATAAGTATTACATATTGTATACATCTGTATAAGCACAACAGTAATTGCTTCAACACATATCCCGAAGAGATACATATAAACATCACAGCATATACAAGAAACAGCAAACAACTCAAGACAGAAAATATATGTATGCTTGCCTAGTTAACCTGTATCCCGGGGTTATAGGGACATCCCACAAAACTAGACAGACGTAGACAGAGCCGGAGCCTCCAATCTAATATAAGTGTATATCAAAACGATACAAATGCGTAACCCGTTGGCTATAATACATCCAATGGGTAAGGAAGAAAAGCTATGGGCCACTAGTGAGGCAGGATTCAGTCATGCAAAATCCTAAAAGTAAATATATAGAGACGAAAAGTTTGTATAGACCTGATCTTCAAAACATTCAGGGGGGCCGTATAAATATATGGGGTCCCTATCAGATCAAGATGATACTAGGATGGTTCTCACCTGATATATAGTAAAAGCATCAACCGCCATGTGGCAGAATCAGAGTCCAAAACAACAATGAAGATAGATTCTCGTAAACTGCGATATAAATCATCAAAGATCAAGGTATCTAAAAATGCAGTGTCATCAATTAGCACAGTTAGGTAAAGGATGAGACACTATTGGTGAATAGCACTTACCGAGAGCATAAGTTTATTGAACCTGAGATACTTTAACTTAAGTGTCAGATAAATAGAAGGAGATCACCAAATTCAAGAGGTCAGATCAGCATCCACGGGAAAATAGTATGAAGAACTACTCAACACAGGTGTAAGCCATAAAAAGCACATAATATCTGATTAATGAGTAGGTTAGATAAAGAAGACCCACCCATATCATATAAGTATGGCAGATATCCCTATTAGTGGGGGCCTGTCATTAAGGCCCTGACAGTTAGCGCAGAGTAACCAATGGTAGATCTGTAACCATTTATAAATGGATGGGAAGATCAGAGCGAATTGAATTGTTTAGTTTACTAAGTAATTCCATATAAATAGCGTCCCAAGGCTTCAGCTTACCCTTAAGAGCTGCTCAACAGTGTGTGGCTGTCCTCTCAGAGTGTAACCCAGGCATTTGTGCCCGGCAACTTAAATAAAGGATGTGATGTGTTTGGGGGCCGTGACCGCGCGTTTGGCGCCAAAGCACATTATCATGTGACGCATCGTGTCGTCATGTGGCAAAAAAACGCACCCCTAAAGCACACACGATCGGATAACCTATGGATTTTCGTCCGATGGATTTGTCCATCGGAAATCCGATGAAACTGTTTTTCATCAGTCTTGCCCACACACCATCAGTCAAAAAACCGATCGTTCCAAACGCGGTGACGTAAAACACTCCGATGAGCCGAGAAAAATTAAGTTTAATGCTTCTGAGCATGCGTCGACTTGATTCTGAGCATGCGTGGGTTTTTGATCCGATGGACTTGCCCATAGACGATCGGAGTTTTCGATCGGTTTTTTATCCATCGGAAAAATTTAAAACATGTTCTATTTTTTAAAACCGATGGAAAAAAGACCGATGGGTCCCATACACGATCGGTTGGTCTGATGAAAACCATCCATCGGACGGTTTTCATCAGTCAAACCGATCGTGTGTACAGGGCTTCATAGTTATGCAGCCAGCAAGTAATAGGCTGCAGAAGGGGATAAGGAGACAGATTTAGGGCGGCGTCGGTACACTGACGTGCACATCAATGCACCCAGCGTCAAATGCCCGCCTCTGTAGGGTGGGGAAAAGAGGAGAAGATCGACCTGGCGGCGGGTGACGTCACCACGCAGCGCACGAGTATTGCGCATGCGCTGTGCCATAAAGCTGCAGACAAGCAAAGAACAATATGGGCACCGAGTGAGACGGACAACTTCCAATAGCACCAATGCTACGATGCAAGCGCTGCATTGGACACTAGCCCGTCAGTCATCACAAACAAGGGAACCAGCCACAGACAAGCCAAAAGAGAAGCTGGCTACAAATGTAAATCTAACGCATAGTAACAGCTAGAGGGGCACTCCACCGTATGTCGGGCCACATTATAAACAAATTAGAGGCAAAAAAACATCCCCCATCAGCACAGGACACAAATAGCCCAAGATGTCAGCCCACAGGCTCCTGCATATACAGTAGCAACTAACCAGTATCACTAATATGATTACATAAAGGAATAAATGAACATAAACTGGTCACATATACAGGGACACTAGGCAAGCAATAGGAGGGTAAAAAAAGACCACTCATGAACAAAAAATAAATCGTCAAAGTGGACCAATAGAATGACAAATTAAGCATAAAGTAAAGCCATTGTAGAAAATCTACATCTGCTATAAATACAAATATCACTGTTTGCTGGGAAAGAATTACAGATGTACCTTCCATTACAGGAATGGTTTGTAGCTCATAAAATCCAGTGCATTTCCCTCTGTAAGATCTTTTTATCATGGTCACCACCTCGAGAGTTCGTTGGAATGTGTTCTAATGCTGCAAACTTAACAACGCTACTATCACCAGCGTGCATTTGATTTACATGGTGTCCTATTGGGGAAAATAATTGGTTACTATTAATGTAGTATATATGATCTTTTATTCAACGCCAAAAGGCACGTTTCATTTTCCCCACGTAGAAACTGCTGCATTTACAGAGCATGATGTACACCATGTCCCTCCGTCTGGCAGTTGATGTGGTGTACAACAGAGTGTAATCTGCCATTGGGCAAATACATGCATGATTCTCATATATCCATGGGCAAAAAGTGCATGAGCCACATTGCCAAGTCCCTCTTAAGGTGGTGTCCTCACTTGCTGCATTTACAAAATTGCTTTGTGTTAATCTGTCCCTAAATGACCTTGCCCGCCTATAAGTGATGTTAGGTTCAGCACTTGTATATTTACAAAGAATAGAATCATTGGTAAGAAGATACCAGCGTTTATTCAAGATTTCTCGTACACATGAGTGTTGACGATTGTAAGTGATGATAACACGGATAATATCCTTCTCATTTTTGCCAGATTTCTTACAGAGCTTCCTGTCTAGTCTGCTTCGGCACACTTTTAAAGGCTTTTTTAGGGGATGTTTTTGAATATCCCCTAATGGACAAACGCTCCTGTAGTTCATCGCTTTCTGCTTGAAAAGGGTGTCATTGGAGCAGATTCTACGCAACCTGAGATACTGACTGTAGGGAATACTATTAAAGAGAGGGGTAGGATGAAAACTGCTAGCGTGTAGGAGGGTATGCCCTGCTGTCTCCTTGCGGTACAGGGTAGTACTGATGTTTCCATCATCTTCAATCACAACTGTGATATCCAGAAAGGGGATAGATTGCCTACTTTGTTACATAGTAATTCATTGTGGCCTAAGTCAAGCATGAAGTTAGCCAAGTCATTAGTGGAACCAGTCCAAAGCATCAGGACGTCATCTATATATCGGTTCCACATTAAAATGGAATCCCAATATTTTATGTATTTTTCCTCAGAGAACAGCATATGTTCCCAACCCCGCAGGTACAGGTTGGCATACGATGGGGCACAGGAGGTCCCTATCGCAACCCCCTGCACCTGGAGGTAGTGGGAGTCATTAAAGGTAAGATATTACATGTTAGGATGTGTTCCAATATGGAGAGGATGAACTTGCTGAAGCACCAAGAGTCCTGTGTCTTCTCACTTAAAAAATCTTGTATAACTGCCAGACCTGAGGAGTGTAGAATACTGATATAACAAGCTTCGATATCAATGGCCACTAAGATGGTATCAGTAGGTACTTGTATGTTTTCTAGACGTCGCAAAAGATCCGGTGTATCCTGAACATAGGAAGGAAGTGACATGACATATATTTATCGACTAGTTGACTAGCTTGTTCAGTATAGGCACAATTCCCAGATATAATAGGTCTTCAAGGAGGACACACTTTGTGCATTTTAGGTAGGGAGTAGAAGGTGGGTATGGCAGGATGTTTTACAAGGAGAGCCTCATATAGATCTTTGCTGATGACTCCTTGATGAAAGGAGTTCAAAAGAAGTAAATTAAATTCATCCTGAACTTTACTAACATACGGCCAAGCATTCTTCCTCGAGGACCCTGAAGAGGTGATTACCTGGCTGGAACGCCGAGCAGCCCCCGAGAAAGCAGACTGACGCCATTGTGAGTACGCCAATTGACATACAGTCATAGCCGAAATTGTTGGCACCCCAGAAATTTTTCCAGAAAATCAAGTATTTCTCCCAAAAAAAATTGCAGTAACACATGTTTTTCTATACACATGTGTATTCCCTTTGTGTGTATTGGAACAAAACTAAAAGAGAGAGGAAAAAAAGCAAATTGGACATAATGTCACACAAAACTCCAAAAATTAGCTGGTCAAAATTCTTGGCACCTTTTCAAAATTGTGGATTAAATAAGATTGTTTCAAGCATGTGATGCTCCTTTAAACTCACCTGGGGCAAGTAACAGGTGTGGGCAATATAAAAAGCACACCTGAAAGCAGATTAAAAGGAGAGAAGTTCACTTAGTCTTTGCATTGTGTGTCTGTGTGTGCCACACTAAGCACGGACAACAGAAAGAGGAAAAGAGAACTGTCTGAGGACTTGAAAACCAAAATTGTGGAAAAATATCCAACAATCTCAAGGTTACAAGTCCATCTCCAGAGATCTAGATTTGCCTTTGTCCACAGTGTGCAACATTATCAAGAAGTTTGCAACTAGTGATGAGCCGAACACCCCCGGGTTCGGTTCGCACCAGAACCCGCGAACGGACCGAAAGTTCGAACGAACATTAGAACCCTATTAAATACAATGGATGCGAACGTTCGAATTCTAAAGTGCTAATTATAACAACTATTATGCATGTTATTGTCCTAAAAAGGGTTTGGGAACCCGGGTTCTGCACCAGGGGACATGTATCAATGCAAAAAGAAGTTTTAAAAACGGTCGTTTTTCGGGAGCAGTCATTTTAATGATGCATAAAGTGAAAAAAAAAAAGTCAAATATTCCTTTAAATATCGTACCTGGGGGGTGTCTAAAGTATGCCTGTGAAGTGCCACGTGTTTCCCGTGTTTAGAACTGTCCCTGCACAAAATGACACTTCTAAAGGAAAAAAAAGCCATTTAAAACTGCTTGCGGCTTTAATGTAATGTCTGGTCCCGGTAATATGGATGAAATTCTTTAAGAAAAATGGCATAGCTACCCCATGACCCCCCCCCCTACCCCAGCCCATTACCAGCCCCTTTGGGTCTTGTATGGATATTAAGGGGAACCCCGCACATAAAATAAAAAAGGCCCTATATACTCTGAACAGCCCTATACAGGCGGTGCATACAAGACAGGGACTGTAGGTTTGTTCTTATGTAGAGTCTGTTTGTAATTTTGAACAGGTACATTGTTGAAGTGTAGCTCCAGACCAAAAATCTATTTTTAAACTTTTTGGAAAACATAGGTAAGGGTTATCACCCCTGTAACATTTGTTTTGCTGTCTGTGCCCCTGTTCAGAACATTTCACCTCACTTTCCGTCCCAATGACAACTGTTTTTGAAATGTGGTGTTTTTCTTGAAACAAGGATTGCTGATAAAGCATCAGTACAGAGGAGACACCTTTCTCCCATATTTATTCTTACAGGAGAGAATTTTCCTTCCTAGTGGTAGATTTCCTCTCACTTCCTGTTGTCTTCTTGCGTTTGCAAGTAGGAGTCGTTTGTAAGTTGGATGTTTGAAAGTAGGGACCTGCCGTATATACTCTGCAGAAATAGGCCCCTTAGTTGTTGGTGTTGGCACAACACTGTAAGCACTCACAGTTACTCTTGGTTGGTGCTGGAACGCCCTGCTGTCAACTATTATATCAGGAATTTTAATTACATATAATTGTTGAACAGTGGTAGTAAAAATTGGGCCTTTGATGGTGGTGCTGGTGCCACAACACTGTAAGCCCTGACAGTTACTCTTGGTGGGTGCAGCAATGGGCCCTGCTGTGAATTATTAGATCAAGAATTGTAATTACATGCCCCTGTTGAACAGGGGCTGAAAAATTGGGCCTTAGGCACTGGTGGCACAACACTGCAACCCCTCACAGCAACTGTACTTGGAGCACAGCAATGAGCCCTGTTGCAAAGTATTGCTTCAAAAATTGTAATGACACGCCCCTGTTAAACAGGGGCTGAAAAATTGGGCCTTAGGCACTGGTGGCACAACACTGCAACTCCTCACAGATACTGTACTTGGAGCACACCAATGAGCCCTGTTGCAAAGTATTGCTTCAAAAATTGTAATGACACGCCCCTGTTAAACAGGGGCTGGAAAATTGGGCCTTAGGCACTGGTGGCACAACACTGCAACTCCTCACAGATACTGTACTTGGAGCACAGCAATGAGCCCTGTTGCAAAGTATTGCTTCAAAAATTGTAATTACACGCCCCTGTTAAACAGGGGCTGAAAAATTGGGCGTTAGGCACTGGTGGCACAACACTGCAACTCCTCACAGATACTGTACTTGGAGCACACCAATGAGCCCTGTTGCAAAGTATTGCTTCAAAAATTGTAATTACACGCCCCTGTTAAACAGGGGCTGAAAAATTGGGCGTTAGGCACTGGTGGCGGCACCCATAAACAAAAATGATCTTACAAGCTATCATCATCAATCGTATCATTGAGGACTCGGAGGAGGAGGATAGCCAGTCAACATAACAGCACAGGCACTCAGCATCAGCATCAGTCTTGAAGGGATGTGACATGTTAAAATCAATTAGTCTGTTATATCAGCATCAGGTGTGTGGTAGCTGGTGGTGATCCAAGACTGGTTCATCTTGAGTCGGTGGACAGGCGCACCCTGTGATCCGTGACAAATCCTCCAGCAGCACTGAATGTGCGTTCCGAAAGAACGCTGGATGCAGGACAGGCCAGTAGCTCAATTGCATACTGTGCAAGCTCTGGCCAGTGATCCATCCTCAAGACCCAGTAAGCCAGAGGATTTTCGGTGGGGAAGGTGTCCAAGTCTGACCTTGCCCCTAGATATTCCTGCACCATGTTTATCAGACGCTGGCGATGGTTGCTGGAACCGATCATACTTTGGGGCTGCGGACTAAAGAATTGTCTGAACGCATCGGTCAGACGGCCACCTTCCCCACCGCTCCTTCTTTGACTGGCCGAAGCCTCAGCAACTCGTTGTCCAGGACCAGGAGTTTGCAACCTCCCAGTCTCTGGGAACGCGTTGCACAGACCTTTCTGCAAGGCCTCCCGGAGTTGTCTCATCCTCTGCTCCCTCTGCGACGGTAACATAAGGTCCGCAACCTTACCCTTGTACCGTGGATCAAGGAGAGTGGCCAGCCAGTAATGGTCCCTCTCCTTGATCCGAAGAATACGAGGATCCTTCCGCAGACTTTGCAGGATCAGGGAGGCCATGCAGCGTAGGTTTGCTGAGGCATTCGCTCCGGAGTCCTCTGGGTCACTAAGGACGACATGATCCGCAGCCACCTCCTCCCAGCCACGTACAAGTCCACTGGTTTCTTGGGACTGTAAATCATCCCTAAAAGACTGCTGCTGATGATGCTGAGTGCCAGCCTCCACCTCCATGCTGACACAATCCTCCTCCTCCTCCTCCTCCTCCTCCTCCTCCTCCTCCTCTTCCTGTGCGATGGGTGGGACAGAAGGAACACTGTCTGGGTAAAGGGGGCCTTGAGAGGCAAGGAAGTCCTCCTCTTCCTGCCTCTGTTCTGCCTCAAGTGCCCTGTCCATTATTCCACGCAGCGTGTGCTCCAACAGGTGGACAAGAGGTACAGTGTCACTGATGCATGCACTGTCACTGCTCACCATCCTCGTGGCCTCCTCAAATGGTGCCAGGACAGTGCATGCATCCCTGATCATGCCCCACTGGCGTGGAGAAAAAAAACCAAGCTCCCCTGACCCTGTCCTGGTGCCGTAGTCGCACAGGTACTCATTGATGGCCCTCTGCTGCGTGTGCAGCCGCTGCAGCATGGCCAACGTTGAGTTCCACCTGGTGGGCATGTCACATATAAGGCGGTTCTTGGGCAGGTTCAACTCCTTTTGCAGCTCAGCCAGGCGAGCACTGGCATTATAAGATCTGCGGAAATGCACACAGACTTTCCTGGCCTGCCTCAGGACATCCTGTAAGCCCGGGTACCTGCCCAAGAAGCGCTGCACCACCAGGTTAAGGACGTGAGCCACACAGGGCACATGGGTCAGTTGTCCCTGTCGGAGGGCGGAGAGGAGGTTGGTGCCATTGTCGCAAACCACCATTCCTGGCTTAAGCTGGCGTGGCGTCAACCACCTCTCGGCCTGGCCCTGCAGAGCAGACAGGACCTCTGCCCCAGTGTGGCTTCTGTCCCCCAAACACACCAGCGCAAGCACGGCATGGCATCTTTTTGCCTGCGTACTTGCGTAGCCCCGTGAACGGCTACGGAGCACCGCTGGTTCATAGGACAAACCACAGGAAGAGGCCATGGAGGAAGAAGAAGAGGAGGGGGTGGAGGAGAGAGGTGTGTCACAACCAGTAGTAGCATTTTGGAGGCGTGGCGGTGGGACAACCTCCAACACTACTGCACCTTGTCCTGAATCCTTCCCAGCTGCCAAAAGAGTGACCCAATGGGCCGTGAAAGAAAGGTAACGTCCCTGTCCATGCCTGCTGGACCATGAGTCAGCGGTAATATGCACCTTACCGCTGACCGCCCTGTCCAGCGAGGCCAAGACATTGCCTTCCACATGCCGGTAGAGAGCCGGAATAGCCTTCCGTGAGAAAAAGTGGCGTTTGGGAACCTGCCACTGAGGAACTGCACATTGCACAAACTCACGGAAGGGGGCCGAGTCTACCAACTGAAAAGGCAGCAGTTGAAGCGCTAGCAATTTAGCCAAGCTAGCATTCAACCGCTGGGCATGTGGATGGCTGGGAGTGAACTTCTTTCGACGGTCCAGCAGCTGGGGCAGGGAAATTTGCCTGCTAGAATCGGACGTCGGTGTACTGCTAGCAGAGTGGGCGCAAGTACTTGGCTGTGACACACCTAATTCTACACCTTCATTCCTCTCAGTGCATGTTTCAGAGAGGACTGAAGTTATAGTGGGGTTGGAGATCCCAGCTGATGCGGTGCAAGGAGAGGTCCGCTTTGTTCTTTGGTGTGGGTCTTTGAGGTAGGCTTGCCAACGAGCTGCATGGCAGGTCAACATATGTCTGGTCAGGCATGTGGTACCCAAGCGGCTGATGTTTTGGCCACGCGATATACGCTTGAGACATATGTTGCAAACAGCAGCTGTGCGATCTGATGCACTAGCCTCAAAAAAGGCCCACACCAAAGAACTTTTTGAATGACGGGCAGAGGCAGCGCCCTGCACAGGCGGAGCTCTGCGGTGTGATTCCGTCGGTGTACTGCCCTTACGCTGGCCACCAAAGGGCATCCTGCCTCGTTGGAGATGTGCCTCCTCCTCATCCTCCTCCTCCTCCTCTCTCCTATTAGGCACCCACGTGGAGTCAGTGACCTCATCATCCCCTCCCTCCTCATCACTGGAGCCAATCTGGCAGTATGCTGCAGCTGCTGGAACATGACTGCCAGATTGGTGTCCTTCTTGAGCATCCCCTCTGTCTGCTCTCACGCTACTGCCTTCCTCTAGCTGGGTTTCATCATCAGACCCTTCGAAACGCTGGGCATCCTCCTGGAGCATGTACCCAACACTGTGCTGAAACAGTTCGGGGGACTCCTCAGGAGGAGGACATGGTGGGTCTAGGGAAGGAGTGACTGATGATTTGTCTGACATTGATACCAGGGAAGACGACGCTTTGGCAGCTGCTTTTCCAGTACCCTGAGCCTGGGTGAGAGAGGATGAGGAGGAGGAGGAGGGCTTGGTCATCCACTCTACCAAGTCTTCGGCATGATGTGGCTCAACATGTCCAGCTGCCGAAAAGAAGGACAAGCGTGTCCCATGGCCATGTGCTGATGACAATGCACCGCGTCCACGACCAGCACTGTTGCCCCCAGACACAGAGCCTGCTTGCCCTCTTTTATTGCCTCCTGACTGTCTGCCTCTCCTTGTTTGCCTTCCAGACATTCTAATAGATGGCCTGCAGGGAGATGGGAAAAAAGCAATAAGGGCTACCTTCAGGTGTCCTTCTCTGTCCCTTGAAACAAGGACTTGCAGAGTGAAATAAACTGACACTCTCCCTACCTACAGTTTTCTGTCCCTAGAATAAATGTTTTTTTTAATCACAATATAGCACAAGGACAATTCAGTCACTGTCCTTCCAGGTCCCTGGAAACAAGGACTTGCAGAGTGAAATAAACTGACACTCTCCCTACCTACAGTTTTCTGTCCCTAGAATAAATGTTTTTTTTAAGCACAATATAGCACAAGGACAATTCAGTCACTGTCCTTCCAGGTCCCTGGAAACAAGGACTTGCAGAGTGAAAGAAAAAAAACACTCTCCCTACCTACAGTTTTCTGTCCCTAGAAAAAATGTTTTTTTTAATCACAATATAACACAAGGACAATTCACTCACTGTCCTTCCAGGTCCCTGGAAACAAGGACTTGCAGAGTGAAATAAACTGACACTCTCCCTACCTACAGTTTTCTGTCCCTAGAATAAATGTTTTTTTTAATCACAATATAGCACAAGGACAATTCAGTCACTGTCCTTCCAGGTCCCTGGAAACAAGGACTTGCAGAGTGAAATAAACTGACACTCTCCCTACCTACAGTTTTCTGTCCCTAGAATAAATGTTTTTTTTAATCACAATATAGCACAAGGACAATTCAGTCACTGTCCTTCCAGGTCCCTGGAAACAAGGACTTGCAGAGTGAAATAAACTGACACTCTCCCTACCTACAGTTTTCTGTCCCTAGAATAAATGTTTTTTTTTAAGCACAATATAGCACAAGGACAATTCACTCACTGTCCTTACAGGTCCCTGGAAACAAGGACTTGCAGAGTGAAAGAAAAAAAACACTCTCCCTACCTACAGTTTTCTGTCCCTAGAATAAATGTTTTTTTTAATCACAATATAGCACAAGGACAATTCAGTCACTGTCCTTCCAGGTCCCTGGAAACAAGGACTTGCAGAGTGAAATAAACTGACACTCTCCCTACCTACAGTTTTCTGTCCCTAGAATAAATGTTTTTTTTAAGCACAATATAGCACAAGGACAATTCAGTCACTGTCCTTCCAGGTCCCTGGAAACAAGGACTTGCAGAGTGAAATAAACTGACACTCTCCCTACCTACAGTTTTCTGTCCCTAGAATAAATGTTTTTTTTAATCACAATATAGCACAAGGACAATTCAGTCACTGTCCTTCCAGGTCCCTGGAAACAAGGACTTGCAGAGTGAAAGAAAAAAAACACTCTCCCTACCTACAGTTTTCTGTCCCTAGAAAAAATGTTTTTTTTAATCACAATATAACACAAGGACAATTCACTCACTGTCCTTCCAGGTCCCTGGAAACAAGGACTTGCAGAGTGAAATAAACTGACACTCTCCCTACCTACAGTTTTCTGTCCCTAGAATAAATGTTTTTTTTAATCACAATATAGCACAAGGACAATTCAGTCACTGTCCTTCCAGGTCCCTGGAAACAAGGACTTGCAGAGTGAAATAAACTGACACTCTCCCTACCTACAGTTTTCTGTCCCTAGAATAAATGTTTTTTTTAAGCACAATATAGCACAAGGACAATTCAGTCACTGTCCTTCCAGGTCCCTGGAAACAAGGACTTGCAGAGTGAAAGAAAAAAAACACTCTCCCTACCTACAGTTTTCTGTCCCTAGAAAAAATGTTTTTTTTAATCACAATATAACACAAGGACAATTCACTCACTGTCCTTCCAGGTCCCTGGAAACAAGGACTTGCAGAGTGAAATAAACTGACACTCTCCCTACCTACAGTTTTCTGTCCCTAGAATAAATGTTTTTTTTAATCACAATATAGCACAAGGACAATTCAGTCACTGTCCTTCCAGGTCCCTGGAAACAAGGACTTGCAGAGTGAAATAAACTGACACTCTCCCTACCTACAGTTTTCTGTCCCTAGAATAAATGTTTTTTTTAAGCACAATATAGCACAAGGACAATTCACTCACTGTCCTTACAGGTCCCTGGAAACAAGGACTTGCAGAGTGAAAGAAAAAAAACACTCTCCCTACCTACAGTTTTCTGTCCCTAGAAAAAATGTTTTTTTTAATCACAATATAACACAAGGACAATTCACTCACTGTCCTTCCAGGTCCCTGGAAACAAGGACTTGCAGAGTGAAATAAACTGACACTCTCCCTACCTACAGTTTTCTGTCCCTAGAATAAATGTTTTTTTTAATCACAATATAGCACAAGGACAATTCAGTCACTGTCCTTCCAGGTCCCTGGAAACAAGGACTTGCAGAGTGAAATAAACTGACACTCTCCCTACCTACAGTTTTCTGTCCCTAGAATAAATGTTTTTTTTAAGCACAATATAGCACAAGGACAATTCAGTCACTGTCCTTCCAGGTCCCTGGAAACAAGGACTTGCAGAGTGAAAGAAAAAAAACACTCTCCCTACCTACAGTTTTCTGTCCCTAGAAAAAATGTTTTTTTTAATCACAATATAACACAAGGACAATTCACTCACTGTCCTTCCAGGTCCCTGGAAACAAGGACTTGCAGAGTGAAATAAACTGACACTCTCCCTACCTACAGTTTTCTGTCCCTAGAATAAATGTTTTTTTTAATCACAATATAGCACAAGGACAATTCAGTCACTGTCCTTCCAGGTCCCTGGAAACAAGGACTTGCAGAGTGAAATAAACTGACACTCTCCCTACCTACAGTTTTCTGTCCCTAGAATAAATGTTTTTTTTAAGCACAATATAGCACAAGGACAATTCACTCACTGTCCTTACAGGTCCCTGGAAACAAGGACTTGCAGAGTGAAAGAAAAAAAACACTCTCCCTACCTACAGTTTTCTGTCCCTAGAAAAAATGTTTTTTTTAATCACAATATAACACAAGGACAATTCACTCACTGTCCTTCCAGGTCCCTGGAAACAAGGACTTGCAGAGTGAAATAAACTGACACTCTCCCTACCTACAGTTTTCTGTCCCTAGAATAAATGTTTTTTTTAAGCACAATATAGCACAAGGACAATTCAGTCACTGTCCTTCCAGGTCCCTGGAAACAAGGACTTGCAGAGTGAAATAAACTGACACTCTCCCTACCTACAGTTTTCTGTCCCTAGAATAAATGTTTTTTTTAATCACAATATAGCACAAGGACAATTCAGTCACTGTCCTTCCAGGTCCCTGGAAACAAGGACTTGCAGAGTGAAATAAACTGACACTCTCCCTACCTACAGTTTTCTGTCCCTAGAATAAATGTTTTTTTTAATCACAATATAACACAAGGACAATTCACTCACTGTCCTTCCAGGTCCCTGGAAACAAGGACTTGCAGAGTGAAATAAACTGACACTCTCCCTACCTACAGTTTTCTGTCCCTAGAATAAATGTTTTTTTTAATCACAATATAGCACAAGGACAATTCAGTCACTGTCCTTCCAGGTCCCTGGAAACAAGGACTTGCAGAGTGAAATAAACTGACACTCTCCCTACCTACAGTTTTCTGTCCCTAGAATAAATGTTTTTTTTAAGCACAATATAGCACAAGGACAATTCACTCACTGTCCTTACAGGTCCCTGGAAACAAGGACTTGCAGAGTGAAAGAAACTGACACTCTCCCTACCTACAGTTTTCTGTCCCTAGAATAAATGTTTTTTTAAGCACAATATAGCACAAGGACAATTCACTCACTGTCCTTCCAGGTCCCTGGAAACAAGGACTTGCAGAGTGAAAGAAACTGACACTGTCCCTACCTACAGTTTTCTGTCCCTAGAATAAATGTTTTTTTTAAGCACACTATAGCACAAGCACAAAACACACTGACACTCTCCCTACCTATCCTTCTCTTTCACTAAACTAAAGGAATCCAGGTTAAGCAAGAAAGAAATAACAGTCACTGTCCCTGCCTATGCTGCTCTATCCCTGCTCCGGAACACACTACACTAGGCCGCCGTGCTGGCGGCCTTTTATAGTGTGGGGCGTGTACTAAACACCCTCAGCAATAATTGGCCACAGGCATCCTGCCTGTGGCCAATCATTGCTCTCCTCGCTGCCGGCGCTGTGATTGGCCAAGCATGCGGGGTCACAGTGCATGCTTGGCCAATCATAGCGCCTGGATGACACTGCGATGGCGTAGTGCATTGTGGGCCGTTCGCGTCACTCGAATTTGGCGCGAACGGCCCAAATCGTTCGATCTTCGTCGAACGATCGAACAGCCGATGTTCGAGTCGAACGTATGTTCGACTCGAACACGAAGCTCATCCCTATTTGCAACCCATGGCACTATAGCTAATCTCTCTGGGCATGGACGGAAGAGAAAAATTGATGAAAGGTTGCAACGCAGGATAGTCCGGATGGTGAATAAGCAGCCCCAAACAAGTTCCAAGTGTCCTCCATGCTCAGGGAGCATCAGTGTCAGCGCAAACTATCCGACGACATTTAAATGAAATTAAACGCTATGGAAGGAGACCCAGGAGGACCCCACTGCTGACACAGTCACATAAAAAAGCAAGACTACAGTTTGCCAAAATGTACTTAAGTAAGCCAAAATCCTTCTGGGAAAACGTCTTGTGGACAGATGAGACCAAGATAAAGCTTTTTGGTAAAGCACATCATTCTACTGTTTGCCAAAAACGGAATGAGGCCTACAAAGAAAAGAACACAGTACCTACAGTGAAATATGTTGGAGGTTCAATGATGTTTTGGGGTTGTTTTGCTGCCTCTGGCACTGGGTGCCTTGAATGTGTGCAAGGCATCATGAAATCTGAGGATTACCAAAGGATTTTCAGTGTCAGAAAGCTGGGTTTGCGTCCGAGATCTTGGGTCTTCCAGCAAGACAATGACCCCAAACATACGTCAAAAAGCACCCAGAAATGGATGGCAACAAAGCGCTGGAGAGTTCTAAAGTGGTCAGCAATGAGTCCAGATCTAAATCCCATTGAACACCTGTGGAGAGATCTTAAAATTGCTGTTGGGAAAAGGCGCCCTTCCAATAAGAGAGACCTGGAGCAGTTTGCAAAGGAAGAGTGTTCCAAAATTCCGGGTGAGAGGTGTAAGAAGCTTATTGATGTTTATAGGAAGCGACTGATTTGGTGTGCAACCAAATATTAAGTTAAGGGTGCCAAGAAGTTTGACCAGCCCATTTTTGGAGTTTTGTGTGACATTATGTCCAATTAGCTTTTTTTCCTCCCTTTTTTTTGTTTTGTTCCAATACACACAAAGGGAATAAACATGTGTATAGCAAAACGTGTTACTGCAATACTTTTGTGTGAGAAATACTTGATTTTTTGGAAAAAAAATTGGGGTGCCAACAATTTCGGCTATGACTGTACTTTCTCATACACATTGCAGTGTGCTCTGCCCCTTTACCGCTACATGGCCGATTAGGGCCTTTGCGCAATGTTTTGGGTGCCAGTTAACCACCTGATGTTTCTATTCTTTGTTCAAAAGTACCCTGCACCTTGGCCCACTGTACTATAAGAATCACTGTTGGCACTAGAGCAGGTGAGAGCCTGAGACATGGTTACTTTCGCTACGAGAGTCAAATTAGAACTTTATTTTTTACTCTCCTGGGGTCCTATGAGACCCAGTATGCTGCACCGGTGGCCGGAGCCCCGGGATCGCAGCAGTCCTACCCGCCAAGTGCAAAGTGAAGCGAGACTTACCCCCACTCAGCACTAGGGAATACAGTCATGATGTTTGGAGCTACTACACAGCATTAATATGTGACAATCGTTCATTGAGGAGGAAAATCCAACACTGCTTCACACTCCAGTGGCTCCATATGTTTAACCTTTTTTTTACATACCAAGTAACGTTTTTTTTTCTCTGGTTTGATTTCTTCAACTTGTTCAGGTATTATGCCCACACCGGTTGGAAGGGGTGTAGGGCGGGGTGGGGAGAGGGGGGGAAGTATATTCGTTGAGTAAATTTGTGCATGATGTATTCCGCACACAGGTAACACAGCAAAGTTTAATACTGTTTCAGGTCCTACATAATATGCTTAGCTTATTGTTGTTTATGTTGTACATGACCCACGGGATCCAGAGGGGCCTGAACGCCAGAGTCAGACTGCTCAGTATGGCTGGAGCATGCTATTCTACCAAAAGTGATCTATGGCGTCTTTAAAATTACTCATGTAATTACTCATGGAATGTGAGAAGCCTGCGTGAGAAAGTTAAGCGCTTGGCAGCTCTTGCATTCCTTAAAAAGCAACGTGCTGATATAGTGGTACTGGTTGAAACTCATATTGAGGGGAGACTGCAGATGGCCCTTCGCCATCCGTTCGTGGGTGGGGTTGGGGAGGGCGGAGTCTCCATACTCATAGCCAAATCTGTACACTTTGAACTATGTGAGGCCTCCACAGACCCACAGGGCCGTTATGTTTTCCTATCTACAAAATTGTATGGGGAACCCTTTCTCCTTAGCCTTCTATGTTCCTCCCCCATCCTCCATATCTATAATTCTAGAAGGGTTTGCATTCATGGCACGACACCCCAGAATCCAAGCAGTTTGGCTGGGGGATTTTAATACCACACTAAACCCCTCTCTAGACAGGCTCCAACTCTCAATTCCCAATGTGGGGAGCGCCAGGGACACTAAATTCTCCAAACTGATTTCTTCCTTTCACCTTGTAGATACCTGGAGACATAGGTTCCCCCACAAACAAACATATTCCTGCTTCTCCTCTACACACAACTTCATGTCTAGGATTGATTTCATACTGATTTCGCAGGGACTCACACCACGACTGTTGGAAACAGAGTTTTGCCCCAGGCTGCTATCTGATCATAGCCCTTTCTGAATTACTCTAAAGCCCCGTACACACGATTGGTTTGACTGATGAAAACCGTCCGATGGACGGTTTTCATCAGACCAACCGATCGTGTATGGTACCCATCGGTCTTTTTTCCATCGGTTGTAAAAAATAGAACTTGTTTTAAAATGTTCCGATGGATAAAAAACCGATGTGAATTTCCGATCGTCTATGGGCAAGTCCATCGGTTAAAAAACCCACGCATGCTCAGAATCAAGTCGACGCATGCTCAGAAGCATTAAACTTCATTTTTCTCGGCTCATCGGAGTGTTTTACGTCACCGCGTTTGGAACGGTCGGTTTTTTGACTGATGGTGTGTGGCCAAGACTGATGAAAAACAGTTTCATCGGATTTCCGATGGACAAATCCATTGGACGAAAATCCATAGGTTATCCGATCGTGTGTACGGGGCTATAGTGTACCCATTGATAGGCCAATGCGAACATGGCATTTGAACCCATTCTGGCTCTCGTTGCTACCCGAGGACGATGAGCTTATCAATGAGTGGAAGCTGTACTTCAAGGACAATGACCACTCTGCTTCTCCAGCAGCGGTCTGGGAGTCCTTCAAACTTCATGCCCGCATGTCCCTAGTCTCACGCATAAATAAATATAAGTCTGACTCTGCTGGTGCCTTTGACAGAGCAGTGGCGGAGTTGTCCCTCACAGAACAGGGTTACGCGACTGACCCCACCCCAGCAAATGCGAGCGCACTCAAACTCCAGACCAGAGTGGTAACTCAACTCCAGTACGAGAAAGCCAGGCAGAAATAGTTTTTTGCTAAACAAAAGTTGTTCGAGCATGGGGAAAAAGCTGGCAAGCTTTTGGCGTACCTGGTCCACAGTGAAGATAGACCCCCAGTGGTTATTTCCCTACATGGTCCTGAAAGGCAACAAATCCATGACCCACTTAAAGTGACCTCCATGTTTAGGGACTTCTTGGGAGACCTATATACAGTTACGAGTCCTGCTGATGTGGGTCCGTTGAACTCCTTCCTGGAAGATGTCACATTCCCTCAATTAACTGAGGACCAGGTTAGCCTCCTTGAGGCGCCTCTCACCACAGAGGAAATAGCGGTTGCTGTTGCCGGGTTTACCAGATCCAAATCCCCAGGCTCGGACGGCCTCCCAATTGAATTTTACTCCCAATTTAGTGAGGTACTGACCCCGAAGCTGTTAGCCCTATACAATCACTTATTTGAGACATTAACGCTCCCCCCCTCTATGAGAGAGGCGACAATAGTCCTCATACCCAAACCGGGGAAAGATCCGGGGTACCTGGAATCCTATTGCCCCATTTCCCTCCTGCAAGTGGATATTAAAATATTGGCCAAAGTCCTATCTATCCGACTCAATCAGGTTATACTCTCTTTGAACTTTACTAACATGTTCTATGATCTATGGGGATCCTTTTATATCAATCCTCATTGTCTAGGATTTTGTTACACACGGCAATATATTGGGCCTTGTGCATAAGGACAACGTTTCCCCCTTTGTCCGATAGTTTAATGGCAATTTCCTCTTGTGAGCAGAGTTTTTGTAAGGCCTGTTTCTAAAGAGGAGATAGATTGTCCACATTATCAGGATAAATTTGTAATCTTTCTATTTCTATTCTAACCTGTGTAACAAATGCCCAGATATTAGGATTCGTTTGTAATGGGGGAAATTTCTCTGATTTCTTTTTCATAGAGGTGTAAGAGGTGTTGTCTGTATAAACATTGGGGATTACATCCCTATCCATAATTTGTGGGGTCTGTAGTTGCTGATCATGTCTTTCGTTTTCCTACAAGAGATCCATGAGGTCTCTTAGTGTCCTAAAGTCCCTTACTGAGAAGGTTTTCCATTGATCCCTAAGTTTTTTGTCTTTATCTTTTCTTTTTCTGTCTTGATCAAATAAGTATTTGTAGGTCAATTTACGGGCAAACAAAATTAAGGTTCTTAATAGTCTCAAATTGGTCTATTTCCTGAGTGGGACAGAATGTTAGATGTTAGGCCCAATGACTATATTTCTGCAGGAGTCAACCTATAGCCAGATAGATTGATCGCATTAAGGTCAGTGTCCCTTATGTGGTCTTGACTACAAATGGATCTAGGTTGCTGCTTAGTTTCCTCTCTTTTAGTGGAGGAGCCACCCCTTCCTTTGGGCCGGAAAAAACCAAAGGTGTGGAAGAGAGATAGATATTCCAGTTAGGACATAATTACCACTTTGGAGCTAAATAATTAGGATCTTTATATACAGTTAAATATGTATGAATGCAGATAGGGTTTGGAGCCAAGTTACAATTTGATAATCACAAGGAAGATATGATAGTGGTTTTGTAATAGTTTATATACATAATAATGGTGCACTTTGGTCTACATTACTTTTAAAATAGTTTAACTTCAGATTCTGAAGGGAACTGTTTAGTTAGTTGGTGTGGTCATTGCTGTGGTCTGCCCTTCATATTGCTTAACCACTTCAATACAGGGCATTTTCACCCCCTTCCTGCCCAGGCCAATTTTCAGCTTTCAGCGCTGTAACATTTTGAATGACAATTGCGCGATCATGCAACACTGTACCCATTTGAAATTTTGATAATTGTTTTCCCACAAATAGAGCTTTCTTTTAGTGTTATTTGATTATCTCTGCGGTTTTTATTTTTTGCGCTATAAACACAAAAAGACCGACAATTTTGAAATAAACACTATTTTTTATAATTTTTGCTATAATAAATATCCCAATTTAAATTTTTTTTTTTTACTAGTAATGGCGACGATCTGCAATTTTTATCAGGACTGTGATATTGCGGCAGACATATCAGACACTTTTGACACTATTTTGGGACCATTGACAATTATAGAGCGATCAGTGCTATAAAAATGCACTGATTACTGTATAAATGTCACTGGCAGGGAAGGGGTTAACACTAGGGCAATCAAGGGGTTAAATGTGTTACCTAGGGAGTGATTCTAACTGTAGGGGGAGGAGACTGACTGGGGGAGGAGACTGATCGGTCTCCCTATATACAAGGAACACACGATCTGTCTCCTCTCCCCTGACAGGACGTGGATCTGTGTGTTTACACACACAGATCCACGTCCCTGCTCTGTGACCGGCAATCGTGGGTGCCTGGTGGACATCGCGGCCGCCAGGCACGCACATCTGCTCCTGAGTGATGCAACGGGGTGCGGGAAGCCAAGGACGTCATATGACAGCCGCCTGGGATGGCAGAGCCACCTTGCGGCCGTCATATTACTATGGCTGGGATGGGAAGCGGTTAATTTAGAGAACAGACACACACTTGACATTACTCTCCTATTCTTTCAATAATTGGGAAAAGGGTCTTACTATAGTCGCACCTCTGTGGTTTGGTACTTCTACCATCAACTCTTTGATGCCCAATCAATTCAGACTAAAAAAAATGTTTTCATTGAAAACCATCAGCCTAAGCAGCATGAACGTTTACAAGCCTCATGCAGTATTTAAAGCTTGCATATCTGGGCGGTTTCATAAACCACAGAAATATCAATCATTATTGACAGTGTAATAATTAACATTTCAGAATAGGAACAGGCACCCACAGGGATGTTTATGACCCAGGTTAAGATTGCCATTATTTGCAATCCACTGTTGTGTTTACTGCTGTGAATTAGAACACGCATGCCCTCAGTCATTTCACCTCTGTAAATTAAAAGCTAAAAAAGAATCAGAAACAGTAAACACTTTAATGCTTGCCTATATTTGAAAGAGTAATTCCACTTCTTTGAGGAAAAATTATATAACTGTGAGGCTGTGGCTGGCAGAATTGTTGACAGTGTATATATGTCACCTAGATTTCTCACTTTTGTGTGGTGAGGGGCTTCAGGGTCTGTGTCTGTTAACTGCTTCCTGATCGGCTCCTGTATATATACGGCAACAGAATGGCTCTGCTGCACAAATCGCTGTATATATACTGCAGCTCCTTTAAGAGCCATAGCAGGCACGCGTGCGCCCACCCGCTGCATGGCGGGGGACCCGATGCACGTGGCCGACGGGTGCGATCCCCGCCGACCACCCACGATCGCGTGCACGAGAGCAGGAATGAGGATTTGTGTGTGTAAACACACAAATCCCTGTCCTGTCAGGGGAGGAGAAACAGATTGTGTGTTCCTTCTAAGTAGGAACAACGATCTGTCTTCTCCCCCAGTCAGTCCAATCCCCTCACAGTTAGAACACACCTAGGGAACACACACTTTACCGCTTGATCACCCCCTAGTGTTAACCTCTTCCTTGCCAGTGACATTTATACCGTAATCAGTGACCATTCACCTGCCCGTGATAAGCCATATCAGAGGAGATCCAAGCCTGAGACTGGGTGTGAGGACATCCAGGTGCAGTGCAGCACTGCCCACATCACAGCACCTGCACTGCTTCCACAGGGAGACTGGAGCATCCATTTACTCTCTGCTTCTCACCGCTGATCACTGGAAGCTTTTGGGGAGGAACCCAGGTGACCCATCTTGTTTCATGACCCATCCTTCTATAGTGAGAGGTCACTGCAGCATCCTGGGGACTTGTGAAAGGGCTATTTGCCCATTGCTCGTACCGTTAGGAAGGAAAGAGCCACTAAGAGCAGGACACCAAGGGTACCCAGTCCATAATTTATCCACACTGCACATTGTACCACACTTATTCCAAACCTAGACTGCACCTATTCCGCATTATACCGAATCTTTACCACATCCAGCTTACACCTGTGCCGAGACTATACCGTACCTACACTGCCTATACTGCATGCAGGTTAAATTGAACTGTCGTTAGGTGCACTGACGCTCTTAAAGGGCCCCAATGATAGCCAGTAGAGGAACATATCCTGTCATCCTATGCCTAGTCTCTACTGTTAATCACTTTGTATGATAAATTGTGTTATTATCATTCTTAATCCATTTTATGTTCGCCCATTTGCCAGCCATATTGTGTGACAATATGTTAAGTTTGGCTTTGCTACCTGGTTTGGTGCCTGTTTTCTTTGATATAGCCCTGCTATTGGGTACTAAGTATTACTTTCATTGAATTCCTGTGATATTGTACATTTGCACACTCAACCTGGTGTGTCAGAGGAGTTGAGGTTCTTGAGAAGGTAAAGGCAAAGAACAGAGGACTCATCCTATCCAGTGGTTCCTACGGGGGTAGCGCCACACAAATAAAATGATAACCTATTAAAAGGTAATATAAAAATGCAGTTTTTGCAAAATGTGTGCCTTTTTATATGGAGCTGTTCTATGCAGTACTTTTTTTGCAGCACTAGATGCCCTTAGGCTCAGTACACATCTAAAGTTTTTTTTGTTGTTCAACTCAGAAGGCTGAACAAAAAAAACTGAGAGGTTGCAGTACTAACTAAGCAATGTTATTGTGGAAATCTTCTCCTCTGTGCCTTTCTGTTCTGACAGGGGGGTTGCCCCCCTGCCAGAACACACTGATTAGCGCTGACAGACATTGGCTGCCAGCGCTGATTGGATGCTGGTTTTTAAGCATGTCTCTTTGACAAATAACTGTCTTGAGACCAGCTAATGTCGGAAGGACAACTGTATCTGTACACACTGACTAAATTTTGTCTGGTTCCTGTTGAACTGGCGGATACCGGCCGATATTAGCTTAAGTCTTTTTGTCCGCACACAAACTGATTGGTTTCTTGTGTTTCTCTGTCTGAGCTTGCAATAAAAAATACAGGGTTTGTTCACAGCAGCAGCTGCACCATAAGCACAGCTGCTGGTGTGCACTGGTCGGAACAGCAGTCATATGATCGGAAGCTCCCAGTGGTAAACAATGATCGGGAGCTGTCCATGACTGGTTAGTTACTGTGCTGGGAAAAAAGGATAGAAAAGGCATTCCCCATAGATGCATATGTGTAGCGGCTCCGCATTAAGGCTAGGTTCACATATATGCGACTCTGCAAGCCGCTTTTTTCGTGGGCACGGCAGCCCATTAATTTGAATGGGCTGTTGTGCCTCCTGAAATGCAGGAAAAAGGTTCCTGCAGGAATTTAGAATTTGCAGCCTGCATGGAAAACACAAGTGCAGTGCAGTTCCCAGTGCGGGTGCGATTTCCAGTGTGTGTGGCATGCCATTAGGATTAATGGTACCTGCACACATCTAGCATTTTTTATGTGCGGGTGATTGCAGCTGCAGGAACAGGTGTGGATAAGCAGTGGGAACCACCAGCACAGATGTGAACCTAGCCTAATGCCCAGCCGCCGCATATATGCATATAGCCAGCTAAATGTTAGCCAGCCAGGTTAAAGAAATGTTACAGAGCTGCAATAATTTGTGTATTTGAGATCTTCCTGTAGTTCAGTGTTAGGTCACCAACCTCAAAAAAGTATTCAGATTCAGAAATTCAAAGTGAAATAAGAACTTATTTTTTGCTTGCTTGCTAAATCAGTAACTATTGAAGCATATGAATGAATGATCAGCATGGCAGCCTCCACCTTCTGTCTGTTCAATTTGCCTTTACGATACTCAGTTTAAGGTGGTCATAGCATTTGAAAACATTTTGTTTTTTTAAAGTGTGTTTCTCTACCTCATAATGCTGTTTATTATTTTTAACTGTTACATTTTTAGTTTCTGCTGCCATGTTCTCAAGACTTTCTGACCTTGGAACGATCTTGTACATTTGGTCTGCCTCTGTGCAGCACAAGGGTTAATTAAAACAATTATTGCAAAATGAGCTGTTCAAGATGGGCCAAATAAATTCATGCAAAAGAATGAAGTGTTCTTCTTTTCAAGTCTACAGGAGTTTATAGGATTATAAAATTAATATGTAACATTTATCTTACTGATTCATACATTTTAAAGCAACATTAGCCAATGTTCTTGGCTTGTGGGAAATGTTGAATCAATGCAAAGTGTTTTAATGTGCTCTATTATTGTTACAGTATATCATGTTTTTATTCTTAGCGCAAGGTAATTTTTTAGCTTGAGAGATACAGTATGTTATCCTGCAAAATATGAACTAGCTGGCTTATTTAAAGTGTATCTAAATCCCCCGAAAAACTGAAGATACTGCAGCTTCTTAGAAGTGTTGGCTACATTAGCTTTCTTTTATTAGGCTTTTTTTCCCTTTATTTTTACCTATTGATTCTTCCAGTAAGTCTGTTATTTTCAACTTATTCAACTTCCTGTAACAATCTTCTGGCAGGGCAAATTTTTATATTTCAAATGCTAGAAAATGATTTTCAACCCCCAAACAATTTTCTGAAAAGCAGAGGCCTTCTAGAATAAAATGATGGCAGTTGTAATTCTTTATGTTGCAATATATTTGTGCAGCTGTTAACCACTTAGCAACCAGCCGCCGTCGTTATACGGCGGCAGGCCGGCACGATCCCGCGAACCGTCGTAGCTGTACGTCTGTCCCTTTAAGTGTGATAGCAGGCGCGCGTGCCCACTGCATTGCGGGGATGCCGATGCTCGTGAACGGCGATTGCGATTACCGCTGGCTGCAAGCGATCGCGGGTACGAGAGGCAGAACAGGGACGTGTGTGTGTAAACACACACATCGGACGTGTGTGTGTAAACACACACATCCCTGTTCTGTTCTGTGAGGAAAGACAGATCGTGATTTCCTAATAGCTAGGAACCACGATCTGTCATTTCTTCTAGTTCAGTCCTATCCCCCCACAGTAAGAAACACACTAGGGAACACAATTAACCCCTTGATCGCCCCCTAGTGTTAACCCCTTCCCTGCCTGTGACATTTTTACAGTAATCAGTGCATTTTTATAGCACTGATCGCTGTATAAATGCCAATGGTCCCAAAAATGTGTCAAAAGTGTCCGATGTGTCCACCACAGTACCGATAAAAATAGCAGATCTATGCCATTACTAGTAAAAAAAATAATAATAATAAAAATGCTATAAATCTATCCCCTATTTTGTAGACGCTATAACTTTTGCGCAAACCAATCAATATACGCTTATTGCGATTTTTATTACCCAAAAACATGTAGAAGAATACATATCGGCCTAAACTGAGAAAAAAATTGTCACTCTTTCTTTGTTTATAGCGCAAAAAATAAAAATCACAGAGATGATCCAATACCACCAAAAGAAAGCTCTATTTGTGGGGAAAAAAAGGACGTCAATTTTGTTTGGGTACAGTGTCGAACGACCACGCAATTGTCTTTTAAAACAACACAGTGCCAAATTGCAAAAAATGGCCCGGTCATTATGCAGTCAATTCTTCCGGGGCTGAAGTGGTTAATCAAACCTGTAATTTCAGGGGAAAAAACACACAAAAATGTATTTGAATGCCACCAAACACAGTATAATACCCATTTTTTGGTAAAATATAAAAGACAAGTTTGCTTTAAGTAAACAGATTCCAAACATGTCAAGCTTAAAAGTCGACTGCACCCATGAAATTGTAAAAAACTATGGTACCCAAAATTATCTATAGGATATACTCTAAAAGCCTTTACAGGTTATCCTAGTCCTGTAAAAGCAATCTGGCAGCTTTAAAACTGCCCAGATCCTCTCTGTTAAAAAAAAAAAAAAAACTGCCCAGATCATTTTTATACAAAAAACAATCGCTGTCAGAAATAATCAATTCCAAGCCTGTTTTAACCTCTTGGATATAGAGACATTTATAAATGTACCTTACTAACAAAGGGCTCAAAGTTGAAGTTTAATATATTGTGGTGGGGGGGGGGTATTATTCAGGGACCCCAAGTGTCATTGTGTCATTGTTCTGGGACTCCTAAGTCTAAGTGTGCCTTTGTTCTGAGGCCC
Source organism: Rana muscosa (assembly GCA_029206835.1). NCBI lineage: Eukaryota > Metazoa > Chordata > Amphibia > Anura > Ranidae > Rana > Rana muscosa. The sequence goes on along the minus strand of CM055124.1, from coordinate 257,267,918 downwards.
CTGAGTGTCAGTGTGTTATAATTCTTGCACCTCCCAAGTGTCAGTGTGCCACTGTTCTGGGACCCCCAGGTATCAGTGTCACTTTATTGGGACCCCTGAGTGTCAGTGTGTAATTGTTCTGGGAGCCCCAATTGTCATTGTTCTGGGACCCCAAAGCGTCATTATGTCATTGTTCCTAATCCCCCAGTGTGTCATTGTTCCTGAACCCCCAAGTTCTGGGAGCACCAGTTATTATTGTTCTGCGACACCAAGGTGTCAGTGTGTCATTGTTCCTGAACCCCCAAGTGACAGTGTGTCATTGTCCTGCGACCCCCAAGTATAAGTGTGTCTTGTTCTGAGACACTCGATTGTCTGTGTACTATTGTTCTCAGGCCCTCAAGTGTCAGTAATTGTTCTGTAATCCCCAACTGTCACTGTTTTTGAACCCCCAAGTGTCAGAGTTTCATTGTTCTTGGACCCCCAAGTGTCAATGTGCATCGTTCTGGGACCCCCAAGTGTCATTGTGTCCCTGGTCCTGGACCCCCTTAGTGTCAGTGTGTCATTGTTCTGGGACCTCCAAGGGTCAGTGTGTCATTGTTATGAATGTTCCAAGTGTCATTGTTCTAGGAACCCAAGTGTTAGTGTGTGATTGTTTTGGAACCCCCAAGTGTCAGTTTGTCATTGTTCTTGGACCCCTAAATGTCATTGTACTGGAACCCTTATGCCGTGTACACACGATCGGTTTTACCGATGAAAACAGTCCGATGGACTTTTCTCATCAGACAAACCGATCGCGTATGGGCCCCATCTGTCTTTTTTTCCAATCGGTGAGAAAAAAGTAGGATTTTTAAAAACAGCTTACCTGTAAAATCCTTTTCTTGGAGTACATCACGGGACACAGAGCAGCATAGTCATTACTATGTGGGTTATATAGAATTACCTTCAGGTGCTGGCACTGGCAACTTCCAAAACAGGAAGTACCCTCCCCTATATAAGCCCCTCCCATCCGGGAGTACCTCAGTTTTGTAGCAAAGCAATACGTGTCCCCAAAAGAGGGGTGGGAGCTCTGTGTCCCGTGATGTACTCCAAGAAAAGGATTTTACAGGTAAGCTGTTTTTAAAAATCCTACTTTCTTGTTCATACATCACGGGACACAGAGCAGCATAGTCATTACTATGTGGGACGTCCCAAAGCAATGCCAAATGAGGGGGGGGATACACCATACATAAGCTGGGCGCCATCAGGCATGAGGCTCTTTTGCGGCCTGCAACACACTGCGCCCAAAGGCGACATCCTCCTGACTTCTAACGTCCACCTGGTAGAACCTAGTAAACGTGTGTACTGAAGACCATGTTGCGGCCTTACAAATTTGAGCCAGGGAGGCCTGGTGATGCACTGCCCATGAAGTTCCAACTGCTCTCGTGGAGTGCGCCCTAACTTTGAACGGAGGCGGTCTACTTCTCAAGCCATAGGCTTGTATTATGACCTGTCGAATCCACTTGGCTAAAGTAGATTTTGATGCTGCCTGACCCTTTCTGGGGCCTTCCGGCAGAACAAACAAAGAATCCGTTCTACGAATCTGAGCAGTGGCCTTTAGATAAGCTTTAACTGCTCTTACTACATCCAAAGAATGCAATAACTTTTCCTCTACCGAGCTTGGTTTGGGGAAAAAAGAAGGAAGAACCACATCCTGGTTCAAGTGAAACCTCGATACCACCTTAGAAAGAAAGGCTGGGTGAGGACGTAATACTACTCTGTCCTTATGAATAACCAGATATGGCTCCTTACAGGACATGGCGGCTAATTCCGACACTCTTCTAGCCGAGCATATGGCTACTAAAAATATCAATTTTCTGGTGAGTAGAACCAAGGAAATGTGCCGCAAAGGTTCAAATGGCTGCTTCTGCAGAACCAACAGAACCAAATTTAGATCCCATGGGCATATGGGAGCTTTAATCGGTGGAATCATACGAGTCACCCCTTGCATAAAGGATTTGACAAGTGAATGCATAGCCAGGGGCCTTTGAAATAGTATTGATAAGGCCGAAACCTGGCCCTTGATAGTACTTAAGGCAAACTTCCTGTCTAAAGCCCACTGCAGGAAGTCCAGAATTCTGCCTATAACGTACTTCCGCGGATGCCATTTTCTGGCCTCGCACCAAGTGATGTACGCCTTCCAAACTCTATAGTAGATCTGCCTGGATACAGGCTTCCTGGCATTGATTATAGTTGATACCACAGAGTTAGAGAGACCTCTCTTCTTTAGGATGTGGGATTCAATAGCCAGGCCGTTAAACTTAGAGTTAGTAAGGAAGGGTGGTATATCGGTCCTTGCGAAAGCAGGTCCGGACGACGTGGAAGGGTCCAAGGACTCCCCACAGACATTTTGATGATCTCCGCGTACCAGGCCCTTCGGGGCCACGCTGGAGCCACCAGGATCACCGGCTTCTTCTCCAACCTGACTCTGCGAAGGAGTCGAGGCAACAATTGTAGCGGAGGGAATGCATATATCAGTCTGAACTGATCCCAAGGGAACACCAGAGCATCCGAGCCGCAAGCGAGGGGATCCCTTGTCCGGGAGACAAATCTGTCCACCTTTGCGTTGAATCTGGATGCTAGCAGATCTACATCCGGTGTTCCCCACCGCTGACATATTGCTCGGAAGACCTCGGGATGAAGGGACCATTCCCCTGGGCATAACTGTTGGTGACTCAGAAAGTCTGCCTTCCAATTCTCCACCCCTGGAATGAAGACAGCTGATATACATGGGACATGCTTTTCTGCCCATTCCAGGATGTGACTTACTTCCCTCTGGGCTGCACGACTCCTGGTGCCTCCCTGATGATTGATATATGCCACTGCTGTGGCATTGTCTGATTGAATTCTGACAGGGGACCCTTGGAGTCTGGATGTCCAGGCTACTAGGGCGTACCGGGCTGCTCGTATCTCTAAGAGATTGATGGGCAGGGTTTTTACTACATTTGTCCATCTGCCCTGGAGAGACCATTGCTCCAGTACTGCCCCCCAGCCTATAAGGCTGGCATCTGTAGTGACCACCTTCCAAGATATCGGGCTGAAGGGTTTTCCCTTCTGGAGATTCTGGGGGATCAACCACCAGCAGAGACTCTTCCGAACGGAAGGGGACAAAGCCATCGGGAAGTCTAGAGCCTGAACTTTTCCGTTCCAGGCTGACAATATGGCCCTCTGTAAATTCCTTGAGTGGAATTGGGCGTATGGCACAGCTTCGAATGATGCTACCATCTTTCCTAGCAGTCTCATGCACAGGCGTATGGACGGCTGTCTTTTTGCACAAAGCAGACGGACCAAGCCCCTCAAAGAGGATACCTTGTCTAGAGGTAAGAAAATCTTCCTCTGGTCTGAATCCAGCCGTAGCCCTAGATATACCAGGTTTTTCACTGGTTGTAGGGCTGACTTGTCCCGGTTGATGACCCAACCGTGGGATTCTAGATACTTGATTGTATCGACAATTACCACTTCTAGCTTGGCAACTGAGTGGTCCATCAACAACAGGTCGTCTAGGTATGCCATTATCGTTACACCTCGTGTTCTTAGATCGGCCAACAGTGGGGCCAGAATTTTTGTGAACACTCGTGGTGCTGTGGCCAGACCGAATGGTAAGGCTCTGAACTGAAAATGGCGCCCTTCTACTGCAAAGCGTAGAAATTTTTGATGACCTGGAAAGATGGGAACATGCAAGTAAGCATCTTTGATGTCGATCGAGGCTAACCATTCCTCCCCTTGTAGGGCAGCGGTGACCGATCGGATCGACTCCATCCGGAAAGACCGGACGTTTAGAAATTTGTTTAGACGCTTTAGGTCCAATATGGGTCTTATGTCCCCGTTTGGCTTCGGGACTGTGAAAAGGTTTGAGTAGAAACCCAACCCCCACTCTTCCATAGGAACCTCCATAATTACTCCTTGGAGCAATAGTTGTTCTAACGCCAATAGGAGAGACCCTCTTTTCAGAGGGTCTCTTGGCACGCCTGACCACATAAAATGGGAAGGAGGAGACTCTTTTAACTCCAACTTGTATCCCAGAGTTACTGCGGAGAGCACCCATCTGTCTTTGATCGTCTCCCGCTAGGTCTCTGCGAACAACTGAAGTCTTCCCCCCACCCGTTTGAGTGGGGGCAGCCCTTCATAGGCTTGACTTGGAGGCTGGTTTAGTACCCCTTCGGATCCAGGGTTTCTTATTACCCTTTGACTGTCCCTGATTTTTACCCCCTGAGTTTGACCGAGGAGGCCGTCGGAACTGCTTAGTAGCAGACGTCGCAGGGATAGGAGAGGTAGCCCTCTTAAAAGATGGACCCCTAGACCTCTTCTTACTCGGTAAGAGAGTACTTTTACCACTGGAAATCTTCTGGATATACTTATCCAGGTCCTCGCCAAAAAGGCGTTCCCCATGAAATGGGAAGCTAACTAAGAGCTTCTTACAGGGAGCTTCAGCAGACCAGTTTTTGAGCCACAGAAGCCTACGCATATGTACCAAAGACAGCGTGAGGCGGGAGGCCTGATGGATAGAATCCTTGATGGCGTCAACCGCAAAGCATAATGCTCTAGGCAGATCAGCCAGAGCCTGGGCCTGCTGGTCTGGCAAATCCCTCAGGACCATTTTCATTTGATCATTTAAAGCTTGGCAGACCCCAATAGCTGCCACTGCTGGCTGTGTAACAGCCCCTGCTGTGGAAAAAGCAGATTTTAATAAAGATTCCAATTTTTTATCCACTGGATCTTTGAACATTTGAACATTATCTACTGGACATGTCAGTGATTTGTTCACAGAAGAGATGGCTGCATCCACCGTAGGAACACTCCATCTCTGGGTGAACTTTTCCTCCATGGGATAGATCACCGGAAATTTTTTAGGCGGAAAAAATAGTTTATCAGGATGTTCCCAGTCCTGGTATATAAGTCCTTCCAATAATGGATGTATTGGAAAGGAGCAATTAACCTGGGGAGCTTTTAGCGACCCCAACGAGGAGACAGCAGTAGTTGATGGTTCAACAAGAGGCATTTTAAATGCAGATCGAACCATGTCAGTTAGGGTCTGGACCCACAATCTTTCAGTCTGTGATGCTGAAAATGGTTCATCTACTGTCGATTCCTCAAAAACAGAGTTAACCTCCTCCTGATCCCCTTCAGGTAGGTCGGTCCCTTCCTGGGACTGTTGCTCTGCCAACAGGCACTCTAATGGAGGTGATGGAGATCTGGCGCGCTTTCTTTCCTGTAGAGAAGAAGCGATCAATGCTGCCAATCTCTGCTCCAATCCCTCCAGAGTTGAGGAAAAAACCTCCTCTGTTATATATGCAGGAGCAGGTGGACTGAGGACAGCCGCAGTACCTGGCACTCCCGGGGGTTCCTTATGGGTATTAACCTCTGATTTCTCAGGGGAGGAGGGTGCAGATGACTGCTCCAGATCCTCAGAGCCCGATGGAGACCCCCTACACTTCCTGAGAGGTATATCTCGGAGTTTTTTAGGCGGCATATTCCTTAGTTCAAAGCTGAGGTATTCCAGCCGCAATACACCCCTTACTGAAATAGTCTAATGCAATTTTGCTGCTATGTACATCAGTGGGTGTCTACTAATGCGTCTTTCTGGGGATGCCTGTATCAACCGCCCGCTGTAAGCCCCTATACCATGCTACCAGCTCCTTTTCATGCTCTGTGTCCATAGCAAGCAGCGTGGACTGAGTCCTTTTATCTTGCCGGGACGCCCGCACATGTGCAGAAGCGCTGGGCGCACAGAGCGTGTCATCCGCCAGGCTCCGCCCCCTTTTTTGAAGCTAAATCTTTTAAAAAGAAAGCATGTGTGCGCACACGCGCGCGTGCACGTGTGCGCTCTTGGCGCCATGTAGGGAGAGGAGCCAGGGTCCCTGTTTCACCAGGACTCAGGGATGGAAGGAAACTACTTGGCAGCATGACAGAGGAATGCAGCTTCCCTGATAGAGAGCTCACTCATCTGCCTGTACTTTTACCCTGGAAGGAATAGTCCCAAGAAAAAGACGTTCCACAGCGGCCTCTAGTGGACAAACACAGGTACCGCACTTTTGTGTCTTTTTTTTTTTTTTCTTTTTAAACCTCCTTTATGAAAAAAACATTTCCAGGTTTACAGTTTTAAAACTTCCTTTATGAAAAAACATTTCTAGGATTTCTTAGGCATATACAGCTATTAACGGGAATACCTTTTAGGTAACAGGCAGAAAGACATATTAGGCTTGGGGGTCCCCTCAATAGAACCAAGTTCCTGAGGGGCCCCCACTTACCTTTTCCCCGCCGCAGGACTTTGTTTGGTCCACAGAAGCCCAAACTTCACCTCTCACGGCAGGCAATGTACTTAGACCTTCAGGGACCGGGTTCCCAAGGATTCCACTCCCCTGGACCTGTATAGCACCCTGCACAGATAGCCTCTTGGTTTTGGGTATGACCAGAGCTCTGGGTCCCAGGGTCCAGCCCTCCTAAGAGAGGCATTACAGGCAAAACCTTGCTCTTCTCTGCAAGGCTCGGGTACCGACCGTTTAGCTATGAAGCTTTTTTGTTCGGATCCGGAATAGCTTGCTAAGGCCCAGAGAACCTGTACACAAGCCCAGATGAATACATGTTAACCTTGGCCAACACCTTAGACACTGGCAAAAAACTGAGGTACTCCTGGATGGGAGGGGCTTATATAGGGGAGGGTACTTCCTGTTTTGGAAGTTGCCAGTGCCAGCACCTGAAGGTAATTCTATATAACCCACATAGTAATGACTATGCTGCTCTGTGTCCCGTGATGTATGAACAAGAAATAGAACATGTTTTAAATTTATCCGATGGGAAAAAAAACTATAGCAAATTCCGATCGTCTGTGTGGAACTCCATCGGACAAAAAACCCACGCATGCTCAGAATCAAATTGACTCATGTTCAGAAGCATTGAACTTCATTTTTCTCGGCTTGTCGGAGTGTTTTACGTCACGGCGTTTGGGACGGTCAGATTTTTGACTGATGGTGTGTATGCAAGACTGATGGAAGTCAGCTTCATCGGATTTCCGATGGAAAAATCCATCGGATTAGAATCCATAAGAAATCTGATGATGTGTACAGGGCTTTAGGTGTGTTGTTTTTCTGGGAGCCCCAAATACCAGTGTGTCCTTGTGCTGGGAACACTAAGCATCAATGTGTCTTTGTTCAGAGAGCCTTGAGTGTCAGTGTGTCAATGTTTTAGAACCTCCAAGACTTTGGGGTTGATTTACTAAAGGCAAATAGACTGTGCACTTTGCAAAGTGCAGTTGCTCCAGAGCGTAAATAAGGAAAAAAAAAAAAACAGCTTGTTTGCTTGTACATGATTGGATGATGGAAGTCAGCAGAGCTTCTGCTTACTTACTAAGCTCTGGAGCAACTGCTCTTGCAGAGTGCAAATGCACTTTGCAACATGCAAAGTCTGTTTGGCTTTAGTAAATCAACCCCATAGTGTGTCACTCCCAAGTGTCATTGTTTGGGACCCTCAAGTGTCACTTTGTCATTTGTCTACGATCCCCAAGTTTCAGCATGTCATTGTTCCGGGGACCCTTACAGGTCATTGTGTAATACTGCTGAGACCCCCAAGTGTCACTTTGTAATTGTGCTAGGACCCCTAAGTGCCAATGTGTCACTGTACTGAGACCCTTAGGTTTCATTGTTTTGGGAACCCCAAGAATAAGTGTGTCATTGTTCTGGGATTTCGAAGTGTCAGTGTGTCGTTTTGGGACCCCCAAGTGTCAGCGTGTCTTTGTTCTGAGCCCTCCAAATGTCAGTGTCTTGCGTTTCCTGGGATGCCCTGAAAATCAGTGTGACATTTTTAAAAGTCATCCGAGAGAGTTCAATTGTTCTGGGAGTTCCAAATGTCAATGTATCATGTTCTGAGACCCCTAAATTTTGAGACACCAATTGTTATAGTTTTCCTGTTCTCAGACCCCAAAGTGACAGTTTTTCTTCCTCTGGGACCCTAAGTATCAGTGTTTTTTTTTTTTTTTATGGGCCCCAGAAGCATTAGTATCAGTATTGTAATTGTGCTGGGATTCCACATGAGAGTGTGGAAAGGTACTGCCTACTTTTCTTGAATTCTTTAATAGATCTGCAATTAATCTTTGGCATCACTCCTGAAGTACATCAATTTAATAATTGTAATTTAGTGTTGCAGGCACATTTTGATATATTCAATTGAACCACCAAAAACAACAATGATTCCTCTGATCTGGTGCACTCCCATGGCGTTCTCTACCCATCTTAGAGGAGCACAATAGTGGCAGTGTTGTTGTAGAAGCTTATACACAAGTTTTAACAGAGCTTCAAGGTGAGGCTGGATATTGAGTATAAGGTTGGTCCTTTCTTTTATCATCACGCCCTGCCCTTGAAAACCGTAAATATCAATAAGCTGTTTATTTAACTTATTTCACAGATAATAGGCATATAAATCATGAGCATTTATTAACACCCCGGCAGGATTTAAACCACAAACTCGTGATACACGTGATTATTAAAATGAGATTCAAGTTTTTCTGACACTTGAATAGGGCTACTATGGCTTTCTGTATAAAGATTAATATAAAACAGGATAATAAATATCTTTGTGTAGGGGCTCAGCATAGGGCAATAATGATTACGGTGTTCCCCACCGCAGTGAGTGGACATTTTCATGTAGAAATTCAGATGCAAACAGCAATAGAGAGGCATTAGAAAATGTATGAAAAATGTTGAGTGTCATGTTTACTTTTTGCTTTGCATTACTTTACCTAGTTTTACACAAAAAATAGCACTCTTAGAGCCGGTTCACACTGGGGCGGCACGACTTTGGGGGCGACTCGGCAAGGCGATCCCAAGACGACTTGAGAGGTGACTTGCAAAATGACTTCTGTATTGAAGTCAATGCAAGTCGCCCTGAGTCGCCCCCAAAGTCGTACAAGAACCTTTTTCTAAGTCGGAGCGACTTGCGTCGCTCCTATTAGAACGGTTCCATTGAATAGAGCGGAGCGCGACTTGTCAGGCGGCTGAGTCGCCTGACGAGTCGCCCCTATGTGAACCGGCTCTTAGTAAAAAAAACAACAACTTTCAAGTTAAAGTGGTAGTAAAGTTGTTTCCGGTACTTTTACCTGCAGGTAAGCTCATAATAAAAAAGATGCACATTTAGGAGAAATTCTACAGAGCAGCAGCCGATGACATCACGGGTGCATGCACTCTGCGATGTGCTGTTCCTTCAGGGGTCTGTGCCAGAAACCGTGACTTCCGTGCGCATGTGACGTCATTGCGACTCGGCCAGTCAGATGGCTGGAGCCCGCGAACCCAGAAGGTAGACAAAGTAAAGATAGAAGCCCTGTCAGCGATGACAGCGCGCCACTGGAGGGTTTAGTTTTAAGGTAATTTGTGCTCAGAATACAACCCTGCGGCACAGGCTGTAGGTCTGCAAAGATGACTTTACTACCGCTTTAAGTTAAACACCCCTTTTTATGGTCACCAAGTCATAATATACATCAAATAAAACAAGTCCTTAGTACTCCCTGCTGGATTGAAGGTTTAATTATTAGAGTTAAAAGGTACTGACAATAAGACATCAATGTGTTTCACATGCTGGTTGCTTAATCATAAGAACATGATGAAAAAGCATCCAAAATGTGTTAAAGTGTATGTTACTCTAACATTTCATATTTCTGATATGTCTTTGTTACCAAGTACTTGTATTAAAAAGTATCCTGTTCTCTTTGCATTACTTCTTTGTGTGAAATTGCTGGTGATTCTGTCAGTCCCTCTGCTTTCCTGTTTTAAACTGACCACACCAGGGCATGGAAGCACATCAATGCAAACATGCTCAGTTTGCTTCTTTGCATTCTACTTGGGAGGATGGTCAGACTTCTGCCGACACCTCCCCCAACCCCCCCGCCAGCTGTTTACTGGTAATATCAGTGTACTGCTGTTTCTCTACCTATTGCTGACATGCCCCCTTGCCCAGCTGCTCACAGCGTATTTCTGTTTCTGCATTTTACATTGGACTGTGTCTGTGCGCTGTTCAAGATACTATTGCCAACCCATCGTCGTAAGGAATCTCCTCCCCAACCTCTCTAAGCCCCTTATGCAGCTGAGAACAGAGGCTTTGTGGTCACTTATAAAAAAAAGTACTGGTTTAATATGTATAACCTGAAGCCCTGGTTCACACTGGTGCGATTTGACATGCGATTTGACATGTCAAATCGCATGTCAAATCGGCGAAATTTGCCGCAAATTGCGGGCAATGGCACCGTCCTAATCGGTGCGACGCCGCATCTGCGGCGCTGCACCGATTACAAAAAGTAGTTTCTGTACTACTTTTTGCGATTTCAGCCGCGATTTACATTGACATCTGTTTCAGATGTCTTTGAAATCGTGGCTGAAATCGGGACTGCCAGCGGGAGTGAAATCGTGCGAGTTCAGCTGAACTCGCAGGCTTCACTCCCGCAGCCCCAGTGTGAACGTGGGCGAAATCTGCTAATTAAAATTATTGAAAATAAAAATAAAAAAGCTATTAGAATGTTATACAGTATATTGGTACACTGTAGATGCAGCTGGATTCTCAAAAAGCAATAACAATCAGATATCAAAATAGAAACCATAATAAATAAATATATATTTATATTTATTAAGGTTTCTCTTTTGATATTTGATTGTCATTTATTTTGGAGAATCCAGCTGCAATTACCATGGACTCATTTTCTTTGATAATATATTCAATGCAGTGGGTTTAGACAAGGTTTTGAATTTACTTTTGACTGGGTGGATGGGAAAGCTAGTTTCCTTTGCTGCAGCAGGAATGTTACAAAATGAGCATAATACAAAACGATAAATAAGTAAAAAAAAAAAAGAGTATTTTTATTGTTATATAAATGAATACTTTTATTTGCAGTTCCTGCTGTTCATAGTTAAGTAAATGAATCAAAAAACAAATAGTCCAACCAGTTGAGAAAGGAAAATGTCCCTGAAACACATTTTTAAAGTCAGGAGGCCAACAGCATACCTACCGGTGGGCGCAGTTATCTGACAGCAATCACATGTGAGGAGAGAGGAGAAGCATGAGTGGTACGTGGTGTGCGAATGTCGGAGGTGACATCTCTACCTCGCCTGATCCCAGTATCCTTGGTCTCAAGTGGCTATGGACAGGTGTCAGGATGTGCTGCTTATATGCGCTCTGTATAGGATCTCTGCTTGCAAGCATGATACTTTGATTTCCCCCTGCACTCTAATGTTAAAGTTATGGGAATTGCTATTACACTATGCCCTTGCAGTCTAATGTTAAAGTTATGGGAATTTTTTTGATTGACTGATTTATTATATTTGTTGGATCTCTGTGGACTTTCTTATGATACTCTGTTCTTTGAATCTTTGTCACTGCTTGTAGTGCAGATCAGTTCCAGATGATGATTTCTGGCATCTTCATAAGAAGGTTAGCAAAGGCAGCCTTCATATTTCTCTTAGTACAATTCTCGTAAATACTGTGCTGCAAATTGCAATAAGAGGTACTGTATGTAATTGTTTTCCTTCTTGTTCCTGCCAGACTTGTCCATTAATTCTATTTATTGAATTTGTCTCAGAGGGAAATCAAAATTCCAAAATCACATATTTAAACTGATATTTGTGTTGCAACCTGTGAAATGGACAGTTATCAATTACTAAGAGTAATAATTCAAGTTACATGGCTCCTACTTCCATCATTGGTAGCTTAGTGTGCTTTGTTAACCATACTGTATATATGAGAATGAAACAATATCCTTTGTTGGAAACAAAATAAATGTTTACTTCAGAGCCGGTTCACACAGGGGCGACCTGGGATCCGACTTGAAGTCGTTGAGAAAAGCAATGGAAGTGAATGGAGCCGTCTTAATATACACTACTGAAGTCGCTTCGACTTCAGAAAAGGTTCCTGTACGACTTCAATCCGACTTCTAGGCGACTTGTATCCATTGATTTCAATGGACGTCGCCTCCAAAGTCGGATCGTGTCTTAACTGAAGCAACAATACAGGAAGAGAAAATAGTTTTCTAATGTTTTCTCAGGCAAACCCCTCCCTCCAACAGTGCTGATTCTTGTTTGATTGGCCACCGGAAAGCCTCCTGTCCTGGAGGCGACTTGAAGTCGCCTTGTAAGTCGCACAAAGTCATGCTGTGGTGCGCGCTCAGGTCGCATCCAGGTCCCCTCGCAAAGTCGTGGCCAGAGTCGTGCCGCCTGTGTGTGAATTGGCTCTCACTGATTTGTTATTACAGATATTAGACAACAAACACACACAAGCTCTAAATATTTCTCTTCTAATTTTATTTTAAAAATAGATACTTTATTTTTTATTATAAATCTTACTCCAAATGCATTTTTCATCAGAAACGCAAGTCTGAGACTTTGTCCCAGTAGCCCACACGAGCATTATCATGGCAGATCAGTCAGTATCCCTGAGATGTGAGACATCATCTAATGCAGAATGTTCCTCCTGTTGGGCCAGTTTTCTTACCATATCTGTTCTCTGTCATTATATAGCATACTATCCAGGAGTTGTCACTCTTTTCTGTACTAAACAATACGTCTTTGGTAACATTATTGTTTACAGTTATTGTTAGTAAAGTTTTCAAAACACATATACACATTCCATAGGAAACTGAGGAAGACAGAGAACCTAGAACATAATAGAGTAGGCACAGCGATGCCTATAATATTCCAGAATAGAGACTTGAACTACTTTATATACAACCCCAATTTCAAGAAAGTTGGGATGATGTGTAAAATGTACATAAAAACAGAATATAATGATTTGCAAATAGAAAATATATCAAATGTATATAAATGTATGTAAATATATTAAAAAAAATAATGTAAGTTTGAAATTGATGGTAAGAACACGTCTCCAAAAACTTGGAATAGGGCAGCAGAAAGCTGACAAAATACAACTCCAAGTCCAGAAAAGTTGGGTCAGTGCTATGTTTACCATAGTGTAGCATTCCCTCTTCTTTTAACAACACTCTGTAAGGCCCCTTTCACACGGAGGTCCGTTCAGGTCCGCCTGTCAGTTTTTTAGGCGGACCTGAAACGGATCCTCCATGCACCCCTATGGAGGCACGGATGTCAGCGGAGACATGTCCGCTGACATCCGCTCCGCCAAAGTGTGACGGAGGAAAACCCTATTTTTCCTTCCATCGGCGGAGCGGATCGGATGACAACGGACTCTACGGTCCGTCGTCATCCGATTCCCCATAGGGGAGAGCGGCGCTCTGACAGGGCGGTCCCTGCACAGTGTGCGGGGACCGCCCAGTCATCCGTCGGCTCAGCGGGGATCAACGGAGCGATCCCCGCTGAGCAAGCGGAGCTTCACGGGGCGGATCTGCACGGATCCGCCCCGTGTGAAAGAGCCCTTAATGTCTGGGAACTGATACCAGTTTCTAGAGTTTTGGAAGATGAATGTTGTCCCATTCTTGTCTGAGCATACGCTGCTCTAAAACCTGGATATATCTTTCAGCATTAATGGTGCCTTTCCAAACCTTGTGCAAACTGCCATTTCATACACACTAAGGCCGCTTTCACACTGCTCCATTGCAAAAAGGCGGTAAAACGCATATGCACTTTTGCTGCTTTTTAGGTGCGTTTTGCACCTGTGGAAAAAACGCAACTCAATAAAAGATCCAAAAATGCAACCGCAGGTTTTCCATTCATTTCAATGGGGAGGTATGTTTTTGGTGCATTTTTTTTACCACACCAAAAATGCAGCGTGCAGAACTTTTAAAAATGCAAGTGACCCAAATCAGATCATTTTAAATGAGCTTTGGCCAGATTGAGTTGATAGTGAAGTCCCTGCCCAATGGGAAAAGCCCGGGACCAGACGGCTACACCAAGGCTTATTATACAGCTTTCCTACCACTATTGGTATCAACCTATGTGTAGCTACTTTAATTCCATAGCTGAGGGATCCCCTATTCCCCCTGAGGCATTACTGGCCCATATCACTGTGCTACCTAAAGAGAGTAAGGACCCAATGGTACCCCAGAGCTACAGACCCATATCCCTCCTAAACGTTGATGTTAAAATTCTGGCAAAGGTCCTTGCGAATAGGCTAAAACACATCCTGCCCCAACTGATACATCCTAACCAAACTGGGTTTATTACTGGAAGGGAGGCTAGAGATAATTCCATTAGAGCCATACAACTTATCGACTGGGCCCGCTCTCATTCTGATCAACAGTCCTATGTAATTTTGTCGACTGATGCTGATAAGACCTTCGACAGGGTCGACTGGTCGTACCTGCAAGCAGTGCTAGAGGCCCAGGGGATGGGAGCACGTATGTTGACGTCAATTATGGCCCTATACTCCACTCCGTGTGCGCAGGTCAAGGTGAATGGGGTGCTTTCCTCTAGGTTCCCAATCGGGAATGGTACGAGACAGGGGTGCCCTCTTTCCCCCCTCCTTTTTGCCCTGGTGCTGGAGCCATTACTCCGTACTGTTAGGGCGAACCCGGACGTGAAGGGACTGAAGGTTGGAGATGTTGAACACAAGCTCTCAGCCTATGCTGATGATGTGCTCTTCCACCTCTCGGAACCCCTGACTTCATTGCCAAACCTGATGGGAGAGCTTCAGAGGTTCGGGTTACTTTCCAACTTCAAAATTAATTTTTCGAAGTCAGTGATCCTCCCCGTTAAACTATCTTCCTCCCTGGCAGAGAGCCTGCAAGCAGCCTTTCCCTTCACCTGGGCCAAATCCTGCTTTAGATATTTGGGCATTGAATTGACGGACCGCTTTGACACCCTGTATTCAGCCAACTACCCTCCCCTTCTTGCAGCGGTTAAAAGAGACTTGGCCCAGTGGACTAAGACTGCCTTCACTTGGTTAGGCCGTATAAACATTATAAAAATTTATATTTTGCCACGAATACTCTTCTTTCTTCAGATGCTACCGATTCCCCTGCCCAGAGTTTTCTTTACCCGAATTTCTAGTATGCTATCTGGGTTTGTGTGGAATGCACGGAAGCCCCGCATAGCTTTGCGGATACTGAAGCGTTCAAAACATGATGGTGGTCTAGGAGTCCCAGACATAGCAAGGTATTATAGAGCGGTCGCATTGCAGAGGATCCTCAACTGGCGTTTTCACACTCAGTCCAAGCTATGGGTTTCCCTGGAAAAATGCTTAGCTGGGAGAAATTTATCGTATGCACCGTGGCTGTCCAGGGCACATAGGGGGTTGTCTGATACCACCTCCCCGTTGACGGCGCATACCCTTTCGGTATGAGACCGAACCAACGTGACCCTACACTTGTCCCCCCCCGTGTCCCCGATGGCCCCGCTGGGTGGATTCCTTTGGTTCCCTCCAGGTGAACAAATGGCCTTTTTTGGCCCTTGGGTGGAAGATGGCAACGCCAGCTGTGGGAAACTCATGAGCAATGGCAAACTTTTGAGTTTTGAGACCTTACAAGCCAGACATGCTGGCTCGCAGATGAATTTTTGGCGATATAGGCAACTTCACAATTTTTTTGAAATCCAGGGCCATTTTATAAGAGACGTCGCCTCCCTCACCCCCTTCGAATGCCTTTTTGCAGAGAATGATCCGCTCCCCAATCTGGTCTCTGAACTGTACCGTCTATTGGGCTCTGCCGCTCTAGACCCTAAGCCTGCACATGTGCGGGTCTGGGAGAGAGACTTAAATCTTCAATTTTCAGAAGCTCAGCTGGCTCACCTATACCGGCTCACTCACTCCAGTTCTGTGGAATCTAAAACTCAAGAAACCAATTATAAAATTTTGTCGCGCTGGTATAGGGTGGCAGCTGACTTGGCACGTATCTATCCCTCGGTGTCTGACCGGTGCTGGCGGGAATGCGGGCATAAAGGCACGCTCTTGCACATATGGTGGGACTGCCCCCAGATCAAACCATTTTGGGAAGACATTCAACTCCAGATAAGGGAGATCTTAGATTTAGACATTCCCCTCGCCCCGGCCCATTATCTCCTCCACTTTCCTCAAATCCCAATAAGTAGATACAAGAAAAGCGTGTTACCCCACCTTCTTAATGCAGCTAGGCGTTTGCTTCCCATCTACTGGAAACAACCTAGAATTCCGACAAGGGAGGAATGGGTGGCCAAGGTTAATGACATTAGAGAGGCCGAACACTGGATTGCGACTTGTAAGGATACACTAGACTGCTTTGACACCGTATGGGCACCCTGGGTGGCTCATGCAACTGACCCTGGGGGGGTATCCTCTAGCCTAGACCTAGCGCTCTTAGAGCTGGCTGAACCGGCCCTCAGATCCCGGGTGGCGGGAGATACTCGGACGACTTGAGGACAGAGGAGGCTCAGCCTTGGACGTGGCCCGCTCGGTGCAGACTTGGAAACATCTATCTATTTCACAGGTATGCTCCGACCCCTCCCTACCTCCCCCCTTCCCCTTTCTTACCTCTATTTTTCCACCAATCTTTCCCTCTCCTATCTTTCTCTTCTGGTTTTTTCCTATCTATGGTCAGCCTAGTGGCTATATGGTTTAAGTAATTGTTTACATGGTGGTTTTTCCTTGGGCCTTTTGTTGCAATCCGTTGCTGTTGTGAGGGGAGCCCACATAGTGTAGTGGGCATCTTTTTCCCCCCCTGGCAACGAGCATTTGTCCTGAGGAGCCGCCTACTAAGCGGGGTGACAGGAGAGGTCTGACGGAGGCTGATTTGGTTCCCCTCTACTGGCGCCGTTGCCGGTGGGCTGCTTCGTGCCCTTTAGAGGGATTGGACTATCGTGTGTTATGTCATACTAGGTCTGGGAATATGTTGAAGTGCTTACCATGTACTACTGTTAATTTGCAAAGCAAGGAGAAGGCGCCTCTGAGTGCAGATGCTTTAAAGCAATTTAATAAAGGATGGTGCTACAAGCAACTCACATTTTCATAGTAAAAAACGGGCATTGTACGAATTCCATTAGAAGGGGAAGATGTCATCAGGTCTGTCATGGGATACCTCCTCCTGCTGGGTCGCTGTGCTGCTGGTTTTCAATTCACCGCTGTAGATGGTTTTCATACGGCCGGCAGCGGTGGGGAAATGCAGTGCAGGGCCTTGGTGATGGTTGCGAGTGGCAGGCGAGGGCCGATGACGTCACTGGCGTGCGACGCGTTTCCTGAGCCGGCGTGCTGCGTGTAGTGTGGCAGTCGCGCTCCTTTGTCAAGCTAGTGAATGGGTTGGTGGAGCTAGTATTTGATGGACAGGACAGTGGGCGGAGAGGGGCGGAGGTTGATGGAAGGCGGGGCTGGGGCGGGGGAGGTTGGATGCGTCAAAAACCTCCCCCGCCCCAGCCCCGCCTTCCATCAACCTCCGCCCCTCTCCGCCCACTGTCCTGTCCATCAAATACTAGCTCCACCAACCCATTCACTAGCTTGACAAAGGAGCGCGACTGCCACACTACACGCAGCACGCCGGCTCAGGAAACGCGTCGCACGCCAGTGACGTCATCGGCCCTCGCATGCCACTCGCAACCATCACCAAGGCCCTGCACTGCATTTCCCCACCGCTGCCGGCCGTATGAAAACCATCTACAGCGGTGAATTGAAAACCAGCAGCACAGCGACCCAGCAGGAGGAGGTATCCCATGACAGACCTGATGACATCTTCCCCTTCTAATGGAATTCGTACAATGCCCGTTTTTTACTATGAAAATGTGAGTTGCTTGTAGCACCATCCTTTATTAAATTGCTTTAAAGCATCTGCACTCAGAGGCGCCTTCTCCTTGCTTTTCTTTACAGTATCCTGGAACCCTGTTTTGGTTTCTTCTTGCATGGCAGCCCTGAGACTGTATATGTGACTTCTCCCATTATTGTCCTTTCAGCCTTTTACAACGACCCCATGCCCACTGACTGTACACCTATTGTACATGCATTATCTGATTGTATACCTATGAGATATCAGTGTTTTTGGACTCATGCGCATCTTTTACTTGTATACTGTTAATTTGCAACTTGTACTATCATTTTCTATGCACTGTCTTTGTTTTTTCAAATAGAATACAAATAAAAAAAAAAAAAAAAAAAAAAGAGCTTTGGCCCAGAGAAGACGGTGGCATTTCTGGATCATGTTCACAGACAGTGGTGTTCACAGACACCACTGTCAGTGGTTTTTTGGGAGTGTTCCTGAGCCCAGAATCATGTCTTTTTTTAATGCAGTACCGTCTGAGGGCCTGAAGTTTATGGGCATTCGGTATTGCGTTTTGGCTTTGTCCATTGCACACATACATTTCTCCAGATTCACAGAATCTTTTGATGATAATATTTACTGTGGATGACGATATATTTAAAGTCTTGTTTCTTAAAATTAAACTTTTTCTCATTTTAAGGATATAATACGTTTTCTATTTTCTTTTGTGAGTAAATAATGGGTTTATGAGATTTGCAAATCATTACAATCTGTTTTTATGAAGATTTTACACAGTGTCCCAACTTTTTTGGAATTGGGTTTGTATATGATAATTGGGGTACTAACGGCAAATAGACTGTGCCCATTTTTAACAGACCTCAGTGAATGTGGTTAGGGTCTGTTGATTTCCATTATCCAATCATGTGCAAACAATAATGCTTGTTTCTTTGCTTTTTTTTTTATTTTTATTATTCTTGCACCTGATTGGGTATTCTTTACAAAGTGAAGCTTCACCAGATTCAATAAGCTTTGAGGAAAATTGGTGCAACTGCACTTGCAAAGTGCACAGTCTATTTCCCTTTAGTAAATCAACCCCATTTCATTTAAAATCTTACATTTATCTCCACGTTAGATATGGCCTGACAACCCTTCTATCTGTATGTGACCCTTGTACTGACCAATTCCTAGTGGAAGCAGTCATTTATGCAGATGTTGTCACTAGCACAAAGATCAAATCCCCTGTTCTCTGGGTAAAGACTCACCAGAAAATTCTCTTTTAAGGAGATTGTAAACCTTTTTTAATGTTTTGTTAGAGAAAAATGCAAAGGATAGCTTGGTATAAAGTATAGTATCGTATATAGTATCTTGTTCTCTGTGGGTCACAGGAGTGCACGTACTTTTGCATTCTTGTGACTCTTAATCGGCCGACAGCAGGCTAAAGCCTGCTGTCGGCTGACATCAAAAAGCTGCTCCAGGCTCTGGAAGGATCTCAGCCATATTGCCAGAATCCACCCAGCTGCCTGATTGATAGCTGGCTCTGGCTTTCAGCGCTCGGCTGAGAGTCAAAGCGAGCTGTGCCCACCCCATCTCCTGCCTGATGCTCCAGTGAGTGCTGGAGGTGCAGAGCAGAGAGCGGTGACTGACAGTCTCCGCTCTCTGCTCAGAGCTGACCAAGAACTGAGAGATCAGCGATTATGTGATCGCCCAGTTCTCGGGATTAGAGCCAATGGGGGACAGCTGCAAAATCACACTGATGCTGCAGCATAGAGGTGAGTAGATATGTTTATTTTTTTACACACACTACTTTTCCTTTAATAAATTATATCCTTCCAAGAAAGGGAAGGTTATTATATATTAAACAAATAAAGAAAGTGTAATAAGATAGTTTATGCATTGCTTCAACTTTTTTTTTGTTTTGGATAGAGTAGGGAAAGACTCTCTGACAAATAACTTTTGCTGTCCTTGTACATTAAGGAAGTTTCCCTTTACCTTCTGTCCCAGAGACATAAAAGGAAGTTCTGCCAAATTCAAGAATTTTTCCGACTTGGAGAGTTTTCCCAGAAAGATTTCACCTTATCACTTGTTTTTGGAACAACTCTTAGACCCCTTTCACACTGGGGCAGTTTGCAGGCGCTATTGCGCTAAAAATAGCGCCTGCAAACCGACCCTAAACAGCGGCTGCTGTTTCTCCGGTGTGAAAGCCCGAGGACTTTCACATTGGACTGGTGCGCTAGCAGGACCACTCCAAAAGTCCTGCTAGCCGCATCTTTGGAGCGGTGAGAGGAGCGGTGTGTTTACCGCTCCTCCACCGCTCCTTCCCATTGAAAGCAATGGGAAACCGCGGCTATACCGCCGGCAATGCGCCTCTGCAGAGTCGCATTGCCGGCGGTATTAACCCTTTTTCGGCCGCTAGCGGGGGGTAAAACCGCACCGCTATCGGCCAAATACCTCTGCAATTCCGATGGTATAGCGCCGCTAAAAATAGCGGCACTATACCGCCAGCGCACCTCCCGCCTAGTGTAAAAGGGGCTTAAATGTTTGGATTTCCTCTTTTTTCCTTTTTTGGTGGCAATGGTCACCAGTTCAAATCTTCCCAGCAGGGACACAGACAACATTAAAAACGTGATAAAGGGTCTAACTATTCAAAGAATATACTTTAACTCAAGATTAGTTATTGTTGGTAATATATAAAAATGCTCTCTTTAACCACTTGCCGACCAGCCGCCGTTGTTATATGGCGGCAGGGTGGCACGATCCCGCGAACCGCCGTAGCTGTACGTCGGTCCCTTTAAGCGGGATAGCAGGCGTGGGCATGCCGCATCGCGATGATTGGTCGCAATGATTGCCGGCCGCGAGCGATCGCAGGCATGAGAGGCAGAACAGGGACGTGTGTGTGTAAACACACACACCCCTGTTCTGTGAGGAAAGACAGATTGTGAGTTCCTAATAGCTAGGAACCACGATCTGTCATTTCCTTCAAGTCAGTCCCATCCCCCTACAGTTAGAAACACACTAGGGAACACAATTAACCCCTTGATCGCCCCCTAGTGTCAACCCCTTTCCTGACAGTGAAATTTTTACAGTAATCAGTGCATTTTTATACCACTGATCGCTGCATAAATGCCAATGGTCCCAAAAATGTGTCAAAAGTGTCCGATGTGTCCACCATAATGTCGCAGTCCCGATAAAAATCGCAGCTCGCCGCCATTACTAGTAAAAAAAAAAAAATCTTCCGGGGCTGAAGTGGTTAACATGAGTGCAGGTTTGTGAAAACTTGAGAACTCTTCACATATAACATTTGCCAAGCAAAAAACAATAAAAACACCATGCATCTTGGATGTTGCAGAAGGAAATACCAAAAGACCATGGTCATAGTAAATGAAATAAATGTAACAAGGATTATACTCCTTTCTACCGATGGATATTTTCCAGTGAGTCTTTACCTGTACCTAATCCTCTGTGTAGGCATGTTCAGAGCATTGTAATGTTTTGGAACCCACCATATTACTTGCACTTGCACAGCTCTTTCTCTCCTGCAACGATGGGGCCCATTTATAAAGATCAAAACCCATATCTCACTATCTTATTTTCAGAAGAATATTAGCTCTAGCATATCATCCTCTTGTAAAGGGTTTACTATATTTCAAGAAGATGGTAATGGCGATGTGACATATTTTTTGTGCACAAAAAACTTGTGGGTTTACATAATGCAGAAGAGGCATTCAAAATGTACCAACTTTTAGGGTGTAAAAAGCAAGTCTCTTAATTTATCTTTATAAAAAGGTTTTTTTGGCCTTTTTTTCTATTAAGGCCCAAAAATAATCCACCCAGCAGAGAGACTGCTTTGCTCTGTGTGTGTGTGAGTTAGATCTGTCCCACGCAGTAACATTGGTTTTATGAAAGCAGGAGCAACGATATTGGCTATGGCAAACAACCAGGTATCGCCTTTCCTTCCTAGACCTTCACTAGGAAAACAAAACAAGGAATCAAGTTATGTTGTTGCGGGCAACAGCTCCATTTCTACTTTAATTTTTTCTGATAAACTCCTCCCAGTGATTCTGGTCTGTGTGTACGGCCAGAAAATGTAAACAGCTTTGCTAATGTATTGAGGCCATGCTGAAAACCACAGAAACACAGAAGATATAATGCAAGTGTTGTTGCATGTAAATCATTTTGTAACAAAAATTGTTAACATTTGTGTGCTTATGTAACTTCAAACTGCACAGTAGTTTTCTCTTGATAGAGGTGAATTAAGGTTGTTAGGCTACAACTATGTGAAAATGTAGACTATGGCAACTCTTAAACTGGCAAAACATGTAACAGTCTGAATATTCAATAGGAAAATCACTTTTTGATTTACCAACAGCTATGTAATGTGAAAGTATACCAAAACAATGCATTTATTGTCTTTCCAATCAGAGAGGCTCTTCATGATTGCTGGCCAATCTAAATAAGAAAATAGAATTAGATTTCTTTCATGTGATCATGTTCTGATTGCTGGGTATTATCTTTTATAAGTCAGAAAAGCACAAACACACTGGTCTTTTCTCTGTACACAGTACATTATGTCTTTTCTTCCAGTGTTCTTATGGATAGTGGTTTGTCAATAAGATATGACCAACATGCTTGAAGGATTTAAATTGCAATATCTCTGAATGAACACATCCACGTGCTTAAAAACATGTAGCATGCAAGAAAGGCACTTAGAATTAAAGCATTCACCAGTGGGTCACACTGGGAAAATCAGCCTCTTTCAGGCCGCCTGTCTTTTTTTTCACCCTTTTTCACTACAGTTGCTGGCACAAAAATAAAGAAAACTATATATACACTGTCCAATTGTTTTCAAACACAGCAAAAATTCCCAGTCTTGTCTGCGCAGCCCCCGTTAGTCACAGAGATTCTCTGTTCTACTCCCTCCTGCGTAGCAGCTTTAACCTTTTCCTTTCTAAATGGAAGGACGGAGGGAGGATCTCAGTAATGATCCGGGTCTGTGTCTATGATAAGTTCATAGAACACACTTCAGAACTTCCAAGGGCTCCCTAAGCCACATTGTACAGTTTATTGTTGTGCTGTCCTCTTTTTATCTTGAGGATTCCGGTTCATTTGGTGGGGCCTCTATTGATGTACAAGGCAGAGGTGGCGATGGAGTTTCTGGATTCTGGGTCTCTTCCTGTTCATTTTCTTCCACAGTTTTGTCACCCTCTTCTGCCTCTTGGACCTGATATCCATTATCATCCTCTGCCTTCATCTGTGTGTCCTCTGCCATTCTGTGTAGCCTCTCCTCTGCTTCAATTTCTTCAGAAGTTGGGATGGAATTCTTCTTTGGACGACCTTTTGGCTTGGTGGGGGCCTCCTGGCCTCCCTTAAGTACCTGGTGAAAACAAAGATTCAAATTCTTACATGCAGGCAAGAACAATCCTAAATGTTTTGCAACAAATTATTTTACCATCTACCACTGTCAGAGAGCTGCCATATTGACTTCACAAAAATCTGTGTTGCCCACAGTAACAGATAAGCAACATTGGCTACCATACACAGCTGCACCAGATTTTGCGCTCTCCAGTTTTAGTAAATCAACCCCATAGAGTATGGTTATGGTCATTTAACCACTTAAGACCCGGACCATTATGCAGCTTAAAGACCTTTGTTTACACTTACCTCTTCCCGTTCTTCCTCTCTGTGACCCGATCGAGGGACACCAGCAGCGATCGGGTCTGCTGTTCCCGCGGCGACGGTCACGGAGAAGAGGACCGGGTCGCGAGCACGCCGGCGGCGGCGCGCTCGCGACCCACGGCTGGGCTCTTAAAGGGGACATACCTATACGCCCTTGTGCCTAGCTGTGCCATTCTGCCGACGTACATCGGCGTGCGGCGGTCCTTAAGTGGTTAAAATTATATGTTACTTACATTTTACCTTAGTACAGTATACTTAGACTTACATGATAGTAATAAATGGATTGCTTGTTATTGCCATCATACTCTGTTGCCCTGCACAGATAATACTCCGAGCTCTATATTCCCGGGTCTTATAATATCTTGCAAAATCTTGCACAGAGCAGGTAAGTATGACATGTTTTTTATTTTAATTTTTTTTAAAAGGAACCTTTAAAGCAGAGTTCCACCCAAAAGTGGAACTTCCACTCATCTGATTCCTCCCCCCCTCCGGTGCCACAATTGGCACCTTTCGGGGGGGAGAGGGGACAGGATACCTGTCTTAGACAGGTATCCTTTCCCACTTCCGGGAGTCCAGGCCACGGCCCGTGACGTCACCGCGGGGCTCCCTCCTCCTCCCCCGGCCGCCGGGCTAGTAGGAGAGAGGAGCGGGCCTCACGCATGCGCAGTAGGGTTCCCTTACACACAATGGCGGCGGCGGTGGCAGCACCCAACAGCTGATGGAAACATCAGCTGCGGGTGCCGACATTGCTGGACTCCAGGACAGGTAAGTGTCCTATTATTAAAAGCCAACAGCTGCAGTATGTTTAGCTGCTGGCTTTTAAAAAAATATTGGGGGCGGAACACCGCTTTAATATCACTTCAAGACTAAAATTAGCTTTGTACATACCTCAACCAACATACCGTAATATTGTCCTGCGTTAGCAATATTCTTCTTTACTTGTTTAATGAGGGTCCTACTGACTACTCTATTTAACCCATTGTTTATTGCTGTGTATGTCAATTTACAAAAAAGAAACTTAGTTAAAAGACAAAGAAGTGGACTTACAATTTTTTTCCATTTCATCCTGCGATTCTGATACCACGTCTTGACCTGCAGCTGTGTCAGACCCAGAGACTGAGCCAAGTCCAGCCTGAAAAATGCATATGAAAATCCGGCATTAGGTAATAAATTTAGTCTGGATAGGTATGCACAGCTGATTAGTTGGTTGTTACAAAATATCTATTCTTTGTGAATGTTCACAAACTCGGTAGCAAATAGGTAGCAACTATAGAGCTTAAACACTACCAACTAAGCCAAATATAAAAATATATTTGCAATAAACTACAAGGTTTTATTTGGGGAGCAGCATAATTTCTGTACAATACTGCTCCATTTCAGAAGGGGGAAGGGGCATTCATTTGGGAGATTAGAAGCAGATACAATCAAGGGGGACAACCCTCCTACCATCATGCTTTGGAAGATGTCTCTGATGACCTTATAAACGTCACCCAAAACCATTAAATGTCTCTTTGTAAAAATTCACACATTTCTTGGTTAGCCATGAGACTAAAGTTTCTTTCGTCTGTTATGCTGTTAAAATCTGGCTGGACTACAAGCGACCGACCCGTCTCTCCGTTACCCACAGACGTTTCACTGAGCCTCTTAATGGTTTCAGCTGACATTTTAATGTCTATGAGATGAATGTCTCAGTCCAGAGCTATTTCTTTCTGTTTGCCTAAATGCTTGTGATCTTCAGCATCTGGATAATAGGCAAAGCGATTGATCTCACCCATGCTTGTGCCAACTCAGATGCCAAGACCATATAGCGGATTTGCCCATTGTGTCTGCTGACAGTGCTGTGCAGCTGGGGTAGCATTTAAGCCTG
The DNA here is from genome assembly GCA_029206835.1 of Rana muscosa. NCBI lineage: Eukaryota > Metazoa > Chordata > Amphibia > Anura > Ranidae > Rana > Rana muscosa. Next base: position 257,242,770 of record CM055124.1, on the reverse strand, counting down.
AAACAGCTGGACCCGCCAGGCCAACACAGCATTTGGGACAGAGCAGAGAAATTGCATATTTTAAAAGCCCTTCTCAATAAAAATGAATAGGATCATTTATTGTCCTCAGAGCCTCTTATATATCTCTATGTGCCTACTGCTGGAGCACAGAATGTTCTGTTCTAAATCCATGGGTAGCTCCTTAGATCACTGCTTGTGAATTTACATGTCTGATTGAAGCTGGAGAGCTGCCGAATGGCATAGTTTTGTGCTTCTGTGTTTTCTTTTACGCTCAAAAATAAGGTGGACAAGTTATTTTAAAGCCTAGTAAATGCATCATAGCTACATTACAAAAGGACCAATTAAAATAGCACATAAAGTGATAATTTCCACAGCATAAAGAAAACTTTCATTTTCTGCAGAGAATGAAAAGTAAACTTACTCTCCTGTGACTTTGTTCGTTGGTGTTGCACTTTTTGCAGTTTGTAGATGGGAAACTGTAACTTGTTTGTTTCAGTCTTCCTAAATTATAATTTTTTTTTCTGCTGCTATATGTAAGTAATTTTTAATCACTGTAAAATGGAGCTGGTATCTCTTATTTTCTAATAAAACTAATCTCATGGGGGAGAACTAGATAGGGAGACCAACTTTAGGATGCCCAAAGACTCAAGACAGAAGTTTCTTTAGACCATTGCATAAACTTTTACACTTGGCACAGCCAAACATATAGGCTTATAGCACAGTAAATGAGGATAGAGGCACACAGCTCCGGAGCTTATCTGCGTTGCAACATTAGCAATTAGTCAAGGTTTATAGATTGGTCTGATCAATTGTATTCCCATTCAGAACAGTTAAGTCTGTGTTCTGGTACCATAGACATAAGAACAAAAACAGCAAGACCAGCAGATGCTCTTCCCATATCTATGAACAACTAAAGGTACTAATAGCTTTAAGTGTGAGAAGCTTGGCTAAATAAAACAATTGAGTACTGTCCAAGATACTTTTTTTTATTTGCACTAACATCCATATTTTCAGGACAAGCCTTCAGGGTGTACCCCCTTCTTCAAGGCCCAAGCAGTACGACAACAAATGTTCGATGTGAGCTTTTGGTCGGATATTCCGACCGTGTGTAGGTTCAATTGCTGTCGGAATTTCTGACAACAAATGTTTGAGAGCAGGTTTTCAATTTTTCCGACAACAAATATTCTTGTCGGAAATTCCGATCGTGTGTAGCCATTTCCGACGCACAAAAGTGCTGCGCATGCTCGGAATCAACTCGACGCATGCTCGGAATCATTGTACTTAATTTTTCTTGGCTCGTCGTAGTGTTGTACGTCTCTGTGTTCTTGACGATCGGAATTTCCGAGCAACATTTGTGCGACCGTGTGTATGCAAGATAAGTTTGAGGCAACATCCGTTGGAAAAAAAACCCACGGTTTTGTTGTCGGAAATTCCGATCGTGTGTACGCGGCATTTCTCCATACTTGATTGAACTAAACTTGAAGCACCACTGTAAGCAGGAAGGAGATGTTTCTTGGTCTCCAGGAATAGGGGTACTGGCGTCAAAGCAAGCTCATCCAGAAAGTGTCAAATATATAGGTAAACAGAACCCCCGCTCTCCCGCCTGACCTACACAAGATAGAAGTAGGAAGCGGCCTCAGACGTCACTCCTCTGCAAACCACAACCTTGACACGTTTCGCCCCCCACTGGGGGCTTTGTCATCATGTCTCGGGAGAGCGGCATTCTGTTCACTTACAGTATATGTTCCATGCTTGATTGTGCTATATAAGCGCACACCAAAAAATAGATTTACGGTATGTATAGAAGTTATTTCAGAGGTATCTTTTCAAGGCTTACATGTACTTAAAGTGGAGCTCCACCCTAAATAGCAACTTTTGCTATTTGGAACCCTCCCCCCCTCCGGTGTCACAATTGACACCTTTCAGGGGGGAGGGGGGTGAAGATACCTGTCTAAGACAGGTATTTTCACCCACATCCGGGAGTCCTGTCTCCGGGAATCTGCGGGAGTTCCGTCACTTCCCGCAGACTTCCCTTGGTGTTCTGGGAGACACTCGGCTCCCAGAACACAGGAGCACCAATCAGAACGGCGCAGCGCGACTCGCGCATGCGCCGTAGGGAACCGGGCATGAAGCCGCAGGGCTTCACTTCCTGGTTCCCTCAGCGAGGATGGCGGAGGGAGCAGCAGAGCGAAGAGCGGTCGCTCGTCCTCTGCTGCGGACGTCGCTGGACTCCAGGACAGGTAAGTGTCCAAATATTAAAAGCCAGCAGCTGCTGTAGCTGTAGCTGCTGGCTTTTAATTTTTTTTTCCGGTGGAGCAACCCCTTTAAGCTGTAAAGAAATGGCTGTATAATGGGCACTATGTGAGAGGAGGCAGATTGAGCTTAAGGCCTGGTTCACACCTATGCAGATTGCAGTTTGCATATTCCAGGTGCATTTTGCGTTTTTCAATACACGTTTTTGATCTATTGAAGTCTATGGAATCAAAAACCAGAAATAAAGTCCCTGGCCCTTTCCATAAAATGCACAGATGTGAAAGTGACCCATAGGAAACCAGGTTAAATGGACTGTAGTGTGTTTCTGCAAAACTCAAAACGCAATAAAAAATGCATAGGTGTGAACCAGGCCTTAGACATTGATTTACTAAAACTGAAGAGTGCTGAAGTTAAAGCTGATTGGCTACCATTTAAGCACTACTTTTTATATTCATGCACACTCAGGTCTTGGTTTTACCTTTCAGTGTTTTGTAGCAGTTGATTCACATTTAACCCCTTCACAGCTGTCATTCAGCTGTTCCACAGTAGCGCATGAATACTCTTTATATTTACAGCTGCACTAGCTTCTCCACTCTCCAGTTTTAGTAAATCAACCCCCACTGTCTAAGCATATTCACTCAAAACAGTTGTGTATGTAGTCAGAAAAGGACCCTTGTGCAAGATCAGTTTTTGGTCTCACCAATTCAAATAACCACTTCAGCTTTGGAAGGTTTTACCCCCTTCATGACCAGGCCATTTTTTGCTATTTAGTACTTTCACTGGTACTTGCGCGGTCATGCAATGGTGTACCCAAGCAAAATTTCTGTCATTTTTTTCACACAAGTAGAGCTTTCTTTTGGTGGTATTTGATCACCACTGGATTTTATTTTTTATTATATTAATGAAAAAAGATGAAAAAATGTAAAAAAAAAAAAAATTCTTTACTTTTTGCTATAAAACACTTATAGTGGGACTGTGATGGTGCGGAGGACAATCTGACACTGACACTGGGTGGGAACTCACTAACTGACACTGACATCACTAGTGACACTAATACAGTCACCAATGATAATACTATACACTGTCACTGTACTAATGACACTAGCTTGGAAGGCGTTACCATCTTGGAGTAAACAAGGGTTTAAGTGTGCCTAAAAAGTATTAATGTGTGTATTATGTACTGCTTTTTACTAAAAATCTCTTTGTTCCTTCTCCCTGCTTTGCTGTCCTTGCATGTGCGCCCTGTACCTGGAAAGGGCCAGAGACGTACAGGTACGTCGCTGTACCTGTAGGAACTGCCTGTTTGCAGTACAATGCGGGCGGGCAGTCCTTAAGATATTAATACCAAATTATAACACTTGTTAGCTCTCTATTAGATGCAGGGAAAGAATAAAATGTGTAATGCCCTTAAGTCTCTCATGATCCATAATATACAACTAGTGTCAGAAATCAAACATTTCCTCTACTTGCTCCTAAATGGCATCAAGAGGAAATGGGAGGAGCATTCTGCAAGTCTCAGTGCTGGTCAGATGAGAGGAGGTTATGTGACACCACTTACATTTTTAACTCTAGGAGCATGTATAGGGCATCTTTAAGAATACCTCCTATCCTTAACCACTTCTCTACCGCACTATGGTAATATGACAGCCGCAGGAACCCTTTGTCCCTCCGGGCGGCCGTCATATGATGTCCTGGTATTCCCTGCATTGTGGAGAGCGCACGCTCACCGCGTCACTGGAGGCCCGATGCGCGTGCTCGGCGGTCGCGATGTCTGCCGGGCACCCGCGATTGCTCATCACAGAGCAGGGACGTGGATCTGTGTGTGCAAACACACAGATCCACGTCCTGTCAGGTGAGAGGAGGCCGATCTGTGTGTTCCCAGTACAGAGGAACACCGATCGGTCTCCTCCCCTTGTGAGTTCCCCCCCCCTACAGTTAGAATCACTCCCTAGGTAACATATTTAACCCCTTGATCACCCCTTGTGTTAACCCCTTCCCTGCCATTGACATTTATACAGTAATCAGTGCATTTTTATAGCACTAATCTCTGTATAAATGTCAATGGTCCTAAAAATGTGTCAAAAGTGTCCAATGTGTCTGCCGCAATATCGCAGTCCCGATAAAAATCACAGATCGCCGTATAAATGCCAGTGGTCCCAAAATAGTGTCCGATGTGTCCGCCGCAATGTGGCACTCCCGATTAAAATCGCAGATCGCCGCCATTACTAGCAAAAAAATAATAATAAAAATGCCATAATTCTATCCCCTATTTTGTAGACGCTATAACTTTTGCGCAATCCAATCAATGTACGCTTATTGCATTTTTTTTTTTTTTAAAACCTAAACTAAAGGATAAAAATTTTTTTTTTTAAATTGGGATATTTATTATAGAAAACAAGTAATAAATATTGTGTTTTTAAAAAAAAAAATTGATTAAATACCACCAAAAGAAAGCTCTATTTGTGGAGAAAAAAATGATCAAAATATAATTTGGGTACAACGTCGCCTGACCGCACAATTCTCATTCAAAATGTGACAGCGCTGAAAGCCGAAAATTGGCCTGGGCAGAAAGGGGGTGAAAATGCCCTGTATTGTAGTGGTTAAAAACCTGTGCCAGGTCTGAGTCACATCTGAAAAAAGCCCAGCACTCTTCCGAATCCTCATCTCATGTAAAATCCCAGAATTCCCTTGAGCAGCTGCACAGTTAGTACACATTTTTGCAACCACCTTTGACTCACCGGTCTGGAGTTGAGAGATACTTCTGTTTCTGGAACTTCTTCTCCAGGCCCATGAGTTGCATTTCAGTGAAGATAGTTCTGCTGCGCCGTGGCTTTTTCACACGAGGGGTTGCCTGCTCAATCTCAGACTCACTACTTTGGGGGGCTTCACTGGCGGGAGTCTCAGAGCGTGCACACGGTGAAGAGAGATGTGTAGGGGAGAGCAAAGGAATGTGCGAGGATGAAGGTAAAGGGACCAAGTGGGATACAACATTGGGCTGCCGGGTGATGACGGAGAGCAGTGGGTATGACCTGAGCGGAGATGAGCCTATTAAGAAAGAATACAATTGAAAACCCTGTTATAGCGGTGTTGTACAAAGAAATGTTCCTACAATGTTAACAATATAAATATTACATACTCCCATATTAAGGGTTAGCTTTGATACCACAACTATAAAATAGCTATTGCCTTTGACCTTGCACTAAAAATGCACTTACCCTACCTTCCATCTCTGCCCACTAGGTGAGCATGAGGTACCCATCCCTTTGACAAGATCCAGGAGAATACTGAGTATTCTAATTATTGCATTGTGCTGGAGTGTCTTCTCGCAAGATTTAAGGTATTCAGCATTCCCTGGATCTTGTCGGATTTGATAATCTCACCCCCTGCAGTATGGAAACCAGGTAAGGTAAGTATACTTACTAACGGTTTTGCTTTTCTAATGGACTTTTTTTTTAAAAACTTCAGCATTTGGCCTGGGGAGGTGGCAGCATGGCTATTTAAGCTGTCCTTTCTTCAAGTGCAAGGTCCTCTTTAGTAATAAATTTAGAATAAGTATTGTTGATATAATAATGTTTATAATCTATATTTCTTTCCACATAGCTATCTTATCTACAACCCAATTTCTTGTATTTCATCTTTGTACAAAAGATGACAGCATTTATACTTTTGTAAATCTTGTGTCAAAGCATTCCTGAAGCTGAGTAAATATTTGTTAAATTTAGTGAATCAGACTTAAGTTAGAACTAAAGGGTCATATTTTTATTTTTTTACATTATGGATAGAGAAAAGAAAGATTATAACCTCTGTCCGTTTTTTGCAATCTGTCCCATAGTGGAGATTTTCCTTCACTTCCTGTCTTATATCGAAAGCAGGACGTGAGATGAAATCTCTCCAAAGTGAGGGAATCCCAAGGTGTCACCAGAACTAGTGTCCCCATTGGAAGATTTCTCTCTATAATCCGGTTTTGGGGTCATCCCAAAATCTGGGATTTTCTTTTACTTTCACTTTCGATAATAACGGTAAACAGGACAAATATAGAGGGCCAATCTCCATAACTAGGGCACAGACAGCAATACAAACTGACAGGTGTTCCGTTCTCTCCAAAACTAAAAAAAAGTTTGCCTTTAGTTACTCTTTGTCTGCTGGTGTAGTTTGTTGTAGGAGAGATTTCAATGATTTGGTTACTTGATATGGCAGACTGGAGAAATCTCATAAGTCTCAGTGATAATTATAATAATATCACTGAATCACAGTAGCCATCCAGCATATGTGGCGAAGAATACTAACTAGAGTATATAAAATGTTATTGTAGTGTTGCAGTTAAATATTCTCAGTGCTTTATCTATTGAGAGTGCCTCAATTACAGCTCATTTTCATGGAGAAAAGGCTAAAGGGAAACTTCCTTGAGCTTCATGAGGTTCATAGAACTTCCACGTGTATAATTAAAAAGCCACTAATAACACTGTCAACTCTATGGCTTTGATAAATGAACAGCTGCCTTAATTAATCAAGGCCTTGAAGTGAATTGCTCACCACAGTGGTTTTCTGTTGGCTGTGTGTGCTGTAAAGCTGTGCACCTCCAGGCTCAGACTCATAGGATCTGGGTGGCCAGAAAAGGGAACATTAACATTTTCCTGCTAGTTGTACTGAAGGAAAATGATAAACTGCCAGGCTCACAGCAGCTTCTCTGGGACTGCACAGGTTAATATGTCACTGTGAGAACTGTACACCTCCCTCCCAGGCAAATACTACCTGTTCTGTAAAGGAAGGTAAGGGGGAAATGGGAGATTAATGGATGTCATCCCTTGGCAGATTAGTGCAGATTGCAGCCAACAAACTCTGGGCTGGCGCTAGGAAAATAATCACTGAATGTGCAGTGCAGTGACTGTTCTCTGTTTTTCTGTATTATGCTTCTATACGTGTCATTCATAATGCAGCCTGAAACAATGGAATGAGAAGAGCCCCCCTCCCTTTCAGCAGCACATCGAATTTACAAATATAGGAGCTGGCGGAAGGAGATTTCCCCAGCACATCACATTTTTAACATGAATGGAAGGAGCCTCCAGAAATGATGTTTCTAGAAATTGGGATTTTTATTGTGGAAAAACTGATTCCTGCAGCAGTGCGGATGTTTTCAGGAGATGGGAGGGAGTTGCAATATGAAAGCTGACAAGCAGAACTGCTGTTAAGCACAATTATCCATAGAATACATCTGTGTAATGATTCCTTAAAGGGATTCTAAAGGTTCATTTAAAAAAAAGAAAATAACAAACATGTTATACTTACCTGCTCTGTGCAATGGTTTTGCACAGAGCAGCCCATATCCTCTTCTTCTCAGGTCCCCTGCCAGTGGTGCTTCTGGTCCTCTCCCCCCCCCCCCCCCCGCCATGTGCCCACCATAGCAAGCTGCTTGCTAAAGGGACACTTGTGCTGGCCTCGCTCCCGAGCCAGCTCTGTCTGTGCATAAAACACACAGAGCACAGCTCGGCCACACCCCTGCTCCCTCCTCACTGGCTGTGATTGACAGCAACATGAGTCAATGGCTCCCACAGCTGTCTCTAAGCCAATGAGACATAAGAGAGCCAAGCAAGCCTCTGCTCTCATGCACATTGCTGGATCGAGATCAGGCTCAGGTGAGTATAAGGAGGAGGCTGCACTAAGAAGGATCTTTTACTGCATGCATAGAATGCATGCAGATAAAAAAACCTTCTGCCTTTACAACCACTTAAAGGAGAACCTGTGCCCAGACTATCCACACTAAAGTATTTCCTTATTCTGAATGTGCATAAATATAAGTTTAAATAAAAAAAGACAAAAAGAAAGAGAGAACTACAGCCATATGCTGACAATATCTATGTAGAGAGATCTGTGGTCACAGCGTGTAACTGTAGAATCTGAGAAGAGAAAGAACAGTCTGCTACGAAAGGTTCTGTGACACAAATTCAAAAAGTTTATATTGGCATATAGCCAGCGTATTTCTCCTGAAAAACTTTTATCACTATCTTTGATGTCTTCCTCAGAAATCATCAGTTGTCACAGCTATGTGTGACTTTACCAAACATCTATAGAAGCTATAAAAGAGAGATGCTTTTTGCAATTTGAACTGTACTGAATGAACATACGGGTTGCAATGGCTGGCCTCCTTCTCATCTTTATCTTCAGTATTTTCTGAATTCCTGACTTGGAACAGCATGCAGCAAGTGAAGTCAGAACTCCTCCATACTTTTTCCAGACAAATGACTCACAAGATTGAAGCCCCTTGGATTAGCATGACAGCCAAGCTGCCAGCATTTTCAGAAACAGAGTTTAGCAGTGGGAGTCTATGTATTTTATTTTTTATAACACAGGTAATGTTCTGAGTAGTGATGAGCCGAACACCCCCGGGTTCGGTTCGCACCAGAACCCGCGAACGGACCGAAAGTTCGCACGAACATTAGAACCCTATTAAATACAATGGATGCGAACGTTCGGATTCTAAAGTGCTAATTATAACGACTATTATCCATGTTATTGTCCGAAACAGAGTTTGGGAACCCGGCTTCTGCACCAGGGGACATGTATCAATGCAAAAAGAAGTTTTAAAAACTGACGTTTTCCGGGAGCAGTCACTTTTTAATGATGCATAAAGTGAAAAAAAAAAAGTCAAATATTCCTTTAAATATTGTACCTGGGGGGTGTCTAAAGTATGCCTGTGAAGTGCCATGTGTTTCCCGTGTTTAGAACTGTCCCTGCACAAAATAACATTTCTAAAGGGAAAAAAGTCATTTAAAACTGCTTGCGGCTTTAATGCAATGTGTGGTCCCGGTAATATGGATGAAAATCTTTAGGAAAAATGGCATAGCTACCCCATCAACCCCCCCCCCCCCCACCCCAGCCCATTACCAGCCCCTTTGGGTCTTGTATGGATATTAAGGGGAACCCCGCACACAAAATAAAAAAGGACCTACCGTATTTATCGGCGTATAACACGCACCGGCGTATAACACGCACCCCAAGTTTAGGAGGGAATTTTAAGGAAAAAAACTTTTAGGAGGGAAATTCAAGGAAAAAAAACTTACATTTAAATGCAGCATGCAGCCTTGCCCAGTGTCCATCTGCAGCCTTGCCCAGTGTCCATCTGTCCATCTGCAGCCTTGCCCAGTGTCCATCTGTCCATCTGTCCATCTGCAGCCGTGCCCAGTGTCCATCTGTAGCCTTGCCCAGTGTCCATCTGTCCATCTGCAGCCGTGCCCAGTGTCCATCTGTCCATCTGCAGCCGTGCCCAGTGTCCATCTGTCCATCTGCAGCCTTGCCCAGTGCCTTTGCGATCGTGTCAGTCCCGGCGGTTTTTAAAATTTGGCGCCGATTTCTGTGGAGAGGAGCGAGCGGGGCCGAGTGTACTTCGGCTAGACTCGGCTCCTCTCGCAGTTCCGCCCATCTCCACTGACTGCGCCGCTGACGGAGAAAGCTGAGTGTACTTTGGCTAGACTCGACTCTGCTCACAGTCACAGGCAGGACTACGAGAGGAGCCGAGACTAGCCGAAGTACACTCGGCTTTCTCTATGTCAGCGGCGCAGTCAGTGGAGATGGGCGGAACTGCGAGAGGAGCCGAGTAAAGCCGATTGTACTTCGGCTTCGGCTCCGCTCGCTCCTCTCGCTCGTTTTCAACAGGGGAATTCGACGGAGTATCGGCGTATAACACGCACCCACGATTTTCCCCTGATTTTAAGGGGAAAAAAGTGCATGTTATACGCCGATAAATACGGTATATACTCTGAACAGCCGTATACAGGCGGTGCATACAAGACAGGGACTGTAGGTTTGTTCTTATGTAGAATCTGTTTATAATTTTGAACAGCTGCATTGTTTAAGTGGAGCTCCATGGCAAATTCCTTTTTTTTTAGTTTTTTGTAAAACATAGGGAACGGTTATCACCCCTGTCACATTTTTTTTGCTGTCTGTGCCCCTGTTCAGAACATTTCACCTCACTTTGCGTCCCAATGACAACTGTTTTTGAAATGTGGTGTTTTTATTGAAACAAGGATTGGTGATAAAGCATCAGTAGAGAGGAGACACCTTTCTCCCATATTAATTCTTACAGGAGAGAATTTTCCTTCCAAGGAGTAGATTTCCTCTCACTTCCTGTTGTCTTCTTCCGTTTGCAAGTAGTAGTAGTTTGTAAGTTGGATGTTTGAAAGTAGGGACCTTCCGTATATACTCTGCAGAAATTGGCCCCTTAGGTGTTGGTGTTGGCACAACACTGTAAGCACTCACAGTTACTCTTGGTGGGTGCTGGAACGCCCTGCTGTCAACTATTATATCAGGAATTGTAATAACATATACCGTATTTATCGGCGTATAACACGCACCAACGTATAACACGCACCCCAAGTTTAGGAGGGAATTTTAGGGAAAAAAACTTTTAGGAGGGAAGTTTAAGGAAAAAAAAAACTTACATTTAAATGCAGCCTTACCAGTGTCCGTTGCAGCCTTGTCAGCAGTGTCCATTGCAGCCTTTGCCCAGTGTCCAGTGCAGCCTTTGCCCAGTGCAGCTTTGCCCAGTGTCCAGTGCAGCTTTGTCCATTGCAGCTTTGCCCAGTGTCCAGTGCAGCCTTTGCCCAGTGCAGCCTTTGCCCAGTGTCCAGTGCAGCTTTGTCCAGTGCAGCCTTTGCCCATTGTAGCTTTGCCCAGTGTCCAGTGCAGCCTTTGCTAAGTGCAGCCTTGCCCCAGTTTTCAAAATTGACGCCGCCGAGATCGCCGCAGAGACTAGGCGGAGCGGGGCGAACGCCGCCGAGAACGCAGGGAACGCAGGGACGCAGAGACGCAGGGACTGGGCGGAGCCGCCGCCGAGATACACATAGCCGAGTGTACTCGGCTATACTCGGCTTTTCTCGGCTCCGCTCACAGTCACGCAGAGTCCCGCCCTATGATGGACATATCACAGGTCCAATGGCGGGACTGGGCGTGACTGTGAGCAGAGCCGAGAAAAGCCGAGTATAGCCGAGTACACTCGGCTATGTGTATCTCGGCGGCGATCGCTGCGCTCCGCTCAGTCAGCGGAGATCGCCGGGATCAGTGGGTATCGGCGTATAACACGCACCCACGATTTTCCCCTGATTTTAAGGGGAAAAAAGTGCGTGTTATACGCCGATAAATACGGTAATTGTTGAACAGTGGTAGTAAAAATTGGGCCTTTGATGGTGGTGCTGGTGCCACAACACTGTAAGGCCTGACAGTTACTCTTGGTGGGCGCAGCAATGGGCCCTGCTGTGAATTATTAGATCAATAATTATAATTGCATGCCCCTGTTGAACAGGGGCTGAAAAATTGGGCCTTTGGTGGTGGTGGTGGTGGTGGTGTTGACACAACACTGTAAGGCCTGACAGTTACTCTTGGTGGGCGCAGCAATGGGCCCTGCTGTGAATTATTAGATCAATAATTATAATTGCATGCCCCTGTTGAACAGGGGCTGAAAAATTGGGCCTTAGGCACTGGTGGCACAACACTGCAACCCCTCACAGATACTGTACTTGGAGCACAGCAATGAGCCCTGTTGCAAAGTATTGCATCAAAAATTGTAATTACACGCCCCTGTTAAACAGGGGCTGAAAAATTGGGCCTTAGCCACTGGTGGCGGCACCCATAAACCAAAATGATCTTCCAAGCTATCATCATTAATCGGATCATTGAGGAGGAGGAGGAGGATAGCCAGTCAACATAACAGCACAGGCACTCAGCATCAGCATCAGTCTTGAAGGGATGTGACATTTTAAAATCAATTAGTCTGTTATATCAGCATCAGGTGTGTGGTAGCTGGTGGTGATCCAAGACTGGTTCATCTTGATGAAAGTCAGTCGATCAACCGAGTCGGTGGACAGGCGCACCCTGTGATCCGTGACAAATCCTCCAGCAGCACTGAATGTGCGTTCTGAAAGAACGCTGGATGCAGGACAGGCCAGTAGCTCAATTGCATACTGTGCAAGCTCTGGCCAGTGATCCATCCTCAAGACCCAGTAAGCCAGAGGATTTTCGGTGGGGAAGGTGTCCAAGTCTGACCTTGCCCCTAGGTATTCCTGCACCATGTATATCAGACGCTGGCGATGGTTGCTGGAACCGATCATACTTTGGGGCTGCGGACTAAAGAATTGTCTGAACGCATCGGTCAGACGGCCACCTTCCCCACCGCTTCTTCTTTGACTGCCCGAAGCCTCAGCAACTCGTTGTCCAGGACCAGGAGTTTGTAACCTCCCAGTCTCTGGGAACGCGTTGCACAGACCTTTCTGCAAGGCCTCCCGGAATTGTCTCATCCTCTGCTCCCTCTGCGACGGTAACATAAGGTCCGCAACCTTACCCTTGTACCGTGGATCAAGGAGAGTGGCCAGCCAGTAATGGTCCCTCTCCTTGATCCGAAGAATACGAGGATCCTTCCGCAGACTTTGCAGGATCAGGGAGGCCATGCAGCGTAGGTTAGCTGAGGCATTCAGTCCGGAGTCCTCTGGGTCACTAAGGATGACATGATCCGCAGCCACCTCCTCCCAGCCACGTACAAGTCCACTGGTTTCTTGGGACTGTAAATCATCCCTAAAAGACTGCTGCTGATGATGCTGAGTGCCAGCCTCCACCTCCATGCTGACACAATCCTCCTCCTCCTCCTCCTCTTCCTGTGCGATGGGTGGGACAGAAGGAACACTGTCTGGGTAAAGGGGGCCTTGAGAGGCAAGGAAGTCCTCCTCTTCCTGCCTCTGTTCTGCCTCAAGTGCCCTGTCCATTATTCCACGCAGCGTGTGCTCCAACAGGTGGACAAGAGGTACAGTGTCACTGATGCATGCACTGTCACTGCTCACCATCCTCGTGGCCTCCTCAAATGGTGCCAGGACAGTGCATGCATCCCTGATCATACCCCACTGGCGTGGTGAAAAAAACCCGAGCTCCCCTGACCCTGTCCTGGTGCCGTAGTCGCACAGGTACTCATTGATGGCCCTCTGCTGCGTGTGCAGCCGCTGCAGCATGGCCAACGTTGAGTTCCACCTGGTGGGCATGTCACATATAAGGCAGTTCTTGGGCAGGTTCAACTCCTTTTGAAGCTCAGCCAGGCGAGCACTGGCATTATAAGATCTGCGGAAATGCACACAGACTTTCCTGGCCTGCCTCAGGACATCCTGTAAGCCCGGGTACCTGCCCAAGAGCCGCTGCACCACCAGGTTAAGGACGTGAGCCATACAGGGCACATGGGTCAGTTGTCCCTGTCGGAGGGCGGAGAGGAGGTTGGTGCCATTGTCGCAAACCACCATTCCTGGCTTAAGCTGGCGTGGCGTCAACCACCTCTCGGCCTGCCCCTGCAGAGCAGACAGGACCTCTGCCCCAGTGTGGCTCCTGTCCCCCAAACACACCAGCACAAGCACGGCATGGCATCTTTTTGCCTGCGTACTTGCGTAGCCCCTTGAACGCCTACGGAGCACCGCTGGTTCCGAGGACAAACCACAGGAAGAGGCCATGGAGGAAGAAGAAGAGGAGGGGGTGGAGGAGAGAGGTGTGTCACAACCAGTAGTAGCATTTTGGAGGCGTGGCGGTGGAACAATCTCCAACACTACTGCACCTTGTCCTGCATCCTTCCCAGCTGCCAAAAGAGTGACCCAATGGGCCGTGAAAGAAAGGTAACGTCCCTGTCCATGCCTGCTGGACCATGAGTCAGCGGTAATATGCACCTTACCGCTGACCGCCCTGTCCAGCGAGGCCAAGACATTGCCTTCCACATGCCTGTAGAGAGCCGGAATAGCCTTCCGTGCGAAAAAGTGTCGTTTGGGAACCTGCCACTGAGGAACCGCACATTGCACAAACTCACGGAAGGGGGCCGAGTCTACCAACTGAAAAGGCAGCAGTTGAAGCGCTAGCAATTTAGCCAAGCTAGCATTCAACCGCTGGGCATGTGGATGGCTGGGAGTGAACTTCTTTCGACGGTCCAGCAGCTGGGGCAGGGAAATTTGCCTGCTAGAATCGGACGTTGGTGTACTGCTAGCAGAGTGCCCGCAAGTACTTGCCTGTGACACACCTAATTCTACACCTTCATTCCTCTCAGAGCAGGTTTCAGAGAGGAGTGAAGGTATAGTGGGGTTGGAGATCCCAGCTGATGCGGTGCAAGAAGAGGTCAGCTTTGTTCTTTGGTGTGGGTCTTTAAGGTAGGCTTGCCAACGAGCTGCATGGCAGGTCAACATATGTCTGATCAAGCATGTGGTGCCCAAGCGGCTGATGTTTTGGCCACGCGATATACGCTTGAGACATATGTTGCAAACAGCAGCTGTGCGATCTGATGCACTCGCCTCAAAAAAGGCCCACACCAAAGAACTTTTTGCATGACGGGCAGAGGCAGCGCCCTGCTCAGGCGGAGCTCTGCGGTGTGATTCCGTCGGTGTGCTGCCCATACGCTGGCCACTCAAGGGCATCCTGCCTCGTTGGAGATGTGCCTCCTCCTCATCCTCCTCCTCCTCCTCTCTCCTATTAGGCACCCACGTGGGTTCAGTGACCTCATCATCCCCTCCCTCCTCATCACTGGAGCCAATCTGGCAATATGCTGCAGCTGCTGGAGCATGACTGCCAGATTGGAGTCCTTCTTGAGCATCCCCTCTCTCTGCTCTCACGCTGCTGCCTTCCTCTAGCTGGGTATCATCATCAGATCCTTCCAAACGCTGGGCATCCTCCTGGAGCATGTACCCAACACTGTGCTCAAACAGTTCGGGGGACTCCTCAGGAGGGGGGCATGGTGGGTCTAGGGAAGGATTGACTAATGAAGATAATGATACCAGAGAAGAGGACGCTTTGGCAGCTGCTTTGCCAGTACCCTGAGCCTGGGTGAGAGAGGATGAGGAGGATGAGGTGGGCTTGGTCATCCACTCTACCAAGTCTTCGGCATGATGTGGCTCAACATGTCCAGCTGCCGAAAACAAGGACAAGCGTGTCCCATGGCCATGTGCTGATGACAATGCACCGCGTACACGACCAGCACTGTTGCCCCCAGACACAGAGCCTGCTTGCCCTCTTTTTTTGCCTCCTGACTGTCTGCCTCTCCGTGGTTGCCTTCCAGACATTTTAATGGATGGCCTGCAGGGAGATGGGAAAAACAGCAATAAGGGCTACCTTCAGGTGTATACTGTGCAGGAGGCTTAGCAACAATGACACTGACACTGTCCCCTGCCTATCCTTCTCTGTCCCTAAACACAAGGATTGAAAATATGGTTCAGCAAAATAGTTTTAGAACAGAATAGCACACTGACACTTTCCCTCACTGTCCTACTCTGTCCCTCCCTACAAACAAGATTTAGCACAGAATAGCACACTGATAATTTCTACGAGTGTCCTTCTCTGTCCCTAAACTCAAGGATTGAAAATATGGAACAGCAAAATTGGTTTAGAACAGAATAGCACACTGTCAGTTTCACTCACTGTACCTCTCTGTCCCTCAACTCAAGGATTGAAAATATGGAACAGCAAAATTGGTTTAGAACAGAATAGCACACTGTCAGTTTCACTCACTGTACCTCTCTGTCCCTCAACTCAAGGATTGAAAATATGGAACAGCAAAATTGGTTTAGAACAGAATAGCACACTGTCAGTTTCACTCACTGTACCTCTCTGTCCCTCAACTCAAGGATTGAAAATATGGAACAGCAAAATTGGTTTAGAACAGAATAGCACACTGTCAGTTTCACTCACTGTACCTCTCTGTCCCTCAACTCAAGGATTGAAAATATGGAACAGCAAAATTGGTTTAGAACAGAATAGCACACTGTCAGTTTCACTCACTGTACCTCTCTGTCCCTCAACTCAAGGATTGAAAATATGGAACAGCAAAATTGGTTTAGAACAGAATAGCACACTGTCAGTTTCCCTCACTGTACCTCTCTGTCCCTCAACTCAAGGATTGAAAATATGGAACAGCAAAATTGGTTTAGAACAGAATAGCACACTGTCAGTTTCACTCACTGTACCTCTCTGTCCCTCAACTCAAGGATTGAAAATATGGAACAGCAAAATTGGTTTAGAACAGAATAGCACACTGTCAGTTTCACTCACTGTACCTCTCTGTCCCTCAACTCAAGGATTGAAAATATGGTTCAGCAAAATAGTTTTAGAACAGAATAGCACACTGACACTTTCCCTCACTGTACCTCTCTGTCCCTCAACTCAAGGATTGAAAATATGGAACAGCAAATTTGGTTTAGAACAGAACAGCACACTGTCAGTTTCACTCACTGTATCTCTCTGTCCCTCAACTCAAGGATTGAAAATATGGAACAGCAAATTTGGTTTAGAACAGAATAGCACACTGTCAGTTTCACTCACTGTACCTCTCTGTCCCTCAACTCAAGGATTGAAAATATGGAACAGCAAAATTGGTTTAGAACAGAATAGCACACTGTCAGTTTCACTCACTGTACCTCTCTGTCCCTCAACTCAAGGATTGAAAATATGGAACAGCAAAATTGGTTTAGAACAGAATAGCACACTGTCAGTTTCACTCACTGTACCTCTCTGTCCCTCAACTCAAGGATTGAAAATATGGAACAGCAAAATTGGTTTAGAAAAGAATAGCACACTGTCAGTTTCACTCACTGTACCTCTCTGTCCCTCAACTCAAGGATTGAAAATATGGTTCACCAAAATAGTTTTAGAACATAATAGCACACTGACACTTTCCCTCACTGTACCTCTCTGTCCCTCAACTCAAGGATTGAAAATATGGAACAGCAAATTTGGTTTAGAACAGAATAGCACACTGTCAGTTTCACTCACTGTACCTCTCTGTCCCTCAACTCAAGGATTGAAAATATGGAACAGCAAAATTGGTTTAGAACAGAATAGCACACTGTCAGTTTCACTCACTGTACCTCTCTGTCCCTCAACTCAAGGATTGAAAATATGGAACAGCAAAATTGGTTTAGAACAGAATAGCACACTGTCAGTTTCCCTCACTGTACCTCTCTGTCCCTCAACTCAAGGATTGAAAATATGGAACAGCAAAATTGGTTTAGAACAGAATAGCACACTGTCAGTTTCACTCACTGTACCTCTCTGTCCCTCAACTCAAGGATTGAAAATATGGTTCAGCAAAATAGTTTTAGCACAGAATAGCACACTGACACTTTCCCTCGCTGTCCTACTCTGTCCCTCCCTACAAACAAGATTTAGCACAGAATAGCACACTGATAATTTCTACGAGTGTCCTTCTCTGTCCCTAAACTCAAGGATTGAAAATATGGAACAGCAAAATTGGTTTAGAACAGAATAGCACACTGTCAGTTTCACTCACTTTACCTCTCTGTCCCTCAACTCAAGGATTGAAAATATGGAACAGCAAAATTGGTTTAGAACAGAATAGCACACTGTCAGTTTCCCTCACTGTACCTCTCTGTCCCTCAACTCAAGGATTGAAAATATGGAACAGCAAAATTGGTTTAGAACAGAATAGCACACTGTCAGTTTCACTCACTGTACCTCTCTGTCCCTCAACTCAAGGATTGAAAATATGGTTCAGCAAAATAGTTTTAGAACAGAATAGCACACTGACACTTTCCCTCACTGTCCTACTCTGTCCCTCCCTACAAACAAGATTTAGCACAGAATAGCACACTGATAGTTTCTACGAGTGTCCTTCTCTGTCCCTAAACTGAAGGATTGAAAATATGGAACAGCAAAATTGGTTTAGAACAGAATAGCACACTGACACTTTCCCTCACTGTACCTCTCTGTCCCTACAAACAAGATTTAGCACAAAATAGCACACTGACACTTTCCCTCACTGTACCTCTCTGTCCCTAAACTCAAGGATTGAAAATATGGTTCAGCAAGATTGGTTTAGAACAGAATAGCACACTGACACTTTCCCTCACTGTACCTCTCTGTCCCTACAAACAAGGATTAGCACAGAATAGCACACTGTCACTGACACTCTCCCTACCTATCCTTATCTGTCCCTAAACACAAGGAATCCAGGATTATGTAAAGGAAAAATAATGACACTGTCCCTGCCTATGCTTCTCTTTCCCTACTCCGGAACACACTACACAAGGCCGCCGCGCTGGCGGCCTTTTATAGTGTGGGGCGTGTACTAAACCCCCTCAGCAATAATTGGCCACAGGCATCCTGCCTGTGGCCAATCATTGCTCTCCTCGCTGCCGGCGCTGTGATTGGCCAAGCATGCGGGGTCACAGTGCATGCTTGGCCAATCACAGCGCCTGGATGACACTGCGATGGCGTAGTGCATTGTGGGCCGTTCGCGTCACTCGAATTTGGCGCGAACGGCCCAAATCGTTCGATCTTCGTCGAACGATCGAACAGCCGATGTTCGAGTCGAACGTATGTTCGACTCGAACACGAAGCTCATCCCTAGTTCTGAGCGTAACAGTGAATGTAGACAGACAGTTGTCTGGATTAGTGTAGTTTTTCCAATCAACTATTGTCACTCATTTCAGTTTCATGCCTAAGTGTGAAAGAGAGGAATTTTCTCTACGGCATTTCTTTACAAAATGTAGAAAAGGTGGAATAATCATTAAGTCTTTATCTGAATGCTGGTGATGTGACAGGAGACTCTGCGGGATCCTTGCTGTAGGGTGGATGGAGCTGACACTGTAATGACATCATTGCCAAACAATCTTCAGCCAAAGAAGAAATGGAATCCCACACTAAACAGGCTGGGGCCCACATCATTGTATTTCAAAACTCAGTCCTTCGGGTGGAGATAAAAACAGTCCAATTACTGTATGAAATCTTAAACACTTCCTCAAAGCAGTAAGTGTTTTCACCAAATCTTAGATTTAGCGGTATGTATTTATTACAGGCATTTATATAGCATCAACAATTTATGCTGCACTTTACATATTGTACCTTAATTTCAGTTACCGTATTTATCGGCGTATAACACGCACTTTTTTCCCCTTAAAATCAGGGAAAAATTGTGGGTGCGTGTTATACGCCGATACTCACAGATCCCTGCGATCTCCGCTGACTGAGCGGAGCGCAGCGATCGCCGCCGAGATACACATAGCCGAGTGTACTCGGCTTTTCTCGGCTCCGCTCACAGTCACGCCCAGTCCCGCCATTGGACCTGTGTTATGTCCATCATAGGGCGGGACTCGTCGTGACTGTGAGCGGAGCCGAGAAGAGCCGACTAGAGCCGAGTACACTCGGCTATGTGTATCTCGGCTCCGCCCAGTCCCTGAGTTCTCGGCGGCATTCGGCCCGCTCCGCCCAGTCTCAGCGGCGCCAATTTTGAAATTCAAGGCTGCAATGTAAACTGGGGGCAAGGCTGCACTGGACACTGTGACTGGGGCAAGGCTGCACTGGACACTGGGGAAAGGCTGCAATGGACACTGCTGGCAAGGCTGCAATGGACACTGCTGGCAAGGCTGCACTGGACACTGGGGAAAGGCTGCAATGGACACTGCTGGCAAGGCTGCACTGAAAAGGCTGCAATGGACACTGGGGCAAGACACTGCTGGCAAGGCTGCACTGACAAGGCTGCAATGGACACTGGTAAGGCTAAAAGTTTTTTCCCTAAAATTCCCTCCTAAACTTGGGGTGCGTGTTATACGCCGGCGCGTGTTATACGCCGATAAATACGGTATGTAGATAAATGTGAATGATTTGCAAAGACTCTTCAACTTTATTTTCAATGGCAGAAAGAGGAATCATAAACTTTCCCTCATTACTGAATAATTTTTCCCTTTTTTTTTACAATTACAATTTTTTTTAGCGTACACCAGAAAATGTAGTAATATAAGTATGTATTATCTAAGAGCCACAAATATTGTTCAGTGGCCAGACAGTATGTAAGCAGCTTAATTACACCAAAATATAGAAGGAAGAGACAAGGCACATCTTATCTTGAAATAAATCAGAAAAACAATAGCTACAGATATTTTTGAGTGCTGGGGCACTGAAATAGAACACAAACTTTGAGGCACAATGCAGAATTTACCCTGCTGCAATCATTAGAAACTTGATAGCTGAGGGCAAGCTGTGGAGACATTGTGTGGCACCTTTAAAGTGCCAGAACATCAGAGCACAGCAAACATTAGAAACTTCCGTGATCCACCAGTCACTGTGTCGGACGCGCGCTCTTGGCACAGCACTGTTGGCGCTATTGCACGCAAATAAATTCGTCACCAAGGCCCGGCCACAGAAAGGCTGCATATTTGCATGCGCTCTGCGCCAAGAAGTTAAACAGAATGACATCTAAAAGTATAGTATGTAGCATCATGGCTGTACATTAACCACTTCCCGCCCAGTCAATAGACAATTGACGTCCGGGAAGTGGTTTTGTTATCCTGACTGGACGTCTATTGACGTCCTGCTGGATAACAGCCGCCGCACGCCCAGGGGGGCGCGCATCGCGCCAATCAGTGGAGCGGTGTGTCAGTCTGACACACCGCAACACCGATCTCGGTAAAGAGCCCCACGTGATCAGCCGTGTCCAATCACGGCTGATCACAATGTAAACAGGAAGAGACGTTGATCGGCTCTTCCTCACTCGCGTCTGACAGACGCGAGTAGCGGAGAGCCGATCAGCGGCTCTCCTGACAGGGGGGTTCGCGCTGATCGTTCATCAGCGCAGCCCCCCCTCGGATGCCCACACTGGACCACCAGGATGCCGCCCAGGACCACCAGGGAAGCGGGCAACATGTGGATGGCCAGGTACATCCCCCATGGCCATCCACATGTTTTGAAACATGCCCAACATGTGCCAATCAGTGCCCACAAATGGGCACTGACTGGCACCATAATAGCATAAAAAAAGTGATGCCCAGCAATACCACCACCAGTAATAACCAGTGCCACTCATCAATGTCCCTCAGTGCCACCCATCCGTGCCCATCAGTGCCCACCTATCAGTGACCATCAGTGCCCATCTGTGCCACCTATCAGTGCCACCCATATTTACCCATCAATGCCACCCATAAGTACCCATCCGTGCCGCCTATGAGTGCCCATCAGTGCCACCTATGAGTGCTTATCAGTGCCTCCTATGAGTGCCCATCAGTGCCACATACCAGTGCCGCCTATCATCAGTGCTTATCAGTGCCACCTCATCAGTGCCTGGTATTGAAGTGGTTAATGGCTACACAGATATAAAAGGAAAATAATTCCCTGCCTTTAGATGGTGAGTCCTGACGTGTTGTTCTTCAGAACCTATTTGTCCCTACTACCTCGGTGTGCAGATTCTTTGCCTTTCCCTTTAGGCCTGTCTGACATGTTTAATAAAGGGGAGTGCCTACATTTAATGGCAGCTATGGCAATACATTTAGGGTGCTTTGGTACACACTACTTTACTGTAGAAGTTTGCGGTGAGGTGCTCCGAGCAAAGGACAGACTCAGAAAAAAAAGGCCTTAGCAAAATAAAATTTACCCCTCCCAACAAAAATAAACACTAAACACCAACCCAATTTATTTTTTAAACTCATCAACAAAAAAAAAAATTCTTAAAAAACATGAAATAGAAAATAAAAAACACCAATAAAACAAACAAAGCAGATGGTATGGGGAGGGACAGCAGCTAAACAGCAACTTCAGTTAACCACTTAAGCCCCGGACCATTTTGGCTGGTTGAAGACCAGGCCACTTTTTGCAATTCGGCACTGCATCGCTTTAACTGACAATTGCGCGGTCGTGCAACGTGGCTCCCAAACAAAATTGACGTCCTTTTTTCCCCACAAATAGAGCTTTCTTTTGGTGGTATTTGATCACCTCTGCGGTTTTTATTTTTTGCGCTATAAACAAAAATAGAGCGACAATTTTGAAAAAAATTCAATATTTTCTAAGTTTTGACACATTTTTGGGACCATTGTAATTTTTACAGCGATCAGTGCTATAAAAATGCACTGGTTACTGTAAAAATGACACTGGCAGTGAAGGGGTTAACCACTAGGGGCGCTGAAGGGGTTAAGTGTGCCTAAGGGAGTGATTACTACTGTTAGGGGACGTGGCTACGAGTGACACAGATGATTACACAGAGCGGAAATCAGTGACAGTGTCAGTAGGCGAGCGGAGAGATTTTGTGTTTACACTAACATCTCCCCGCTCCATCCCTCCGTGAGACGATCGCGGGGATCCCCTGCGGTCCGACTCACAGGGATGGGGACCCGCGGTCCGACTCACAGGGATGGCGGCAGGGTTGCGAGCGTGCCGCCGGCGGCAGGGTCGCGAGTTCCCCGCCGGCGGCGCGTGCGACCACACGGCAGGCAGTTAAAGGGCAACGTACAGGTACGTGATTGTGCCTGTAGGTGCCATTCTGCCAACGTATATATGCCGTGGCCGGTCCTTAAGTGGTTAAAGCGGAGGTCCACCCTAAAAAAAAAAATTACATAAAAAGGCTCCTAAAAATGAAAAAAAAAAATGTAAAAAAAATGTTTATACTTACCAGAAATGGCTGTTGCTAGGCAGATCGTCCTAATCTGCCACTTCCTATTCCGCAGTAGTCTTCATTCTTCTCCTCCTCGCGTTGTCTTCTGGGGAATCAGGTGCGCTGTCTTCTGGGATCTGTGTGTGTCCCAGAAGACATCCGGCTATTCACAAAGCACCGCGCGACTCACGAATGCGCAGTAGGAAACGGGCAGTGAAGCTGCAAGGCTCCACTGCCTGTTTCCCTTAGTACGAATGGCGGCGCCAGCACCTGATCCGATGGACGGATCGGCCTCGGGGGGCCGACATCGCGGGCACCCTGGACAGGTAAGTGTGCTTATTAAAAGTCAGCAGCTACATTGTTTGTAGCTGCTGACTTTTAAAAAAAAAATCAGCTGGAACACCGCTTTAATCAAAGAAAAGAAAGTAGTTGCACTCCAGAGGAAAACGCCCCTTCTGTGTTTATTGATGTTGAACATCAGACCATCTGAACGGCTCCTTCTGATGCATTTCACTCAAAATGAGCTTATTTGAGAGCATCAACAGTAGTTGTTGACACACAAAAAAGTAATTCTTTCAGTCTCTGAACTGTAAACACATGAGAGATACAAAAGAATATGAAGCCCACCACACTGCAAGTCACAGTAATTTTGTGCATTATAGCAAAGTATACCACTGTATAGCAACTATCTTCCCTTGCCATACCACCAAACATTTTGCTATGAATATGAATGACACCTATTAGCAAAAGTATGTAGGCATAAGATACACATCCTGCCACGCCCCGTTAAAGGAGACATATACAAAATAAAATGATTAGCTAAACCCACAAGTGCTTTTTTGTAACCACTACTATTCCTTTATACTGGCTTTTAAAATATAAATAGTGCATTTTATATACAACTATATAGATCACAGAACTTGAATTTTGGCATATGAGCTTGTCAGCCATGTACAGTAAAATGTGCTTTTTCAAAATGCTGTGGGTTCCTGAATGCACTGTGAATTCAGGGACCCCTACCCACACTGATGTCAAACTGGGAGCAGTGGCTGTGTCCATGCAGCCACTGCATCCCAATCAGTGCCGGTGTATTGTCGACCTAATTCCCCTATCGATATGGTTCCGAACGCGTCTGCGCATGCGCACTCGGAACACACGGAAATCTACGGACATCTACAGCTGTTCGTCAGCTGTATGTACGGAAAAAGGGACTTCCTCTTAGGGGACTTTAAAAGGAAAAGTTACTCTTGTAGTAAGTACGTGGAACAAAAAGTTGAAAATAAAGGGTTGTTTATTTTAAACAGGGTAGGGGTAGTAGATAAATGTATTCTACAGGGACAATGGGTATGACATGAAAGGGGGATGCTAACACAAAGACATACAATGCATGAAATAATACAATCAGGGACACCATATAGTTACAGAAAAAACATATAATGGTGAAAACCGACGCGTTTCGAAAAATATAATTTTTTTCTTCTTCAGGGAGATGATTGTGTCAACAAGGATATTTAGCATGTCATATGCATAGACTTGAGGGTCATAGGGTTGCATCCATAGGGGGTAAACATAAAATCAATAGACACCAGGAGAAACCTCTGATTCCAAAGAGCCACGTCCCACCGGCGCCCGATGCCCAGGGTGCACCCAAAAGACGCAAACACACTCCCCCGGAGGAGGGGCTCCCCAACAAGGGGCACGCTGCGCTTATGGTTGGAGGTGTGGATGAGGGTCAGAAAACAGTATATGAGTATTCACTGTGGACGAATCCAGATTGGGAAGGGCTTGCTGGCGTATGCTGTAAATCCTAGTACCTGTTGGAGTGTGAAGATTCAGGGGGGCTAGCTTGATTAGCCCCCTCCGTTTCAGAAGACGAGGATGAGCCGTAGGGGGAGGGTTGGAGAGATATGTGGAGCCCCCTGTCGACGGTGGTCCTCTGTGATGTCAAAGGAGATGGAAAATGAGTGGGTGTTCCTGTTGGTCACCCTCTAGTTCTTTGCCTTTAGGCAGGATCAGGGAGGGAGCGTCTGCACAGCAGCGTCTATCAACTGGAATTAGCTGGTGGTGGTGTTTTTCAGCTGTAGACGCGCTCGCTCCCAACGATACACGCCACGCAGAAAGCGGCAGGGGCGGAGACTAGCAAGTTGATGGGACACAACACGTCGCTCTGTATTTTTTAAAATGTTCATGAGCGGCCGCAAGGGGCAGGGGCGGAGACTGTGACACGCCGCTCTATAGGGCGAGTGTTGTACATATAATTGTTATATGCTGCCCTATAGAGCGGCGTGTCCCAGTCTCCACCCCCGCCCCTTGCGGCCGCTCATGAACATTTTTAAAAATACAGAGCGGCGTGTCGTGTCCCATCAACTTGCTAGTCTCCGCCCCCGCCACTTTCTTGTCGAGCTGGTTCCCCTAGCATCGGGAGCGAGCGCGTCTACAGCTGCCGAACAGCTGTTCACGCTCAGAGAATTCCGTCGCCTTGGATTGCGCCTGCGCAGTCGAGCTCGGAACCATATCGATAGGCGGAACCAGCTCGGCAGAACACCGGGACAAGGTCTTCCAGCACCTAGGGCAAAGATGCCAAGCTGCCCCCCCCCCCCCATCCTTCCCATTCATGATGTGCAAGCTTAGACGATCCTAAGCCCAGCAGTCACCCGCTTGTCAGATTCACTCTGCAGCTCCTGTTCTGACAGTCAGGTTTTGAATTGACCTGCTAGTGCACCTGTATGCTGAAGCCGCCAGCTGTGCTTGCAGGATACAGGAGCACTGCACTGCTGGGAGGGGGAAGCTGGAGGGAGAGAGAGCACAACCCCACCTCCTCACATCTCTCTTCTGGATACTTCTCAGGTGTGCGGGCTATAGCAGCCACTAGTGATAATCACAAGAGAATCCAGCAGGCTGCTGTTACCCAAGTTGATCAATCGATCAACTTGGTACATTCAGCCTGCCCATTAACAGTTCTAATCTCAGCAGGAACCGGCCAAGATTTGAACTGTGTATGGCCAGCTTAAGACTATACCTGTGTGCCAGTTTTGTGTGCGTTTCCTGCACTGTGTCTGTGATCTGCAGCAGGTGTCAGTGTAAAGTTAACAACACCCCAAACGTAGATAGCACATGCAGTGCCCTTGCCTGCACTGGATCGCATGGTACCAACGTACCATCCAATATGGTTGTAGTGCCTTTTTAAGAGTAGTACATGCACTCCTTTTGGCGCAATACCATTGTGATTTCAGCCCATTCAAATGAATAAGCTGAAAGAGCATTGCACTCAAATCGCACAGGAATCCTGGTGGCCTTACTCCTAACTTCTACACCCCTTATCCCTAGACTCTGTTTGAGCAAAACTTTTCTAAGGTAGCGGGACTGCTTTTTTAGACTGGGGTGCCTTGAAACTGAAAGTACTTGTAAAGAGTGCCGTCAATGAAAAAAGGTGATAAAAAATTGCCCTAAACAACTTACAAACGCACTGACAAATGACTGCTGGAAACCTACTCTTTTAGGGTGAGGGAGCTGGCACATAACACCTCCATTATTGGCACTTCTTAGCCAGCTAACATAAGTTCAAAGGGCATTGAATTCAGTCTGGCTATATTCCACATTAACAGCTAATTTCGAACATGTCGGATTTTCCGCAAACCCTAACCTCATCCCTATTTACAAACATACTTGATATAATTCTTGACAGTTATTACATCTTATTTCATGCACAGTATATTCAGTATCATCTTGTCCTGAGAATTCCTCTGTGAACAAGTTCCTGTGTGTTTCCTGGATTAGTCACAGATAATTAACTGCTTGTGTAAACATTGCTGCTTCTCCTCTCCTCTGTGTCCAATTACTTTACTGTCAAATAAGTACTGCCATCACCTCCAAATAATACTCAATATTTGTAAATGATTTTTACAATTGTCACCTAGCTGATTTCCCATTAGATCAGACTCATTGGAGAAATATAGAGGTTTGTAAGTGAAAATTCAAGTAAAAGGAGTGGATAGATGGGAAAAGCGTTTTTTTGTCTAACAGCTGTTGACTTTACACCAGAATTCAAACAAGAAATCCTATTTCCTGACCCTTCTTATGCCACGTACACACGATCGGAAATTCCGACAAGAAAAGTATGATGTGAGCTTTTGGTCGGAAATTCCGACCGTGTGTAGGCTCCATCGGACAAAAATTTGAGAGCTGGTTCTCAAATTTTTCGACAAGAAAGGTTCTGCTCAGAAACTCCGATCGTGTGTAGCCAATTCCGATGCACAAAAATCCTAGGCATGCTCGGAATCAATTTGACGCATGCTCGGAATCATTGAACTTAATTTTTCTCGGCTCGTTGTAGTGTTGTACGTCACCGCATTCTTGACGGTCAGAATTTCCGACAACATTTGCGTGATCGTGTGTATGCAACACAAGTTTGAGCCAACATTCCGTCGGAAAAAAATCCACGGTTTTCTTGTCGGAATTTCCGATCGTGTGTACACGGCATTATACTTGGTTTCCAAAATCGTAGCTATTGTTTCCTGATGTATTTTCTAAAGTGACACTTGAGCTGAAAAAAATAAATAAAAAAGATTAACGTAAAAGCACCTTGTTGAGAGGATCCCCAAACATAGGTAAGGCCATTCAATGCTCTCTTTGGGGATTTTCCTATGAATCCCCATGGGGACTAGCTTACCGTTTCCTGTGGTTGAGGTTCCTACCCCTCCCTTGCCACCATCTTACCTAGGATGCCTACATAACAACAGGCAAAGGCTCTTTGCACCTTGTATGGGAAGGTAAGTAAAGCAGGGTCTTGATCAACACATATTTAAAGGCCTAATCCCTTTTTGCAAAAAAGTAGAAAATGTAGCAAAACTGATGTGTGTTTACTACTTATTTGCAGGGGGCCTACAGAGCATTGAACCCAACATTAGTGTGTTGCGAGTACAATGCACAGGCTCTTTCAATGTATTCCGGTCAGCCTCATTTCTGTACGTAGTTACAGACATGCTGTTATGGAGTTAGAGAAAGTGAGGCTGAATTACAAAGCAGGGGTATTGAGAAGGGATCCCCAGCACATTCTGCACAGTCCCTCTACCACGGTGGCACAGGGGACTTGTAGTACTTTCCACTAAATTATCCCAGTGTCATGGATATGCATTAATGTCTGTCTGCCATCTTACCTTCCTCCTCATGTGTTCATCTAGAGACCAGACCTCCTTCACCTGGCTTCCTTTATAATCTCCTCCCAGCCTGACTCCACCCCAGGCCCTATCACAGAACACTATATTAACCTGTGCACTGCAAGCCTGCTTTGCTGATCAACGTGTTTGTTAGGCATTGTGTGTTTGGGTTCCTGCCTGCCGTGTGCTACGTCTGTCTCTCTGTTACGTTATTGGCTTGTCCCTGACTATCCCTGTCTGCTCGTGACCCTTGACCTTCGGCTCGTTCTTTGTTATCCTTGTCTGCTTGTGGCCCCTGACCTTCAGCTTGTTATTCGGTTCTCTCTTATCGTGTGCTGCTGCTTCCCCTCTTTTCCCCTTATCCTACGGGGCGTGAGCTAGGAAACTCCAGGGGCCGCGACCTGGTCCCAGCCTGCAGCATAACATCCTCACCACTAGAGGCCCTGAGAAGACCAGCTGGGTCTTAGACTCTGCGCCCTGGGGAATCTTGGCTCTAGCTTCCGTTAGGATCCCGGTTGTGCTCCTCTGGTCCCGCTTTCCACAACCACCCAGTTTCCTATCCGCAGAAGCCAGCCATAGGGTTCACTACCTCGCGGTGCACTCCTGTCCCCCTACGGTGTGCATCTGTCACCTGGCCACAGGTGACCCTGACAGTTTGATCAGCCATGAACCCGGCTGACATCCCGCTTCCTGCGGATGATCCATTGCAGGGCATAGTTCGCAGACTTGAGACCCAGGAATCAAATCAGACTCAGGTGATGCGATTCCTCCAGGATCTGGCTTCTCGATTCGAGCAGCTTCAGGTCTCCTTGGGAACCCCGAATCCGCAACCCCAAGTACAACCAGCGGCTGTACCTATCGCACCAGTCGCAGCCTCACACTCGCTAAGATTGCCAGCTCCGTTCCGTTTCTCTGGGGACTCCAAGGCCTGCAGGGGGTTTCTCAGCCAATGCACAATTAATTTTGAGCTTCAGCCTCAAAGCTTCCTGTCTGACCGGGCTAAGGTAGCCTATATCATTTCCCTCCTCTCCGGTGAAGCTTTGGCCTGGGCTGCCCCCCTGTGGGAGAGGAACGATCCGGTGGTTTCCAGTCTGTCCGATTTCTTGAAGCTCTTTCGTAATATCTTCGAAGAGCCGGCTCGGGCTTCTTCAGCGGCTAGTGCTGTCTTACGTCTTCGCCAAGAATCTAGTTCAGTGGGGCAATATGCTCTTCAGTTCCGTATCCACACAGCTGAATTGAGCTGGAATAATGAGGCCCTGGTCGCTACCTTTTTACATGGCCTCTCTGACCGAGTGAAAGACGAATTAGCGGGAAGAGCCATTCCCGTTGGTCTGGACGATGTAATTTCATTATGCAACCAGATCGACATTCGTTTTCAAGAGAGGTCCTTAGAAAAAAGACTCCAGCACTCTCTGGGTCCTAGCCAGTCTGAGCTCCCCTCCCTTCATTCTGTGGAGCATCCTCTACCTGCTGAAGAACTTATGCAGCTGGGCCGGACCAGACTAACCCCCGAAGAACGTGGTAGGCGCAGAACTCTGGGCTTGTGCCTCTATTGTGGGGGCAAGGGTCATTTTCGTGACTCCTGCTCGCTTCGTCCGGGAAACGCTCGGGTCTAATACATTTGGAAGGTGGAGTATTGGACCCAGAAACATCACCTTCTCGCCTGCTCTTGCCGGTGTTCCTTCATGTAGGCACTTCTCCTCAGTCAACCCTTGCATACCTGGATTCCGGGGCTGCCGGCAATTTTATGGATTGGAGAACTGCTTCTTCTATGAAGCTTACCCTTTCACCTCTCACTACCCCATTGGTAGTTTCGGCAATTGATGGCACTGTTCTCCCAGGGGGCCCTATTCGCTTCCAGACGCTACCCATTAGGATGTCGGTAGGGATTCTCCACCAGGAGTGGATATCCTTTCTTATTCTACCCAAGGCCTCTACCCCAGTTGTATTGGGCCTCCCTTGGCTACAGCTCCACTCTCAACATGTGGACTGGGTCTCTGGGCAGATCCTGGCCTGGGGTTCCTCATGTTTCTCGTCGTGTCTTCTCAAGGTGACCCCCAAGGAGAGTCTTCCGGTTGCTGCCACTTCTGTTTCTTCTGATCTTCCTGCTGCATACAGCGATTACCGGGATGTGTTCTGTAAAAAATCAGCTGAGGTGCTTCCTCCCCACAGGTCTTTTGACTGTGCTATTGATCTTGTCCCCGGAGCAACTCTACCCAGGGGTCGTACCTACCCTCTGTCCATCCCAGAGACCCAGGCCATGTCGGAGTATGTCGCAGAGAATCTGGAGAGAGGTTTCATCCGGAAATCCTCATCGCCCGCAGGGGCAGGGTTCTTTTTTGTTGCCAAAAAGGATGGTACCTTAAGACCCTGCATCGATTATCGGGGTTTAAATGCGGTTACTATTAAAAATCGATACCCCTTACCCTTAATATCTGAGCTATTCGATAGGTTGAAGGGTGCCTCCATTTTCACCAAGTTGGATCTCAGAGGCGCGTACAATCTCATTCGAATACGGGAGGGTGACGAATGGAAGACTGCATTCAACACTAGAGACGGGCATTACGAATATCTGGTGATGCCTTTTGGTCTGTGTAATGCTCCAGCCGTGTTTCAAAACTTTGTCAATGAAATCTTCAGAGATCTGCTGTACCAGTTTGTTGTCATCTATCTGGATGACATTCTGATCTTTTCTGAAAATCTGCTCGTCCACAGAAACCATGTCCGCACTGTACTTCAACGTCTTAGAGAGAACAATCTCTATGCCAAGCTGGAGAAATGTTCCTTTGAATGTTCTGAGGTCCTGTTTTTGGGGTGCTTCGTCTCATGTTCGGGGCTTCGTATGGACCCTGGGAAGGTCTTGGCTATCACCAACTGGCCTCTTCCTGCTAGCCTCAAGGCCACACAGCGCTTTCTTGGCTTCACTAATTATTATAGGCAGTTCATAAGGAACTACTCTTCCATTGCCGCGCCTATTATCGCTTTGACCAAGAAGGGTGTGAATGCCAGAGACTGGCCTCCCGAAGCTGTCTCTGCATTTCACAACCTGAAACAGGCCTTTGTTTCTGGCCCCCTCTTGAGGAGACCAAATCCTGGGAATGCATTTTTTATTGAAGTGGACGCTTCCTCAATGGGGGTGGGAGCTGTGCTTCTTCAAATCTTTGAGAAGAGACGCCAACCATGTGCGTTCTTCTCCAAAAAAAATTCTCAGGCAGAGAGGAATTATGCCATCGGTGATCGGGAACTTCTCGCAATTAAATTGGCGTTAGAGGAGTGGCGTCATCTCTTGGAGGGTTCCCCTCACTCCATAACGATCTTTACCGATCACAAGAATTTACAGTATCTACAGAATGCTAAACGTCTGAATCCTAGACAGGCCAGGTGGAGTCTCTTCTTTGCCCGTTTTAATTTCACGATTACCTACAAACCTGGTTCCTGCAACGGTCGGGCTGATGCGCTCTCTAGGTCATTTGACACTTTGGACGAGGAGTCCGCCCCTGAACCTGAGCCGATCATTCCCACCTCATGCATTGTTGCCCACTCTACCACCCTGAAGTCTAAAATTCCGCCTGGTAAGACCTTTGTCCCCACTGAGCTAAGATCCTTCGTTGGGGACATGATTCCAAGGTGGCAGGGCATTCTGGATTCCTCCGATCCTTCCTACTCATCAGTCGTCACTACTGGTGGCCTAATCTCCGCTCAGACGTCAAAGACTACGTTAAAGCTTGTCATGTCTGTGCTCAGTCCAAATCCTCCACACAAGCTCCTGCTGGTCTCCTCATGCCCTTGCCCATTCCTAAGGAACCCTGGGCCCATATTGCCATGGATTTTATCACCGATCTCCCACTGTCTGAGAATAATACAGTCATTTGGGTGGTAATCTCTCGATTCTCCAAGATGGCTCATTTTGTTCCTCTTCCTGGTCTTCCTTCTGCCCCTGCCTTGGTTCCCATTTTCATTCGGGAAATTCTCCGCCTACATGGGGTCCCTTCTCATATTGTTTCCGACAGGGGAGTCCAATTCACGTCTCGTTTTTGGAGAGCCTTTTGCAAATCCCTCAATATTGTCTTGGATTTTTCTTCTTCTTACCATCCCCAATCCAATGGACAGACTGAGAGGGTTAATCAGGAGTTAGAGGTCTTTCTTCGCACCTTTGTGTCTTCTCACCATGACGATTGGTCCTCTCTACTCCCGTGGGCAGAATTCTCCCATAACAATCATGTGAATACCAGTTCGCAGAAGACACCCTTTTTCACAGTTTATGGAAAACACCCTCAACTTCCTCTTCCCATGATCTGTTCTCCAGACATTCCAGCTTTGGCTTCGGTTCAGGAGTCTCTCAATTCCGTTTGGGGTCACGTTCATGATTCCCTCCGGGCAGCTGCTGAAAAATTCAAAGGCTTTGCCGACCGCCGCAGGCGTAAACCGCCTTCTCTTCAGCCAGGGGACAAAGTCTGGCTCTCTACCAGGAACATCAAGCTCCGAGTTCCTTCTCTGAAGTTTGCTCCACGATTCATCGGTCCATACACGGTAACTGCTAAACTGAATCCGGTTTGTTTCAAACTCCAGATTCCTAAGAGCCTTAAAATCACTAACTACTTTCATGTTGCTCTTCTAAAGCCTTTAGTCCTCAATAAATTCTCTCATCCTCTCCCTACCGTGGCGCCTGTCTCTGAGGATAATCAGGAGTACGAGATCAGTCAAATTCTGGACTCCCGACTCTGTAAAGGCGTTCTTCAGTACCTCGTTCATTGGAAAGGGTTTGGTCCTGAGGAGAGGTCTTGGATCACTGCATCTGAGGTCTTTGCACCTCGTCTGTTAAAGGAGTTTCATCTGAAGTTTCCCTCTAAACCTGGGCCCAGGCGGGGAAGGGGGAGTCCTCGTAAGAGGGAGGGTACTGTCATGGATATGCATTAATGTCTGTCTGCCATCTTACCTTCCTCCTCATGTGTTCATCTAGAGACCAGACCTCCTTCACCTGGCTTCCTTTATAATCTCCTCCCAGCCTGACTCCACCCCAGGCCCTATCACAGAACACTATATTAACCTGTGCACTGCAAGCCTGCTTTGCTGATCAACGTGTTTGTTAGGCATTGTGTGTTTGGGTTCCTGCCTGCCGTGTGCTACGTCTGTCTCTCTGTTACGTTATTGGCTTGTCCCTGACTATCCCTGTCTGCTCGTGACCCTTGACCTTCGGCTCGTTCTTCATTATCCTTGTCTGCTTGTGGCCCCTGACCTTCAGCTTGTTATTCGGTTCTCTCTTATCGTGTGCTGCTGCTTCCCCTCTTTTCCCCTTATCCTACGGGGCGTGAGCTAGGAAACTCCAGGGGCCGCGACCTGGTCCCAGCCTGCAGCATAACATCCTCACCACTAGAGGCCCTGGAGAAGACCAGCTGGGTCTTAGACTCCGCGCCCTGGGGAATCTTGGCTCTAGCTTCCGTTAGGATCCCGGTTGTGCTCCTCTGGTCCCGCTTTCCACAACCACCCAGTTTCCTATCCGCAGAAGCCAGCCATAGGGTTCACTACCTCGCGGTGCACTCCTGTCCCCCTACGGTGTGCATCTGTCACCTGGCCACAGGTGACCCTGACACCCAGACCTTGATGACATGCTAAATTCAAATAATTACAAGATGCTGTAGACAGAATCACCCCACAATTCGGGGGAGGGCGCGGTTTGAGTTTTGGTAGTTTGGTACTATTGTATGAAATTATGCTTTATGTTACACTCTAAATAGGAGTATTACTAGAAACATTGTCTGAAAAGTGGAGTTAAGCCCTGTACACACGATCGGTTTTACCGATGAAAACAGTCCGATGGACTTTTTTCATCGGACAAACCGATCGTGTATGGGCCCCATCGTTTTTTTTTCCATCGGTGTAAAAAAAAGAACATGTTTTAAATTTATCCAATGGAAAAAAAAACTATATCAAATTACTATCGTCTGTGGGGAACTCCATCGGATAAAAAACCCACGCATGCTCAGAATCAAGTCGACGCATGCTCAGAAGCATTGAACTTCATTTTTCTCGGCTCATTGGAGTGTTTTACGTCACAGCGTTTGGAACGGTCGGTTTTCTGACTGATGGTGTGTAGGCAAGACTGATGGAAGTCAGCTTCATCGGATTTCCGATGGAAAAATTCATTGGTTAAAAATCCATAGGAAATCCGATCGTGTGTACAGGGCTTTAGCCTTTAAGGAGCCCTACTCTGATTATCGTGCCTGAGGAAGCAGATGTTGCTCCATGAAATACATAATACTAATATTGAACTTCTTCAATAGTGATGTTTATAAGGACTGTGATACCCTGTTATATATGTTGTCACATTATCCTACAAAATAGTGGAGTGCTTAACCACTTGACGACCGCCACACGACGATATACGTAGACAGAATGGCACGGCTGGGCATATGGGCGTACAGGTACATCCCCTTTAAGAGGCGAGCAGTTGGTTGCGCACGGGCCGCCGCCGGCGTGCTCGTGACCCAGTTGGGAGCTCCGTGACCGTGCCCGAGGGACCCGCGGACCAGATCTCCGCCGGTGTCACGCAATCGGGTCACAGAGCTGAAGAACGGGGAGAGGTAAGTGTAAACAAACATCTCCCTGTTCTTCCTTGTGACACTGTCAGTGATCGTCTGTTCCCTGTCATCGGGAACAGCGATCAGTGATGTGTCACGCCAAGCCACGCCCCCTAACAGTAAGAAGCACTCCCTAGGTCACACTTAACCCCTTCAGCGGCCCCTACAGGTTAACCCCTTCACTGCCAGTGTCAATTTTACAGTAATCAGTGCATTTTTATAGCACTGATCGCTGTAAAAATGGTCCCAAAATGGTGTCAAAAGTGTCCGATGTGTCCGACATAATGTCGCAGTCACGATAAAAATTGCTGATCGCCGCCATTACTAGTAAATAAAATTATTGATAAAAATGCCATAAAACTATCCCCTATTTTGTAGACGCTATAACTTTTGCGTAAACCAATCAATAAATGCTTATTGCAATTTTTTTTACCAAAAATATGTAGAAGAATACGTATCAGCCTAAACTGAGGAAACAAAATGTTTTTTTATGTATTTTTTGGGGATATTTATTATAGCAAAACATAAAAAATATTGATTTTTTTTTTAAATTTCGTTCTATTTTTGTTTATAGCGCAAAAAATCAAAACCGCAGAGGTGATCAAATACCACCAAAAGAAAGCTCTATTTGTGGGAAAAAAAGGACGTCAATTTTGTTTGGGAGGCACGTTGCACGACCGCGCAATTGTCAGTTAAAACGACGCAGTGCCGAATCGCAAAAAGTGGCCTGGTCTTTGACCAGCGAAATGTTCCAGGGCTGAAGTGGTTAAAATGGGTGATATAACTAATGTGATGGTGTATTGATACTTCTTATTTTTATGCAATGAGATAACTTTTTAAGCCCTGTGATAATAAAAATAATAATTTTAAGTAAAGATTGATGGTTTTAAAACCTTTTTAATGATACAGTCTCTATCAATTACAAGATACATTTTTGAGTGCAAGTCAATAACTAGGTAATAATCCTTGTAGTTCTGTTTTAAATAGAAACCTTGACATATTTGTGAGAAGTCACGGGTATAAAAAGCCATTTTATATTTAGATCTCATTAAATTTGGTACATGACAAAATGTTTCGGCCCACGTATTTACATGCTCTGATTATATAGGAACTTTGTTGATCTCTGTTACAAACTACGTGCCAGGATTTCCAGCGTGTCGACACCTGCATGGGTAAGCAGAGCCCATTTCCAAATAAGAAAAGCAGCTTTAATGCAAATTATTTTTCTACCACGGCTTGTCATCATTAAATAATAATACATGCATAGCTGGATCTTTGTAATTAAATATGGTAAAGGTATAATTAAATTTTCTTGATTGAATATAATAAACTTGTCATTAGGATTTTCATAATTAAACAGCAGTGAGGAAAACTGTTAGTGCGGTTTCATTAGGATGGCAGAGGTGAAAGATACATACAACACATCTTTCCTAATGGAACACTATTCTTCAGTGTAAAAATCTCCATTAATCAGCCCATGTGTTGTATGTTTGGGCTTCCATTACCTCCAGAGCAGCTGACACGTACTTCTTCTGGTGACAATGGGACCTGCACATACCAGTTTACTCACATTTGCACTTATTAAAGGCATTTATCTATTCTTTTGACTGGAGCATGATAATGTAGCCTGGTCTCTGCACCACCAATACATTTAGCTTCTACTCTCTTGAATGTGTTAATAATAAAATAATAAAATAAAGGAACTGAATTAAAGAACAAGTTCACACTTGTAACACGTTACACCTGTATTTAGAGTGCATCATGTTCAAGTGCTTGCAGTGCTCACCTCCCTCACCCCTTACCCTGTGACAGTGGACAGGGGTTCCTTTCCCCTGCAGTCACTGTCAAATTTAAAAATCGGTGCCACTGTGCAGGATTCTGTGCGCATGGCCATGTCATTCATTCACAGTGATCTGTGAATTAAGAAACTACAAGTACAGTTGACCACCATGGCAGATGGCTTGCAGTTCTTAATTGAATACGAGGGCACTGATGAGCACTCCATAGTCCATTGACACTTCCTCCAGATTTCTAACAGAAAGCTTGTACAGAGGTACAGGCAAGAAAGCTGGAAGATGTGTCTGCTGGAGCCTGCCATGCAAAGCTTTGCAGGCTTTTGTAGGGAAAATAAATAAATAAATGCACATTTAATTCTTAAATGCTAAAAATGTAATGGGGTATTAAAATGTATAGGTAATAACACTAGGGACTGTTTGATCCAGGGAATATCCAATTGCCTCCTGGGGGATCAAGAACGATTTTTCCCCCACTGGAGCACATTAGATCATGCTTGTTTGGGTTTTTTACCTTCCTGTGGAACAATTTTGTATATAGGATTGTGTATATCAACGTTTTCTATTTGTTTACTGTTTTCTGTTGGTTGAACTAAATGGACTTGTGTCTTTTTTCAACCTGAGTAACTACAGTATGTAGGATTTAGGATTGCATGCACTGTAACCTATCTCCCCGCTCCTTCCCCAGTGTTTATATTTGTGTTGCATGTTGGTGGGTGGGCAGTTAAAGTAGGACACTATACTCTCTGTGACCATTTCTGAGAATTGAATGACATAAACACTTCACTGGTCTTAGTGTCATCTCTTATAAGTTGGCAGAAAATCAGCATTGCTGGTCCTTAGTGACTTTTATAGGCTTAGTAGGTGTAATAGATTGGCTCAAAGGAGGATCACTTTGAGACCGCAAAAGAGTTTGTGATGTGCCATTCATTTTATCTTTATGCTATAGGATAGGCTGGTTATATTATTTGAAAACAACACAATATAAGCCGTGACTTCCCTTTAACAGTGAAATGAGAAAGGTGCAATAACCTATAACAGATACTAAGGCCCCTTTCACACTGGGGCGGGCAGGAGCGGTGGCGGTATAGCAGCGCGATTTTCAGCGCTGCTATACCGTCGTTCTTACCGCAGTATGCGGTCGCTAGGGGGGTGAATTTAACCCCCGCTAGCGGGCGAAAAAGGGTTAATACCGCCCACAAACCGCGGCTATTGCCGCGGTTTGCGGGCGGTATTACCGCGCTGTCCCATTGATTTCAATGGGAGACCGCGGTAAAGGAGCGGTGAACACACCGCTCCTTTACCGCTGTAAAGAAGCGGCTAGCAGGACTTTTGGAGCGGTCCTGCTAGTGCACCGCTTCAGTGTGAAAGCCTTCGGGCTTTCACATTGAAGGCTAAAGGGCATGATTTTTTCATGTGTATAATAGCGCTAATATTAGCGCTAAACCGCATGAAAAACACCCCAGTGTGAAAGGGGCCTAACAGATACTAAGGACTATTTTTGCTAATACATTTCATGTAAATTGACCTAAGACCTACCTGACATGCTGCCTTTGTTGTTCAGAAGTTCTTCTTTCTTGCTGCCCCCAATATTCAGATTCAGGTGTCTCCTTTCCTTTATAGGGTTCTATGGAGACACCCTTGCACGCACGCTCTTTTGGAACATATAGTACAAAAAATCTGACAGCTCAAAAGCAATCCTAATATATAAAGACTTGCTAAGACTTCTACCACAGCTTGTCATTGTTAAATAATAATACACGCATAGCTGGATTCAGCCTCTAATAGTATTTTATTGGCTGTTGGGAGCTGAGACCCTCTACTGGAAGTGGGTTGCACCTTTGTAAAGGAAAACTATGTTGGGTTCTAAAGGCACCTGTTTTATCACTAAATTTAGGATCAGTTATTTTGGTACAGTGAGGGAAAAAAGAATTTGATCCCCTGCTGATTTTGTACGTTTGCCTACTGACAAAAAAATGATCAGTCTATAATGTTAATAGTAGGTTTATTTTAACAGTGAGAGACAGAATAACAACAACAAAAAAAAAGCCAGAAAAATACATTAAAAAAAGTTATAAATTGATTTGCAATTTAATGAGTGAAATTTGTATTTGACCCCTTCGCAAAACATGACTTAGTACTTGGTGGCAAAACCCTTGTTGGCAAACACAGAGGTCAGACGTTTCTTGTAGTTGGCCACCAGGTTTGCACACATCTCAGTAGGGATTTTGTCCCACTCCTCTTTAAGTGATTAAGGTTTCAAGGCTGACGTTTGGTAACTCGAACCTTCAGCTCCCTCTACATAATTTCTGTGGGATTAAGGTCTGAAGACTGGCTAGGCCACTCCGGGACCTTAATGTGCTTCTTCTTGAGCCACTCCTTTGTTGCCTTGGCCATGTGTTTTAGGTCATTGTCATGCTGGAATACCCATCCACGACCCATTTTCAATGACCTGGCTGAGGGAAGGAAGTTCTCATCTACGATTTGATGGTACATGGCTATGTCCATCGTCTTTTTGATGCAGTGAAGTTTTCCTGTCCCCTTAGCAGAACCCCCCCCCCCCAAAGCATAATGCTTCCACATCCATGTTTGATGGTGGACATGGTGTTCTTGGGGTCATAGGCAGCATTCCTCCTCCTCCAAACACGGCGAGTTGATGCCTAAGAGCTTAATTTTGGTCTCATCTGACCACAACACTTTCACCCAGTTCTCCTCTGAATCATTCAGATGTTCATCTGCAAACTTCAGACTGGCCTGTACATGTGCTTTCTTGAGCAGGGGGACCTTGCGGGCACCACAGGATTTAAGTCCTTCACGGCGTAGTGTGTTACAAATTGTTTTCTTGGTGACTATGGTCCAGCTGTCTTGAGATCATTGACAAGATTCTCCTGTGAATCTCCATGAGGTGAGAACTTGCATGGAGCCCCAGACTGAGGGAGATTGACAGTTATTTTGTGTTTCTTCCATTTGTGAATAATCACACCAACTGTTGCCACCTTCTCACCAAGCTGCTTGGCGACGGTCTTGTAGCCCATTCCAGCCTTTTGTAGGTCTACAATCTTGTCTCTGACATCCTTGGATCGCTCTTTGGTCTTGGCCATGGTGGACAGATTGGAATCTGATTGATTGTTTCTGTGGACAGGTGTCTTTTATACAGGTAACAAGCTGAAATTAGGAGCACTCCCTTTAGGGAAGACACCTGGGAGCTAGAAATCTTGCTGATTGATAGGGGATCAAATACTTATTTCACTCATCAAAATGCTAATTAATTTATAACTTTTTTTAAATGCGTTTTCCTGTATATTTTTGTTGTCATTTTGTCTCTCACTGTTAAAATAAACCTACCATTAAAATTATAGTCCGATCGTTTCTTTGTCAGTGGGCAAATGTACAAAGTCAGCAGCTGATCAAATACTTTTTTCACTCACTGTATATTATATTTATACATATGGAGTACAAAGATAATTGGATACATTACATCTTTAGACTTGGTGTATGTAGTAACGCTGCACCTGACAAGCTCCATTTTGAGTAATGTGGAATGCCAGTCCAATCCCATCAATGACCTGTGCCGGAAGTCATGGCTGGACAGTCCAGATGAAGGTCCCTGACACAGAGAAGTGAATATGTCCCTCACATACAGCTCTACATGCTAATAATTGACATGCTATGGCACGGAAAGAAAACGTTCCCGTTCTGCTACCTATTCCTCATTAATCTGTCCTGATAGGGAAACCTGCCAAGAAACTCCCAGAAATACATTAACATTTCTTATTGCCTCTAAGGCTATCATTACATCTAGTATTTGCTGTGGAGATGGCCACACTCTCATGTTGCTATCCCTTCTGTTGCGTGGGAGTATCTGCCTTTACTTCCAGCATTGACATTGTGCCACAAAGAGTCAATGTCATGGCGTATCAAATCCTGCAGCAGCAGAGGAGCTCAGTGGAAGATTTTCACATCAGACCTGCATTTTCTGACACTATGCCTTTGCCCTGACCACACTCAGCGACCATTGTCTACATTGTTATATAGTACCTGTATGTGACAGCTCAGTGTGCAGGTGGTGTTGACCTTTTAGCCCCATCCAACTGTTAACACCAGCTTGTCTGTGATCTGCCAGAGAGGGTCATGTGTGAAATGTTTTTTTTTACATTCTTTGTAAGCTTCCCAGTGGATTACTAGTTAGCACTTCTGTCTTGCAGCAGTTGGGTCATTGGTTTGAATCCCAGTCCGGACACTGTATGTTCTACCTATACTTGTATGGATTTCCTCAGTATCCTCTCTTTGCTTCCCACACTCCAAAGACATGCTGGTAGGTTAATTGGCTCTTGTTTAAAGTGGTTGTAAACCCACTTTTTAAACAAAGACCTACAGGTAAGCCTAGATTAAGGCTTACCTGTAGGTGCATGAAATATCTCCTTAACCTACACGGTTAAGGAGATATTTGTATGTAAATGCAGTGACGCTGACGTCACCCCATTCACAAATTCGGCTAGGTCGCAACATTCGACGACGTAGCCGAATTCGACAGCTCACGCGCGCATGCGCGGAGTCACGTCTTCGCCGCTCCGGCCAATCACAGCGCCGGAGCGGCGCTGTGATTGGCTGCAGCGGCGATACCCGGAAGTAACATTCCGGCTATCGCCGCAGCGATGGATGTGGCTAGAGGAGGGACACGGACGACTTCGGGGGCCCCGATCGAAGGTAAGTGGTACATAATGAGCTAGTATGCTAGTCATACTAGCTCATTATAGCTTTGTCTTGCAGGTAAGTAAAAGAAAAAAAAATTGTCTACGTGGTTTACAACCACTTTAAACTGGCCCTAGTATGTGTATGTGAGTTAGGGACCTTCGATTGTAAGCTCCTTGAGGACAGGGACTGAAGTGAATATGTAAAGGGCTGCGTAAATCATTGGCGCTATATAAATGCTTGAAATAAATTTAATTTGCAGCGTCTATTTATCAATGTTTTTACCCGAAATTCACACACCTTTCATCCAAGTTACACATTAATTGACGACATGTCCGAAAATATGTCATTACTTTCAAGTTAAATATCAGTGTTATGGCAGCAGCTAGCTGCCATAACGCCTGTATCATTTTTTACTATGGCCAATTCTCTGTAAGATAAAAGTGGTCATCTTGGCTTCATTCGTCTTCCTGCCCCCCCCCTACTTTCCGGTCGTTTCCGGGCTTACCTTACCCATCTGTTAAGCCCCAAACGATCCAATGCGGCCATTTGCTGGGCAGGAAGACAAGTGAGGCAAAGATGGCCGCCACTTGTCTCCAAGCCCTTGGAGAATCGGAGCGACGTCTGATGTCTCTTCCGGTTCAAGGGGCACTAGTAAACAATCTATATATATATATATTGTGAGGGGGTTAGCTCGGCAGCGGGTGTGTGTGACCCCCGGGATGGGCTCCCCACACAAAAACAGGCCCAGCAGACGGAGGTTGTGGTTTTCAAAATCAAAAAGGTGCGGTTTATTTTCTATTTACAGTGACAAAAACACAGCAAAGCAAAAGAAACATAAACAAAATAAATCCTGGTCAATTTGACCTCTGACTAAACATACAGGTTTCCTAACTAACAACTGGGATCAGCCTAGTGCTGTCCTAGTCCCCAAGTCCCTGGTTTTAAATGTCCAAGCAAATAGCCACACAGGCTTTGTCTCACCGCACAAGGGTTCACTCTCTCCAGGAAGTCCACACAGGTCTGCTTCCAGGCATGAGCCCACATCTAATGAAGCTGGGAGTTCTTATAGAGGCCTAAATGAGCTGACAAGCTTCAGCTGGTCTCATCAACTCCCTGTCTGCACGACGCCCCACACTCTCCCTAGAGGTATGAGTCATCCATGAGCCCACTAGCCTTAGCTGGGCTTATACAACTCTCCACCTAGTTGTATAAGTCGGCGTAAAGCCTGAATCTGGGCGAAATATATCTACCCCCCTGGATGCAACCAGGTGACTTTACCTTCCTGCTGTCACATACCCCCCCCTCTTGTTTTAACCTCGGGGTTGGAACACCAGCAATCAGGCATTCATGTACTCGAGACAAAGCATCCACATTCCCCATTTGAACGCCAGGGCGATGCTTTACTGTGAAGTTGAATTCCTGGAGGGCCAGGGACCACCTATTCACTCTTCTATTTGTTTCCTTGTTTTGAGCCATCCACTTTAACGGAGCGTGATCCGTAACCATGTCAAAGTGCCTACCTAGCAGGTAGTACCGAAGGGAATCTAGAGCCCACTTCACCGCTAAACACTCCTTTTCAACGGTGGCGTAATTTACCTCATGGGACTTCAACTTCCTGCTGAGGTAAATGACTGGGTGCTCTTCCCCGTTCCAGACCTGGGACAATACTGCTCCTAACCCCACATCTGACGCATCACTTTGTACGACAAAGTCTTTAGAGAAGTCGGGTGAGTACAACACTGGCTGGCTACATAAGGCTTGTTTCAAGAATTGGAATGCTGCCTCAGCCTCGGGGGTCCATTTAATCATGACCGACCCTTTCCCCTTCGTTAGGTTGGTTAGGGGCACAGCCTTAGAAGCAAAGTGGGGAATGAATCGCCGATAATACCCAGCGATTCCCAGAAAGGCTCGTACCTGCTTCTTGCTGTTGGGACGTGGCCAACTCTGGATGGCCTCGACTTTGTTGAGTTGGGGTTTTATTACTCCCCTCCCAATGGTGTACCCAAGATATTTGGCCTCCTCCTGCCCAATGGTACACTTCTTGGGGTTAGCCGTAAACCCCGCTTCCCGAACAGAGTCCAGGACTGCTTGCACTTTTGGCAGATGTGAGGCCCAATCTGTGCTATGGACAATTACGTCATCCAGGTAAGCCGCAGCATACTTCCGATGGGGCCTCAGCATCTGGTCCATTTTCCGCTGGAATGTGGCCGGCGCATTCTGTAACCCGAACGGCATTCTTTTATATTGGAACGCCCCGTCTGGGGTTACAAATGCGGTTTTCTCTTTGGCCAATTTGGCCAGGGGGATTTGCCAATACCCTTTTGTGAGGTCAAGAGTCGTCATGTATCGGGCTGTTCCCAGCCGGTCGATCAACTCATCTATACGTGGCATGGGGTAGGTGTCAAATTTTGTAACTTTGTTCAACTGACGAAAATCGTTACAAAATCGCCAGCTCCCATCCGGTTTAGGCACCAACACAATGGGACTAGACCAATCACTTTGGGACTCCTCTATCACCCCTAAGTTCAGCATTTTCTGTACTTCCTCCCGTATTGCCTCCCGTCGGGCCTCTGGGATCCGATAGGGTTTTAACTTCACCCTTTCACCGGGCGGGGTAATGATGTCATGCTCTACCCCAAATGTTTGTCCCGGCAGCTCAGAGAATACCTCCTTGTTGCGAAGCACAAACTCCTTAACCTCCTGTTGTTGGGGTTGTGACAAGGTGGCTGCTATTCCAACCTCAGGAATCACGCAACCAGTTTGAGCTGGTGACCAAGTGTCTGCGACTAGGGACTCTCTATCCCTCCAGGCTTTCAACAGATTAACGTGATAGATCTGTTCGGGCTTTCGCCTTCCTGGTTGTCTGACCTTGTAATTCACTTCGCTCACTTTTTCCATTATCTCGTAGGGGCCTTGCCATTTGGCAAGGAATTTACTTTCAACCGTAGGGACAAGTACCAGTATCCTATCCCCCGGGGAAAAGATACGGGTCTTGGCTCCACGGTTGTACACTCTCTGCTGTGCTAACTGCGCTTGGGCCAAATGTTCCTTCATGATGGGCATTACCTGTGCAATTCGGTCTTGCATCAGGGCGACATGCTCAATCACACTCCTGTGGGGAGAACTCTCACTTTCCCAAGTTTCCTTGGCAATATCCAACAGCCCTCTTGGGTGTCTCCCATACAGTAACTCAAAGGGGGAGAATCCCGTAGAGGATTGGGGCACCTCCCTAATAGCAAACATCAGATAAGGAAGTAGACAGTCCCAATCCTTTCCATCTCTATCCACCACTTTCTTCAACATTTGTTTTAGGGTTTTGTTGAATCTTTCAACCAGCCCATCGGTTTGGGGGTGATACACAGATGTACGTAATTGCGTCACTTTGAACAATTTACACAGCTCCTTCATAACCCGGGACATAAAGGGTGTACCTTGGTCCGTAAGCAGTTCTTTACAAATACCCACCCGGCTAAACACAAGAGATAGCTCTTTGGCTATGGTTTTGGCCGAGGTATTTCGGAGAGGGATCGCTTCTGGATAACGGGTGCCATAGTCCATTATAACTAATATGTACTGGTGCCCCCTAGCGGACTTGATTATAGGACCTACCAAATCCATGGCGATCCTCTCAAACGGGACCTCAATGATGGGTAGAGGGACCAGCGGGCTACGGAAATGTGGCATCGGGGCCGACCTCTGACACACAGGGCAGGAGGAACAATAATTTTCTATGTCCTTCATCACCCCCGGCCAATAGAATCTCTGTAATACCCTCTCTCGGGTTTTCTCTGTCCCCAGATGACCTCCAAGAATGTGCCCATGGGCCAACTCCAACACCAACTTCCTGTAAGGTTTGGGCACCACAAGCTGCTCAACGGTTTCTTCTGCCCTTTTTGCCACCCGATACAGTAG
The DNA here is from genome assembly GCA_029206835.1 of Rana muscosa. Classification (NCBI taxonomy): domain Eukaryota; kingdom Metazoa; phylum Chordata; class Amphibia; order Anura; family Ranidae; genus Rana; species Rana muscosa. Next base: position 257,198,012 of record CM055124.1, on the reverse strand, counting down.
GTCCTTCTCTACGCTGAAGTATGGGTAAGTGCAGGTATTATCTGGGTTCACTAACTCGCCATCTATTTTCACTACGTTTTCCCGTGCCTTTATTAGGGCGGGGTCTTTCAACTGTTCTGTGGCAAAGTTTTCCCTGTGAACCTCAAGATCAGAAAACTCCACAGACGGTAGGTTTTCGTCTGAGGAGGTGGGCTCCTCTCCAGTTTCTTGAGTCTCCAGTGCCAATACTGATAAGGGAAATTCCGGAGAGTCCTCACCACTCTCAGGGGAGTTCTGGCTATCACATTCCTGGTACATAGGGGCACCAGTGGGGGGCTCAGGATCATCCCACAGTTCCCAGAACTTCGGAAAATCCCTTCCCACAATGGCGTCATACGGTAACTGAGATACTAAGCCCACTGGATGAGAGAGGGTACCTTTGGGGGTCTCGAAACACACTGTAGTCACTGGATACTCTCGGGTGTCCCCATGCACACAAATAACAGCTACCTTGCTATTCCCAGAGACCTCTGTTTTAACTAACTCAGCCTTTATCAGGGTCACAAGGCTACCTGAATCCAGCAATACCACAACATTTCTACCATTAACACACATTTTGCATAAATGTTTCTCAGTTCCTCGAATGGCAGTGCATGCGACTGTCGCACACAGCGACTGACGTCTGCCCGTCAGAAAGTCACACTGCATGGGTTCCTCCACAACCGGGCAATTGGCTGCAATATGTCCCGCTTGCCGGCAGCGGTAGCAAACGATCCTTCTTGCCGCCTCTTGAGCCGCTGATTTCCCAGGCTGTTCTCGCCAAACTTGGGGTAGAGCTCCCACTCTCTCCACCCTTACCCCTTGGAATCCTCTTATCCGCCCCTGGGGATGGTCTGGTCTTAGGGTGGAAAGTCCGAGTGTCTCTGGAAGAGGCCGTCAGGTTCTCTGTAGCCAAGTATTTCTCCACACGATCCACAAGACCATCGGCCGTCTCTGGGTCTCCATGGCTTACCCACTTTTGGATGGCAGTAGGAAGAGCTCTCAAAAACCGATCCATTACAACACGTTCCACAATCTTTGGTGCGGACAAAGTCTCTGGCTGTAGCCACTTTCTGCTCAGGTGAATGAGATCATACATTTGAGACCTGGGGGGTTTTCCAAGCTGGAAAGTCCAGTTATGCACACGCTGAGCCCGGACAGCCTGGGTGACACCCAGCCTTGCCAATATCTCAGCTTTTAGCATCACATAGTCTTTTGCTTGGTCAGGCTGTAGGTCATAGTAAGCCTTCTGCGATTCACCAGTTAACAGAGGAGCCACCAGTCCAGCCCACTGCTCCTCAGGCCACTTTTCTCTTTCAGCAGTCCTTTCAAATGTGGTCAAAAATACCTCTGGATCATCCTCTCCAGTCATTTTTGTCAATAAACGACTCACCCCAAAGGACGCGGTATTAGTGGGACGGCTTTCCTCACTGGTCTGCGGACGTTGCTGCATTACTGCTTCCATTTGTTGTAGTCTCTGCTCTTGCTTCTGTAACAGGTCTATGAAGCGGGCCTCAGATTGCTGCTGGGCTTGTTGCTGAGCTTCCAGACTCTGTTGGTGAGCTTGCTGCTGGGCTGCAAGGCTCTGTTGATGAGCTTGCTGCTGGGCTGCGAAGTTCTGTTGTTGAGCTGCAAGGCTCTGTTGATGAGCTGCAAGGCTCTTTTGCAAACCTGCATTTGTCTGCTGTTGATTGGCATTTGCTAGAGCCAGCTGCTTCAGTATCTCCTCCATGCTGGCTTAAAAAAAACTGCCCGCATTCTCCACCAACTGTGAGGGGGTTAGCTCGGCAGCGGGTGTGTGTGACCCCCGGGATGGGCTCCCCACACAAAAACAGGCCCAGCAGACGGAGGTTGTGGTTTTCAAAATCAAAAAGGTGCGGTTTATTTTCTATTTACAGTGACAAAAACACAGCAAAGCAAAAGAAACATAAGCAAAATAAATCCTGGTCAATTTGACCTCTGACTAAACATACAGGTTTCCTAACTAACAACTGGGATCAGCCTAGTGCTGTCCTAGTCCCCAAGTCCCTGGTTTTAAATGTCCAAGCAAATAGCCACACAGGCTTTGTCTCACCGCACAAGGGTTCACTCTCTCCAGGAAGTCCACACAGGTCTGCTTCCAGGCATGAGCCCACATCTAATGAAGCTGGGAGTTCTTATAGAGGCCTAAATGAGCTGACAAGCTTCAGCTGGTCTCATCAACTCCCTGTCTGCACGACGCCCCACACTCTCCCTAGAGGTATGAGTCATCCATGAGCCCACTAGCCTTAGCTGGGCTTATACAACTCTCCACCTAGTTGTATAAGTCGGCGTAAAGCCTGAATCTGGGCGAAATATATCTACCCCCCTGGATGCAACCAGGTGACTTTACCTTCCTGCTGTCACAATATATATATATATATATATATATATATATATATATATATATATATATATATGTGATATATATAAAAGTTTTGGATAGTTTCCAGCAACAGAACCGTAAAATCTCCCAGTCCCAATAGAAGCTAAAAGAAAAAACCAAAGAGAGACAAGCTCTCACAAAACGGGATTTGAAGGGAGATACCAGTTCTGTAATAGGTGAGTACACTTGAGACAAAAGATATAGAAAAATATAAATGTATTCATAGCATCTTAAAATTGATATTTCAATAATACAGAGTCATAAAAACTTGGAAACAAAGAACTAAAATGTGCAATTAGCCGACATGTTTCGCACGGCTGTGCTTCGTCAGGGCTTAGCACTTCTTATATTTCATCAGGTCTGTATGAGACATAAAGATTTGTAATTAATGTCAGACAATGATATGATATCAATATATATATGCATTTGTTACATAATACAGATTTGTTGCATATTAACAAACTTGCAATAAAGTTTAGACATGCTCACCTAGTTCACTCCAAGAGGATTGAATAGAAACGCACTCCGCTGAACATGCGCATCAAAAACCGACAGCCGACTCAACTCCTATTGTAGCTTGCCCGGTGGATGCCAGATCCAACAGGATGAAACATGAGGATTTTGACCATGTGAGCTGACCAAATGTTAGTAATATGTACGAGTCTACAACAAAGTACAAAAGGGAAGGAATATGGTAAAAAATATCCCATTAAACTACAGGGTATGTTACTGGGTGAACCAGGGTAGGTAAACCCTGGAGCCCCAAATAAGTTTATACCTAGAGAGAACTACAAAATCATATATTAACAAGGGAGATCAATGCCAGGGGACTTGAAACTTAAGATTACCTAATGACAGATGAATATGGACGGTATTCCCTCTAGACTTATACCATAATCTCCACAGCATGTCATCAAATGATAACATGGCATGTGAATAGATAGAAAAGAATCAGAGGAAAATAGGGCTATATAGACATAAGCACCAAGGCTAATATCATTAAATATATATAAAGTGTTAAGCAAATAATAATAATTTTTGGGATGGCCAAGAGACAAAATATGCGGTCAGCCTAAACGTGATCAGCAATGTCCCCACTGGTATAACAGCCAGACCAAATTTGCAAGAAGTAATAAGATAGCCTATGTACCTGCATAATGTCCTCCTCATATATAATGCGGCGTATAGTGGCTATGAATCAGGCCATCCCTAATTGACCGTGATCTAGGGTATACAATTTCCGGTCTGTCAGCTACATACTTGGATATAATTGGATCCTCAGAGAGGAAATGCCAATTATTACCAATTAGTTGATGAAAGATATGCTGTGGCATAAGGGGAATTCCCTCCCCTTTCCATCCTCCGTCCGCTTTTCTTGAACGGCGGATCGCGTCTGCGCGTTGCGCCATCATGCTCACGCATGCGCGGCACAGGAACACCCGGACCAGAAGTGATGTCAGGGGTCTTCGACCCTTCACTTCCGGGTGACCATGTACTTTTAAGATGGCGCAGTCGGCGGGAGCCGACGTGCACCATCTTGCTGCATCTGCTGACCGTAGGACTTCAGACCAGGGGTTATCCACGAGAACCTTTTTGTGGCACCGCATTATATATGAGGAGGACATTATGCAGGTACATAGGCTATCTTATTACTTCTTGCAAATTTGGTCTGGCTGTCATACCAGTTGGGACATTGCTGATCACGTTTAGGCTGACCACATATTTTGTCTCTTGGCCATCCCAAAAATTATTATTATAATTTGCTTAACACTTTATATATATTTAATGATATTAGCCTTGGTGCTTATGTCTATAAAGCCCTTTTTTCCTCTGATTCTTTTCTATCTATTCACATGCCATGTTATCATTTGATGACATGCTGTGGAGATTATGGTATAAATCTAGAGGGAATACCGTCCATATTCATCTGTCATTAGGTAATCTTAAGTTTCAAGTCCCCTGGCATTGATCTCCCTTGTTAATATATGATTTTGTAGTTCTCTCTAGGTATAAACTTATTTGGGGCTCCAGGGTTTACCTACCCTGGTTCACCCAGTAACATACCCTGTAGTTTAATGGGATATTTTTTACCATATTCCTTCCCTTTTGTACTTTGTTGTAGACTCGTACATATTACTAACATTTGGTCAGCTCACATGGTCAAAATCCTCATGTTTCATCCTGTTGCATCTGGCATCCACCGGGCAAGCTACAATAGGAGTTGAGTTGGCTGTCGGTTTTTGATGCGCATGTTCAGCGGAGTGCGTTTCTATTCAATCCTCTTGGAGTGAACTAGGTGAGCATGTCTAAACTGTATTGCAAGTTTGTTAATATGCAACAAATCTGTATTATGTAACAAATGCATATATATATTGATATCATATCATTGTCTGACATTAATTACAAATCTTTATGTCTCATACAGACCTGATGAAATATAAGAAGTGCTAAGCCCTGACGAAGCACAGCCGTGCGAAACATGTCGGCTAATTGCACATTTTAGTTCTTTGTTTCCAAGTTTTTATGACTCTGTATTATTGAAATATCAATTTTAAGATGTTATGAATACATTTATATTTTTCTATATCTTTTGTCTCAAGTGTACTCACCTATTACAGAACTGGTATCTCCCTTCAAAATCCCGTTTTGTGAGAGCTTGTCTCTCTTTGTTTTTTTCTTTTATATATATATATATGTATATAGTAACAAAAAAAATTATTTTGCTTTTAAAGGTAAATGAGCGATCTGGGGTCTTTTTGACCCCAGATCTCTCAATAAAGAGGATCTGTCATCATTATTTCTATTACAAGAGATGTTTACATTTCTTGTAAAAGGAAAAAAAGTGATCAAAAAATATATATATATATAAAGGGACAGTTTAAAATAAAAAGTAAAATAAATAAGAAAAAAAAATTAACGCGCCCCGTCCCTTGTATACGTAAATTGCGCTAGCATATGTAAACAGCGTGCAAACCACACATGTGAGGTATTGCTGCGATCATTAAAGCGAGAGCAATAATTTTAACACTAGACCACGTCTGTAACTCTAAACAGGTAACCTGTAAACATTTTTAAAGTGTCGCCTATGTAGATTTTAAAGTACCGTTGTTTGTCTTCATCCCACAAGCGCAATTTTAAAGCATGTTAGGTATCTATTTACTCTGCGTAACATCACCTTTCACATTATACAAAAAAATTGGGGTAACAATTTCCTTCTTTTTTTTTGTATTTAAAAAATAAAAATTGAGTTTGAAAGACTGCTGCACAAATACCATGTGACATAAAATATTGCAATGATCACCATTTTATTCTCGAGGGTCTCTGCTATAAAAAAATATATTTATAATGTTTGTGGGTTCCAAGTAATTTTGTAGCAAAAAATACTAATTTAAACTTTTAAACAAAAAGTTCCCGAAAAGACCTGGTCTTCAAGTGGTTAAACTGAGTGAATCTTGAAACCAAGAATAAATAAACCATTACATTTAAAATTCTTCTAAAAAAAAATGCATAGAGCCGGCTCCGTTTGCTGCTTGTAGTGGGATATTTGCAGATCATTATTATAATTTGAGATTAAATTAGCATTACAGTTTCACATTAAGGTGCATCAAAACTTAAAAACTAAAATGCTAAGAACTAAAAGACTTTATTCACAATAGAAAATATTGTTTAAACTGAGAAAATGTAAAATTTTAAGAAAAAATTAAGGTAATCTTGCAATTTATGTCAGCAGCACATCTCAAAAAGGTTGGGACAGGGCAACAAAAAGCTGTCAATGTAAATGGTACTGACAAGGAAGAGCTGGAAGAACTTTTTTTAACTAGTTGGATTAATTGGCAACTGGTCAGTAACATGATTGGGTATAAAAAGAGCATCTTAGAGAGTCAGAGTGTCTCAGAAGTAAAGATGGGCAGAGGTTCACTAATCCTTAAAGTATAATTGCAGACTTTAAATATTAGAATCCTATATCAGGCAAGAATGGGACAATATTCCTCTCCCAAAACTCCAGCAGCCAGTTTCCTCAGTTCCCAGATGTTTACAGAGTGTTGTTAAAGAGGGGTTCCACCCACGATTTTTATTTTTTTTAAAGTCAGCAGCTACAGACACTGTAGCTGCTGACTTTTAATAAGGACACTTACCTGTCCTACTCGCCCGTGATGTCAGCCCCCCCGAGGCTGATCCCTCGATCCTGTCAGCTCCCGGCGCCGCCATCCTCAGTAAGGGAAACAGGCAGTGAAGCTGTGCGGCTTCACTGCCCATTTCCTACTGCGCATGCGCCAGTCTCGCATTGTTTTCTGAATGGGCGGCTTGCTCTCTGGGATAGGGCTGGGCGATTTTGGCCAAAAAAAAAATCTGCGATTTTTATAAAAAAAACTCGATTCACTATTCAAATCAAGTTTTTTTTTCCTGATGGACACCACGCCGGCAGGAGTTTTTAGGCGAGTCCGCGGCTTCGGCCTAGTCCGCCGCGATCCTGGGAAAAGGCCGCGGACTAGGCCGAAGCCGCAGCCTCGCCTAAAAAATCCTGCCTGCAGCTCGCCGCTATCCTGGAATCCATGGTCGCCGCGAGCTGCGGGCAGGATTTTTTAGGCGAGGCCGCAGCTTCAGCCTAGTCCGCGGAGCGCCGGTCCAATGAAAAAATAAAAATAAAAATCGATTCGGTCAAAATTGATTTTTTTCCCAGCCCTACTCTGGGATACACACAGTTCCCAGAAGGCAGCGTGCCCCATTCACCAGAAGACAACGCAAGAAGGATGTGGAAGAAGACCAGCCGCGGATAAGGAAGAGGCAGATTAGGGACTTCCGCATAGCAACCAGTATTTCTGGTGAGTAAAAAAAACATTTTTTTTCTATTTTATTTTTTCTATTTTTTTGCAGGTTTTTTGTGAATTCCTTTTTTTTTTTAGGGTGTAACTCCACTTTAACAAAAGAGGGGATGCTACACCATGGTAAATGTTGCCCTGTCCCAACTTTTTTGAGGAGTGTTGCTGCCATCAATTTCAAAATGACCTTATCTTTTTTTTTTTTTTTAAATGGTACATTTTCTTAGTTTACACATTTGATATGTTTTTGTTTTTTTTCTATTGTGAATAAAATATGGGTTTATGATATTTGGAAATCACTGTACAGTATTCTGTTTTTATGTCGATTTTTTCCCAGCATCACAAGTTTTTTGGAATTAGGAATTGCAGTTTTTCTACTTCTTAGATATGGTGGCTGCATTTGTTTTCTTTTTCTCTTACTTCACTTTGTGATCCTGTCAGTAACGCACTTCCTGTCTCAGACTGACAGTGCTCATTGCACTTTATCTGCAAAGAAGCAACGTATCACCCTAGAACAGGAAGTTTGTTAGGACTACATCCCCCCCCCCTCTATGACATAGTGAGAGGTGTTCTGTAGTCCAGCAGGGGTGAAATAGACAGGGCTGTTAAGATTACTTGAGAAAGTCATGCAGAATGCACAGGTAGTTAAGAGCTCACTGGGTTTCTAGTATAAATATCAGTCTGCACTACTGCAACATTGTAATCAAATACCTGCTTAGTAGAAAACCTCAATAATAAAATTTTGAGTCCATTGAAGCATATCAGCTTAGATATAAAAGGGGGTATTGCATGATTAGATGAAATTAAATGTCAATAGCTTGTAATAGATGACACGCATTAAGCAGATATCTAAGCTCATTTGTTTGAATGGCCGTACAATGTTCTTTAGGGCCCTGGTTCACACTGGTGCGATGCGGGAAACGCAGAAAATCCTATGCGTTTCCCATACATCATTGTAATCACACGGCATCTATGCGATCTGCTGCTGGTGTGAATGTTAGATTAATGACACCCAAAACAGATTGCAAAACGTAGTGTGATTGCCAGTGAACACCCATGCAATACGGTTCAGGTGTAGAAATAAAAAGGGTCCTGCATCATTTTGGTGCAGATGCGATGCAGTTTGAGCCATAAAAAATGTATGGCTCAAATCGCACCGCACAGACATCGCATATGATGTGCACAGGAATGTGGTGTGATTCCTGTGCGAATCACATGAGGTGTTCCGCATGCTCTAGTGCTAAAGATTTTCTATTGAAGATGGGTTTTCTTACAAAGTTGCAGAGATGCTGATCTATACCTCTTACCTGTTGAACAATGTATTGAATCATGCTTAGATGGTGCACTCCTAATAACGTGCAGGTGGAGCTGTACATATGTTGTTTTCTAAGTGTTCCTTTACATGCACGTGGTTATTAAGTGTGCTCACTCAATTACCTTTGGATACAAAGATGTGAAAAAAATTGCATTATGAAAACAGGCTTGAGAAATCCCACTGCCAGATAGATTTTGCTGATGATGCCCATTTCTTGGCAACGTCACTTCAAAAATTGTACACATATTGCCAATACAAATATGGCTTTTACTTAAGCAATGCCTTGTGGGACTTACATTTTCAAAGGTACATGGCATACCATATTACTGGCAGGAGGGGCTTGACAATAATGGAAATAAACATAAGAGGAAAACTTGGGAAAGTTTCTGTGAGATATTTCTAATCCATTCCTGTAACTGTATGAAAATCCTTCCGTCACAGATAACCCGATCATTATTTTTATATTATCTACCCTGATCAGTATACAGGACTAATCCCATAATACAGTGTGCTTGTTAAACCAGGGCACAGTGTTCCTGGTTGGCACTGCCTTCATATGCTGC